>CM062811.1:327759899-328359899 GCA_031772625.1 Pinus tabuliformis
ACACTGCAGCTTGCAAAGTATGACATATTTGGCATGTAAAAATGTCAATCATGAAAGATGATACCCTGTTGCAACAGGAGGCTAATAGTGGCTCCACTTGGGATGACTTTTCCTTGTGAAAAGTCAAGAACAGCAGGTCAGATTGCCTTGATCTTCTGATGTTGTTGTAGACTGGAAAATTCTCCTTTTTTCTTGCTGTTTAAAAATATAAACTTGGAACTGTGAACAACCTCCTCCTCAACTGAGCTTTTGTGAATGGTACAGCATCACCTTCTTTCTTCTGCGTGCTTGATAATTATGCACAATTCTGCTGGAACATGCCTCTTAAAACTGTTTAGGAACAAGGATCAAATTGTTGTGTTTGCCTTGCTTTTACTTAGAGCAAGGTGCTGATATGAACTGAAAATTTTTGCTCTGTTTTGATACTCTTGAGACTGGAAAATTTGCATCGGCTGAGTCCTCACCGAATTTACTGTTATTCCTCAAAAAATCAGCCGGTTTATACAAAAATAAAAAACTGAGTGCTGATATTTACAAATAATGTTGTACAAAGGTATTTACAGAATTTGCATTGTTTCAACAACAAGGATCATGATAATGTTTCAACATCCTGCCATTCACAGGGCCTTCTTCAACAGTGCTGTCCTCCATAGATCTGAGAAAATAAGTGTTGTTTCCCTGAACAACAGAAATTACAAATGGACCTTTCCATAGAAAATCAAACTTGGCATGTTTACCCTTGTCTTCTCTTCTTGAATCCCACTTTAGAACTTTGTCACCAACATTGAAATCTTCAGCTTTTGCTCTCTTATCAAACATCTTTTTGAGCTTTTCTTGCACAATCTGAGCTCTGTCATAAACTTGTTCTCTGGTTTGCTGCAGATGGATGGTCTGATTGATTCTTCTTTGAATGTCATTCGGTTCAGCCTGAATCTCTTGTAACAGCTTGATAGTAGGGATGCCTAGGGATGAAGGAAATCTAGCCTCCATGCCATATACTAGCTCATAAGGGCTCATTCCAATGGATCTTTTGCTTGAAAGTCTGTCTGCCCATAGGGCATTTACCAGTTTTTTGTGCCAGTTCTTCTTGTTTTCTTCCAGCACTTTCTTTATGATGTTGATGAGGCTTTTGTTAGATGATTCGGCCAAGCCATTGCCTTGAGGGTAATAGGTTGTGGAGTGGCCCAAGGTAATATGAAATCTGTGGAAAAAATTGATCATCTTTTTGGACTTAAAGGTAGCGGCATTGTCAGTGATGATTTTCTCAGGGCAGCCAAATCTGGAAAGGATATTGCACTCAAGGAATTGGATAATGATGGTATCATTGGCTTGTCTACAGGGAATGGCTTCAACCCACTTAGTGAAATAGTTGGTGGCTGTTAGAATCCATTTGTGTTGGCCTGAGGAAGAGGGATGGATTTCTCCAATGAAGTCAAGACCCCATTGTTGAAAGGTTTTTCGGTGGAGATGGGTTTAAGGGGCAGGGGCAACAACTTTATCTTGCCCTCAAAAATTTGGCATTTGTGACATGATATGGAAAACCTTTTTACATCTACAAAAAGAGACGGCCAATAAAAACCAGCCCTTAGAATTTTGTCCGCAGTGGAATTCTAGTAGAGATGTCCTCCACAATCACCTGCATGGAATTCTTTCATGACATTGTTAGTTTCATTCATGGTTAAACAATTAAGCAATATACCTTCATGATTTCTCCAAAATAATGCACCATCTATAACAAAAACTTTAAAGCCTTCTTTTTCAAAAATCTTTTCTTAGTTCTGGACAATCCTGGGGGAGCACACAGGTTTAACAATACAAAGCATATATCAGCATACCATGGGGATTGTAAAAAGATTTCACTGATCTGTGGAGTCGCCAGCTCCGGTTCATTGTCCAGCTGGTTAATCTCTAAGGCTTGAAAATTCATCTCAGACATCAGTTTAGCTAAACCTTGTCCCTTTATCAGCTTGGTTGGTTTTATTTCTATGTCATATTCAAGGATGTTTTCAATCCATTTACCTCTTTTGCCTTCTAATCCCTCTTGGGACAGTATGTCTTTTACAGCGGCGTGTGGGACGTAGGCAATTACGTGTGAATACATTATGTACACTCTAAAATCCTTGATGGCCTTAACAAGTGCGTAGGCCTGTCTGTTTTTCCATGATTGGGTACTTCAACGGGGCATCTCTTAAGGCTCGGCTCAAAAAAGCAATTGGATTTTCAGCTCCCTTCTCATCCTTTTGTAAAAGGACAGTGGCTATGGTGTGATCAAATGCAAATGAAAATATGATAAAATCTTTATCAAACTGTGGGCTGGTTAGGATAGGGGTTTGGGTTAAGGCTGTTTTGATACTCTCAAATGCTTGCTTGGTTTCCAGAGACCATTTTACCTTGGATCCTTCTTTAACATGTTGCTTAACAGTCTTATTAATTCATCCAGATTTGGAATAAACCTTCTTAAGAAGTTGATTTTTCCAAGGAATGCTTGTAGCTCTTTTATGTTTCTGGTGAATGGGATTTGGAGAATGGCTTGTATTCTTTCAAGATCAATTCTGATCCCATCCTTTGATATGATGTGGCCAAGTAGTTTATCTTCTTCAAGGCCAAACAGAGACTTCTTGGGGTTCAAGGAAATGCCATATTTCCTGCATGTTATGAAAATTTTCCTGAGATGCTTGAGGTGTTCTTCATCAGATTTGGAAAATGGGGTTAAGTCATCAAGGTAGACAACTAGGAAGTCATGTATTTCTTTTGCAAAAGCAATATCCATTGCTTGTTGAAAGGTAGCACAGCGTTTTTAAGACCAAATGGCATCTTTACATACTTGAATGTTCCCCAGGGTGTAGTAAAAGCAGTTTTGTCTTGATCGTCTGGGTGAAAAAGTATTTGGTTAAAACCTGAAAAACCATCTAGAAAAGAGATTCTAGAGGCTCCCACTACTCTCTGCAATATGTGGTCCATTTTAGGCAAAGGGTAATGGTATTTTAGGGAGACTTGGTTCAAATTCTGAGATCTACACAAAGTCTGATTTCACCTGTCCTTTTTCTTGTAGGAACAAGCTTGGACACCCAATCGGATAATCTGATGGGTGCTATTATGCCTACTTCAAACATCCTCTTTACTTCCCTCTCAATCAGGGGAAGAAGCATGGGGTTAATTCTTCTAAGTTTCTGCTTGAAGGGTTTCTGGTTTGGTTTTAAAGGAATGGTGTGTTGGATCACCGAGGTGTCATAGGATTTCAGATCCTCATAGCTCCAAGCAAATACATCTTGGAATTCTTTGAATAAGTCAATGTACTTGGGCTTTTCATCGGGTGGTAAATTTTTGGACAGTTTGATCATTTTTGGCTTTTTTGCTGTCCCAATGTTATGTTCCTCTATCCCAGTGTTTATGGGCTGCAATTTTGGCTTTCTTGGCACGTCATTAGCATCAAACATATCTTCTAATGGGGTTAGGCCAGCAGGCAAAAAATTATCTTTCAAGTCAATGACCTCTGCCTCCGTTTTGTCTATCTCTTCTATTTGTGTTTGTTTCAACTGTTCTATGTTTTCTTTGTCAAAAATAGTTGGTTTTGTGATTTGCTTGACTGTTTCAATTGTTATATCTTGCTGATTTTCAGTTGTTTGGTGTTCTGTATCTGTCATAGCATCCATGTCAATGTTAATCTTTGAAAATTCATGCTCAAGGGTAAGGAAACTGTTAATTTGGGCATCATTTTCGAATACTTTCCAATCTCTAACGTTGTTTGGGACAGTAGGCCTATGTTTTATTTCAGCCGTGAAGTGATGGTTTGGGTCAAAAGGAAGCTTGCATGTACTAGCAAAGGTGGCTAGGCTGTGTGCATGAATGTTGTGATTTCTGGAAATCTTGTCAAGCTTGAATTTCGTGAATTCCTGGAGTATGTTTGTAGCAGCGATTCTATAAGCTCTCATTCTGTTGTCGTTCGTAACAAAATTGCCTTTCATCTATTGTATAACTAGATCAGAGTCACCTAAGATAGATGCTTTTACAGCTCCTAGAGTCTTAAGCAGTTTAAGGCTTAAAGGCAGAGCCTCATACTCTGCGATGTTATTTGTGCATTTAAAGTTCAGTCTGTAGGCATGACCTTCTGCATGGTTATTGTATGTGCTGTGAATCCAGACACCTGCCCCTGCTCCTAACTTGTTGACAGAGCCATCAAACTCTAAGTACCATGTGATTTCTTGCTTGTGTTTCGTAGTAAGAGTTTGAGCTATCTCACGATTAGGCAGATTTAAACTTTCTGTTTTAGGATGTTCTTCTGGTAGGCTGGTTGCATCAGCTGCTGTGACAGTTTCGTGGGTATGCGCAACCGATTCTTCATTGATGTGTGCTTGTTGCTCTAAATCGAAGGGCTCATTATCAATTGAAACATTTGTATCATGATTAAACAAAATAAATGAATCCATATAAGAGTGGATTGAGTAAATGGGAAAATTTTCAGGCCTGCTCTCACTACTCACCACATATTTCATCAGCGTTTCTCTGTACAGTCTCTTTGGTTCCCAAAGACTGAAATAGTGGCGTACGAAAGGTCTAATTGAAGGGGTCGTTGTAACTTTGCTCCCCATGGTCTTGAGAGGAGCATACCATACTTTGGTGGAATGTCAACCACCACTACATCCATGAGGATAGTCTTGTTGGGATATTGGACTAAGGAGACACAAGTCTTTGATGAGGCCTAAACATTTCACTTGACTTGAGTCAAATGAGTATAGATCTTTGTAAGGTCTTGTAACATCAAGATTTAGTTTTTCCATAACTGCTTTGGGCATAAGATTGTGTGATGCCCCTGAGTCAAACATAGCATTGTGCAAAACTTTGTCATGTATATGCAAACTGACATAAAAGGGTGGGATAGGTCCATGTGTTGATTTTCCGTTAACTTCTGGGCCAAATAGCAGCTCTGGGGTATCGTCTAAAACATTTACATCATCCTTGTTTTCTGGAATTTGAAGTGACTTTTGAATTTGCTGCCTATATACATCGTGTTTAGCCAGTTCTGAAAGAGGAATGGCTATCTTGAGTTTTCCTATCTCTGCCTCTAAGTTAAATGGCTTTTCCAGTGGAGTCTTGGTGTTGACAATGGCAGTTTTTTCTGCTTCCTTTGAATTCTCAGCGATCTGCTCTTGTTTATCAGCGTTATGGGAAGTTTTTGCTTGCGGTTGTACAGTTTCAGGAGTGCTTTTTGGGCTACTGCTTGAATTTTCTTTTGAGGAATGGGGTGGCAAAGGCTGCTCAACCGAAGGCTGCGAATCTGTTATGTCTTCTACAGTCACTTGATGCGGGTTTGGAACAGGTATATCAGCTGGTTCTATTTTGACAACCTTGCCTTTGATCTTGTTGGGCTGTTTGCTATCCTTTGTTTTACTAGGTTCAGAAATGTCAATGGTCCTAGTTCTCAGCTTATATTTTTTGTACTTCATACACAGCGGTACCATAACCTTGTTTAAAATCAAAAGACTCGCCAGACTTGGTCTGAAACTGATTGTAATCGGGTTCATTTTGGTCTTCTTGGGACAGGATAGTTTGATGCTCACCCTTTAGATCCATTAAGTTCATGTGATCATCTTCTGTTTGATTACCAGAGTTGGATCCTTCTACATAGTTGTCTTGGAAAGGGGGTCTTGTATCATGGTCTTGGTTAGGCCTACCAGCATTTGTGTTCTGTGTTTTTCTAAAATTTGGGTTCCTTATGGTATTAGACTGTTGTCCTTCCCATGATGCTTTTCTCTCAACATTTTCTACTCTTTCTCCTAGCCTTTGCAGGCCATTGATAATAGCATCAAGCTTCTGGTCAAAGGCTGAGGGTTCTTCTTTAAAGGTGGTTCTTCTTTCGGCTTTAGCTCTGTTTCTCTTAGCAATCAAATTGGCTTCTACGGTGACAGAAACATTTTGCATGTCTGCAAGGGTTTGAGGAGCTCTTTCTTTTAACTGGTATGCCATATCCGGGTCGAATCCATCGGGAAATTTGTACAAGGCCAGATCAGGTGGAGGCCTTAAGTTCTGTGGTATTGCGTTATATACATTATTGAATCTTGCACAGTACTCTAGAACAGTCTCTTGAGGACCTCGTTTGATCGTATCATATTCAGCTAGTATGTGCAAGGGGTCTTTCTTTTTCTCCCATCTGTTGGTAAAGGATTGGTAAAGCTCATCTGGGGTGGTTATGGAATTTGTAGCAAGTGATCTGAACCAAGTTCTTACATCACCTATCAAACTCTGAACAAAAATTCTCATCCTAACACTATCATCATCTATCTCATAGTTTTCAAAATAGTCTTGCATCTTTTTGGTATGCTGAATGGCTGTGAAAGGACCGGTGCTGTCAAAATATGTGATTTTAGATTGGTAGTCTTGAGGTAAAGCCCCAGCATTAGCAGGTAATTGCAGGGGTGCATATCTATTAGCCATATTGGCAGGTATAAGTGGAACAACAGGGATAAGTGGAACAACTGGAGTGACGGGGATCACAGGAGTAACTGGAACGCTGGAAACAACAGTGGTGTCAGTATGTGCAGTGAATGAAGGAGTGGAAGGAGTACTACAGGATGTAGATGATGAACTGATGGAAATAGGGGTTGAACGGAACAAGACCTTGACAGGAGTCGGAAAATAGCTAGGGTAAGTTGTTTCAGGGCTCAAATCATCAAAATTTTCCTATCCTTCTTGCTTCCTAAGAATTTTCGGGATTATATTAGGGTTTTCAAAAACAGCTGGAGGGTTGGGGTCTGGATTTGACCTTATATATCGTGGATTTTTCTTGGGAGCCAGCTTTCGAATTGTTTTTTGGGTATTTTTCCTGGGAATGTTTTTTGTAATCGACAAGGGACTAATTAAAATATGGTATGGCTCGTTTGTAACTTAAAACTAGCATGAAGATTGACCGAAGCAGCATTTATATACTCCTATTAATGCAAAGAAAAACAGCCTCAAAGGCTTCCTGGCTGATATTCAAGGTTCATCTGTAGTTTTAAGAGATAAACAGCAATTGGAAAGTTTGATTTATGGTCTCAGCAGAGCTTTCTTACCTTCTTCGTGAAACTATCTGAGGAAGTTCCCAGTGGAGCTTTCCAACTTAATCAATAAAATTTCTGAGGATTAGAATCCCCAGTGGAGTCAGCATTATGTTATCACTCAGGTTGTCTTTAAGCTCCGGAAAGGATACGACCGAGGTAACCACATACCAACTTTGGACTGTAGGTTCTAGCCAACCTGCAACCAGAGAGGGCTCTCTCTTTTAGATTTAACTTTGTTTTAAAAGAATTTTAGGCTAGGTCTCGAGTTCAGAGGTTTTTTGTTTTGTTTTTGGTGGGAAAATTGATGTTTTCAGACAGAGAGGCAAGGCATAGTCTGGAAGTTTCAAACCATTGGGCATGGAGTCAAGGATAAAAACTGTTGGTGCTTTTCCTTAATAACAGTGATGGAAAATGGAGCAAGATAGTTGAGCATGAAACAATGTTCCAGGTTTAAGGGATGGAGAAAAATGCTAAGTAATGAGAGGCAGTTAAGAATCTCTCAATTATGCTTAACAAGGGAAAATGACAAGGCGCTACCTAGGGTCAGTTAAGAATCCCTAGATAATTGGAAAAACAGGTGAATTGGGGTAAACATGAGCCAGAAGGAATTTCATATTCATAACCAATTCAGTTAGAGGAAAACATAAAGAAATAGCAGAAATTGAGCATAGAGAGTATTTAAACTAATTCTAGGCTATTCTTTCTTTCTGCTATTTAGATAGTGATAACAATAAACAGAGGTAAGATGCACTTATTGCTTCAGGCTGCAGCACAAGAATTCCATCTTCATATCTCCAAAACTTTCATTTACAACAGACAGTCTGTTATCCAAGCTTTCTGCAATCTTTGATTATAGAAACAGTGAGGTATACAGTGCGAGTCTCTAGTGAAAATTCTCAATCGACCAACCCTTAAAACTATGCGGAGGGTGGTATATATAGGGCAAAACTATCTACAGAGTCATTTATTACATCTTTACCTAATTAGGTCATAAATCATAATTAATTTACCTACTCCTATCTGAAATAAATGCCTGAAAATATCTCAGGCTACGCTGGGGCGGCTGTATCAAAACTGAATAACTTATGTAGTCCTTGGTGGCTTGGTGTAGGTGCTTCTGAAATAAATGTGCATGGGTTTCTGCTTCTTTGTTGTCCTGTGGCTTTAAATGCCTTAATTGTGTTTCGAGGGTAAGGATGGGCTGATGATGCCTGATTTGAGTTTCTGGGGGCTTCATTAATGTACAGGTGCTTCGATCCCCTAAAAAACTTTGCTGATACTCTTCGGCATCTTTTCTTTCATCTGATACTCTTTGACAAAATCTAGACTGCTATTCTGATGTGATGTGGGTCTAATCACGCATTGATGGCCGCTATTTGGCCTCTGCATCCTATGGAACTGTCTTCTGATCCTTTCGGTATGTTTTGCGAAGAAAACGGGTCATTTTTGCGCCTTTTCGGGCTTCCTGGGGCCGTATGACGGAAAGATTCCCTGAAGATTCCCTGAAGATTCCCTGAAGATTCTCCATTTTGGCCTAAAAAAATCCTGCGATGAGCGATTTGCGCGTAGAAACTGCCTCAGAATTGGATTTCGGGGCTCCGAAGTGCGAATTTTATTCCTTCGTGCCAAAGAAGTGCTGATGACGTCAGCATGATGTGACGTTGTACGACGGGTGACGTCAGAGACGATGTCAGCATGATGAAGTGGCGAGATGACATCAGCATGACATCATCATGTAGGGACGGTGACGTGGCATGACACGTGGCAAGGGGCACGTAGGTAGATGACTGGACATGTGACTGGGCAGAGGGGGGTGACGTATGCGGTGACTGTGCAGGGGGTGACGTATGGAGTGATGTCACCGGGCAGGAGGCAGTAAGCGGTATGGTGGCGCACTGCTTATTGGGGATGGTGGTTTCGTGAGGGGGGCCTCCGCCACAGCCTAGAAGGTGACGCGTGGTGGGAGGTACAGCGGTAATACCACCCATCTCCCGGACGTTAACCTTCGGGCGGTTCGGCGAAGGGGCGGCCCGCTAGCCATTGATCTACGGGGCGGGGAAACGGATGGCTGGAGGCGATGGTGATTCATCGGCAGGTTAGTGGGCGGGGCTATTCACGGAATATTCTCTTTTTAATATAGCGCGCGGGGGTTTTAAACTATGGTTTATATGGGTTATGGGGGTTATAAACATGCGGAGTATATTTCTTTGCGCTCGTGAGTTAGGGTAAGGGGTAAAATATGGGTTTTGAGCACGGGTTTAAGATTTCATGTACAAAACTTTGGTTTGGGGGCAAAATAGGGGGTTTTTGGGCTAGGGGGGAGGTTATTAATCTGGACAGGTATCAAATTAATCCCTGTTATGACTCGGATGGGCCAAAAGCAGCCCCAAATGGACTATTTTTCCCCAGACTTAGAAAAAATATGGCTATATTGCCAGGGAGGGGATATTTACATAGGGGAGTTATATGTACATAGCTTTAGTAGGGGAATGGGAAAACTGATAGGGAGTTATATAATACCGTTAGTGGTTAATATGAAGGTGACTAGCAAGCGCTAAGGTCAGGGACCTTAGGCTAAATTTTGGGGAAAATAACTTGAAAGGAACTGAGATCCTTGAGTGAAGGAGATCTTCACCAAGGTGACTGATATGGATGATGATGAAGCTAAGAGGAATCAAGCAGATCTTGACCTCTTTGGGGAGTTAGTAAGGGACTTGGGGAATTAGAAGAAGGGGAAGTTAGTGATGTCCAGCTTTGATCTCTTTCTGAATGAAAACTGCCTGCAATGTGATCTGTAAAGATAAAACAGTTTGAAACACAAAATTGATCATGAATCAGCTTTTTGCAACCACAGCTACCTACCCATCCTACTTTCCTAACATTTTTTCTTCTTTTCTGATTTGGGTGCACTTAGACTTGCAGACCCAGAATTACAATTTTTCTTTTGAATTCTTCCTATCTAAATCTACACTTATTTCTACCAGGGCCCAGATTGAACAATTGGGTCCCTTTGATTCTCTACCTATCTACAACATCTGCCAAGGTTAAACTGTTTGGACAGATGCATTCTCTATATTCTACAACAGGAAATTGAAACCTAGGGAGACCAAGATTAGACTGTTTGGACCTCCCTTAAAATAAAAAAAAATTATTCTTCAAAACTGGGACAACTCCTCAAAAATGGAATCAGCAGTGGCATTTGGGCTAGCACACTTCATGGCTTTCTTCCTTGCTCTCATATGGAAATATGGAACACTGCAGCTTGCAAAGTATGACATATTTGGCATGTAAAAATGTAAATCATGAAAGATGATACCCTGTTGCAACAGGAGGCTAACAATAGGTACTGATCCAATGACTAGGGAAAATGGGAAAAGGGGTAAACCACTTTATGGTAGTAGGTGGCTCTTGAACATGACACTTTCACTTCATCTCTATGGCTGCCTGGGTTGAGTTATATTCTTGATGGTTATCATACCTATGGTCTATCATACCATCCATTACTTTGGTTTTGGGTCAATGTTGCTAATTCATTTAGTGTCACTGACATGTTCAAGAGAAGTCCCTCAGTAAAACTCATCCTTTGCAATACTCATAAACCTTCATTTCAATGACTGCCATTCCTGAACCTTGTGCCATTAGTCACATTCTATCTCCAAAAATCATTACACTCATTTCATTTCGTTGATGTGGGATAAATCAAGGCCCTCCTGCAACAAGTCACTTCTTGTTGACATCAGTACATTATCCAGGAAGCTGACTTAGAAACACCCTTCTAATACCTTGAGGCTTGCATACATTAATGGGAAGTTTCTCACTTCCTGCGATAGTTTGACATTATTAGCCTTTGACCAAAATACTTTTATGGTGTTCAACATCAAAACATCCATTCACACCATGCAGAATGTACTGCAGTACCTTGAGAATCATTATCATTATCGGTGATCTCTCTCGCATCTATTAATGGCTTACATCATTGGCTAGTAATCTGACGGTGTCTTCCCATGTTCGACTTCAGATCACATATTTTCATGCTTAGACTCATACTTAAGCAAAGACTTGGACAAGATAGAAGACCTCGGATCTAGTTTCATCCATCCAGGCCGTGATTTCAGGAGAGTACTAAATCATCTATACTATGGCTTTACATTGATGGTCATCCCATCATGGGTCTATATCTGTAGATGACTATCTATCTACATGTAATTAAAGTTTATATGCTAAGCATGGGTATGCCTTCCCTCAAAAATTCATGAAAAATCCAAAATATCATGATATTATGTATTGTAATTGATGCAGGTCACCATATGCTTCAGAACCTCCTCATCACATCGTAAAGAATATCACTTGACATTATCATTTTCAACTTCATGCTTTAGAGGGCAATTGTTACAGGTCCATTTGGGCATATCACTCCCATCATTCAGATCAATAATTTTAGGGCTCATCAAACACTAATTTAGTTGCTACATGCCCTAGACAAGTCGTCACATTGAATGCCATCATTTCTAAGAGTTTCCTGGCCTGAAGACATCCTCAAATGACTCTTTGAGGGACTAGCACAACCTTGGTCAGGGGTAAATGCGATATAGAGCACCTAGGTCCATTCAAGCCTATTCTTCAAAGCACTTAGGCCCAGTTTGACCTGCGTTGGGCGAGATTGAGCGAAATCTTCATAGGGTTTTGGGAATATTTGTACATTCTAGACCATTCTATAAGATTACCACCTCTTATCCTCTCCTATGAGCTGGAAATTGGATAGGGAATGAATCAAATAACCTCCTATCCTCTCATCCCTTCCTCCATGGAAACTAATTCCCAAATTCGAAAGCCATTCAATGCCAAATTTATGAAAAAACCACCTCCATTTCCATATAAATTGAGGACTCATCATAGTGATTAGGGGCTGGACTTTGAAAATTTGTAAGGATATACTATTGGTTTGAGGTTTGAGATTGTAAGAAAGTACTGTTATGTTGCTGGAGCATTGTGCTTTTGGTGTGATGAAGGATGGAACACAAGTTGGATGACTGACATGGGATCAGACTTCTTTGGTTGTAACTCTTCCTTCTAATTAATAAAGTTGTTTATACCTTTTCCCATATACTTGTATTTATGTATGATGATTATATGTGTAAATTCTTTCGATTCCATTTTCTTATAATAGATAGATCTCTTGCTTTGATTGGTTTTGTCCTCTATTTATGATTGCAGGTACTTATCAAGTGGATTCAGTTTGAGAAGGAGCGATGGAAGCTATTCAAAGGAGACAAAGGGAAGGAAAAGATAACAATTAGGTCCCTTGTATTATTTATCTTCTATAGGAAAAGGTTAAACTCTTTAAATATGTTGTTCTAGGTGTAGCTACCCACCTAGGGAAGTTTTGTTTATCGGTAGATGCAAAATTCACAACCTTTTGTCATTCATTTTTGGTGTTGTCTCTATATTCTCTCTATTCTCTCATAATCTTGCACACTTAAAGCATTCTTGGAGCGCTCTAGCATTGGAGAAAGGAAAGAAAAGCAGGGACAAGAAAACAAAGGGAATAAAAGGTCAAGCAATGAAGATTTGGATCAAGCAGCTACAAAAAGATTACTTGGAGGTATTGAGTTGTATATATGATTTCCTTTATACTTTTGGCATGCATGGTATATGAATTTGTGTGATTGGTTATTTTGTTGTTATTGGTATGAGTTTTGCGAAGTGTGATAATGGTTTCAGCCTTTCCTTTCTATTCCTAGATAGCCACGGTGTTATGGGGTTCTTGAATTTGGTTGAGCTAGATTTCCAGATGGTTTCGAAACTGAGTGAGGTGGTCTCGGGAAAAATTCAAAAGGCCTATAAGTCCCTGGACTAGTAAAGGTTGGATATGCGGTAGAGCCTAAGGGTGGAGACTGGAATTTTCCTCATGGTTTCAATGGAGAGATCTAGGGAATCCATGCTTGTATATTCCTAGTGATTCCTAGATCAGTATATGTTGGAATTGTGGTAAATCATGGTAGAGTATGTTTATTATTTGGCCTAAGAATCCTTGACCAGTAATTGTGGGATTGCAATAAAGCATGTTTGTATAGATGAGGGTTTGGGCCTATGAATCCTTGATTGGTATATGGAGGGATTGTGTTAAAGCTTAAGGAATCCATGGTTCTTTTGTTGTCCGTCCCACATTCATGCATGGAATATGGCACAAGGGTTATTGGCTGAAAGAAAGATTTTGTTCAGCCCAATCTATGGCCGGGTGGTACGTGGAAGCGACGAACTTCATTTATTTTTCATATGCTAATAAGAGCTCTTTCCTCTTGTGCATTATGTGTAAATGTACTTGTTATTATGTGGCTTTAATGGTTTTTCTATCATTGTTATTTCTCTAAATATATGTTGGTTATAAGCATGGTTTATGAAAAAATTGAGTTATGACTCTCATCATGTTTTGGTTAGTATATGAAATGTTAATGAATGAATATCATAATAGATGATAATGAAACCATCATGAGAGGGCATCAAACCTTCTTGATGATTCTTAGATAAGTATGAAATCCCTATGTTCAGATGTGTATTTATGACCTGTACATTACATGTTTATGATGTGTTTAACAAAATGTTTTTTATGCTTAGGATGAGTCAGGTCAGGTCTTTTTCAAGTTTTGCATTAGAGGCCTTCTCTTCTTGATATTTATCACTTCTAAGTGTTTCTTTAAGTTATGCGCAAAGTTTTGGGTCCTTGCTCTGAAAAGTGGCCTAAATCCCACAGTATTTGTCAAAGAATTGGCTGAAAACGTTTGTAGTCACATGGAGGCCTTGTTATGGGTGTGAATAGAAGTTTTAGGTCACATAGAGGGATCTTCATGGGAGTGACCTGGGGTTTGTTTCAGCTAAAAAGTAGGTTAACTCAAGGGTTGGGTACCTAACGTGATTGGTTAGCCTCTAGGGGTCCTGTAGCTCATAAGGAAGGTCAATTTGGTTTTGTTTTGTTAATCCCACTTCCTTAACTATACTTGGGGAGTTCAATCACATCATAGTAACTCTTCACCACATATTTACCTCAACGTACCGAATAGCTTTGGTAAGTGTGGTAGAATGGTGTTACATCTTCCATGATGTTATGGTCTAAATCCTTCAATTTTGAGCTTGTGTTCCCAGGATCTATGCCACCTTTTCAGTCCAACCTTTATACCACTACCCATAATTTCATGTAACTTTCTAGAATAATAATTTACATTATTACAGTGCCAAACATTTAAAGTTTAGCAAGAACTTGACCTAGACTTCCTAATCCATAACAAACATTTGGAAAACATATAAGCTACAAGTCGTGAATGCAAATCTGACCATAAACTAAGAGTATTCATCTGAGGATCACCAAGAAGGTTCTAAACCCTCTCTATCTAGCTGTCGTAACACTTGTTAGTCTATGAATCCATCAACAATCAATAACTTATGAAAATATGTTAAGAGCCATAGATAGATTACACCATATAACTGTTAGGATATTCTGACACATAGGAAATAGTTAAGTACAACTTGGTCTAGTGTAGAGTTTGGTATAGAGTTAGGTAAAGTGTGTTTCTTTACTATGTACATTTTGTAACTTACAATCTGACGGTCATGATATTTAGTGATCCGACGGTTCATTCTCTCCTTGGTATTATCGACACTTGATCCGTGGCTTAACACCCGATTGGTCCATTATCTCTATTTAAAGAGCATGGAGGGTCATTTGTAGGTTAACCGTGCATGAGAGAAGCTTATGTAAATTTTCATTCTTTTATTAATAAATTGCCTGAAGTGGCCGCGTTGGTTTAGGCCGTGGACTGTTTCCCTCTTTGGGGGTTTTAACCACGTCAAAAGTACTGGTGTATTGATCTGTGATCTGTTTGTGAGCAGTGTCCTTTGGTGTTCTGTCTGAGGAACTTACCCTATAAATTCCTACAATAACCAACATATAAACAACATAGAAACCATGGAAAATAAGCCATAATGTCAACATGATAACCAGTACAAGTGCTCATAAATCAAAATGGGAAAATAACTCTTATTAACATGTGAAGATGCCAACCAAGTCAAGGACTTCCACATACAACCGAACCATATGTTGGGCTAAACCAAATCTCTCTTTCCTCCAATCACCCATGCACAATATTTTAAGCATGAGTTTGGGATCTCATGGAATAGAACAAAAAAAAATAAAACGAGGGCTTCCAGATGTTAAAGCACCTCAACCATCATCCACAAGGTTCCACCTCTACGGTTCAGAAGTCACTAACATGAACCAGATCAATCTCTACCCAAGATGTTTAGGGTTGTAGGAACTAGTAACTCAACCTTTAGCCTTCGAGAGATCTAGATAATTTTTTCCAACCACAACTTCGAGGACTACTAAATCAACCGACGAAGGTCTCTAGAGCATTTATCCCAACATATGGCTCTAGGAACTAGTAACTCAACCCAATTTGTTCCTCGGCTTCTAAATTTTTTGTTCCAACCCATTTCCATAAGGAGAATGAGCAACAATTATAAAAAACAATAGTGGAAAAGCCTGCAACGCCATGGCTATCCAAGAAATGGAAAGGAAAGGATAAAACCACTGTCAATCCAGGAAAATCTCCATGCCAATGACAACACATAACCATAAAATGACATGCATATACCATGCATCTAGAAATTAGTGATAAAATCACACATGAAACCTATTACCTACAAATAAATATAGCTATAGTTGTTGATACAACTATTTCCTTACTCTTTTTGTGTTCCTTTTCCTACTTTTCCAATCCAAGTGATTGCCCAAGTGCTCCAAGATTTCTCTAAATTTGTAAGAATATGAGAGAATGAGATAATGAATGAGAGAGACAAAAAATGAGTTTGTAAAATCTAGCAACTGGTCCTCTAAAGACTTTTCATCATTGATGCCTCTATTTTCTTCATTTCTCTTGATTTTTCCTTTAATTTCCCTTGCATTCAAATTTGTCTCTCTTCACCTTCCTTTTCTCCTATTTTATTTTCATAATTAAAATTCCAATTATTACCACTTGCCTTTGCCAATATGAATAGCCATTAATTAATTGCAAGTGGTTCCTGTCACTATGTTTTTCCAGAGATTTAGCTTGGAATGCGTGCACCATGACCTTGGTTTTATTTCATCTACATGGAAAATCAACCAATGGTTGTTATAAACCTCTCCCCATTAGAGGAACACCTTCCTCATTGTTCTATGACACCTATGATGAGAAAAACACGAAAAACAAAGCATACTTCCCATGGAGCTTTATAACATAGCTTGATGCAGTATTGACAATAACATCCTAATGAAAAAAAAACAAGCATACCGCTTATTGGAGCTTCATAAAATAACTCATAGTGATATTTACAATAACATCCATATAAATATACATATACCCTAAAATCATTTTCTTGAACCAACAAATAATGAATGATATAAATCCCTCATTTGATCAACAATCTCCCATGTAGCTGTATTAGGCCAAAAGTCCTTCAACTGCGCTTTGACATGCTCGATTTCTCTGTTACGTAGCATGTTGTTTCTACAACAATATGCATTGTGGTTATGGCTATAATTCTCACTCAAGTTCCACCTACAATACAGAGTAGTGAATTGCATGATTAACGTCTTGTACATATCTCTTAAGCAATGAAACATGGAAAACAACATGGACACTCATTATCAGAGGTAGTGCAAGTTGGTAGGCCACTAGTCCAATCCTCTCAAGAATCCCAAAAGGTTTGTTATTGTGGTGTCAAAGAAGCACATTATCCAATCCTTGAGGAGATCTTCTTGGGCTTGATGCTCAAGTACACATGCTCCCCAACCTGAAACGTCGTGCATGATTTATGTTAATTTGTATAACTCTTTTTCCTTTCCTTTGTTTCCTTCAAATTCCTATTAATAACATGCATTTCCTATTCCATCTCTACCAACATGTCTAATCCAATAAGCACCATGTTCACTGGATCATTCTATTTGATGGGGGTATTATAAATCGGTCCATAAAGAACCTCAAATGGACTCATATTCAAGGACTCCTGGTACCCATTATTATATGCAAACTTTACCAGTGGAAGATACTCCTCCCACTTTCGCTATTGATGCATGAATTACATTCTTAATATGTCCTTAATAATCATGTTGACCCTCTATGTTTGTCCATCTATTTACACATGACATGTTTTATTGAAAGCTAACTATGTACTCAAATTTACAAACAACACCTTCCAAACCATGGAACTGAACGTAGCATCTCTTTCTGATATGGTCCTCTTGGGAACACCATGCAATCTCACTATCTCCTTGATGAAGATTTGAGATACCTCACTAGATTAATTAGTATACTTCATTGCAATGAAGTGAGCTACCTTACTTAACCTGTCAACCACAACCATGATGGAATCATGTTGCTTCAATGTCCTTAGGGAACCTATAATTAAATCAATGGAAATGACCTCCCATTTCCATCTTGGAATCATAATTGGTTGCAACAAACCGGTCAAATGCTTACACTCTGCTTTCACTTGATGACAGTCTAAAGATATTACAATAAACTCAACCACCTCTTTCTTCAATTTCATCCAATGGTAGAACTTATTAGCTATTGTTAGTGGCTTCTAATATCTTGGGTGACCTGAATATAGTTTAACATGAAACTCCCTCAAGATAATCATATTGATCTCACTTTTATCTAACACATAAATCATGTTCCTGAATTTGACCAAGCCATTTTCTGTGAGATGATACTGCCCATCCCTATCACATTCACCTTGTTGTTGTAGCTTGTACCTCAACTACTAGTACATATCATCATGTTGTCCTACGTGCAAGATCTACTCTTGCATGTTTGTCCCATAAGAACTCACTGTTGCAATGTGATTCACCTACACTCTCCTATTGAGATCATCTGCAACCCTATTCTCCTTTCCCTTAATGTACCTAATCTCAAAGTCAAACTCCCTGAGGGTAGTTGACCATCTAGTTTGCCTAACATTCAGATTGGGTTGGTCAAACAATTGCCTCAACCCACTATGATCACTAATCAGAATAAACTAGATTCCAAGAAGATAATGTCTCCACATTTTGAAGGCATCAATGATCGCTACCAACTCAATATCATGATTCACACAGTTCTAGTCATGCTCATTCAACTTCCTTGACTCATAACATACCACCTATCCTTCTTACATCAAGAATCCATCAAGTCCTCTCTTGCAAACTTTTTTACATGCCACAAACTCCTTATTAGGATATGCAATCTTAAAGACTGGAGCATTTGTAAGAAAATGCTTCAACGTCTCAAAAATAGCTACACACTCTTCATTCCATTCAAACATATTTCCTTTCTCTGCAAATATGTAATAGGATAGGAAATCCATGAGAAATTTCTGATGAACCTTCTATAATAACTTGTTAGTCCCCTGAATGATATGACCTCGTCCACATTCCTAGGAGTTGGTCACTCCATGATAGCCTTAATATTTTTAGGGTCCACTACTATACCTTCCTTAGGGAAAAAATTTCCCATGTAATAAACTTCTATCTGAAATAAAATTCACTTTCTAAGCGTGGCATAAAATTAATTCTCTCACAAAAATATTAACATTGTTTCCAAGTACTTTGCATTCTCTTCCTCATTCTTAGAATATATCAATATGTCATCAATAAACACTATCACAAACTTGTCTAGATAATAATGCAACACAATGTTCATGAAACACATGAAAGTAGATGGAGCATTAGTAAGACCAAAAGAACAACCAAAAACTCATAATGTTCATACCTAGTATGGAATGTGGTATTGTAAATATCTAATTCTTTGATTCAGACCTAATGATATCCTAATGTCAAATCAATCTTTGAGAACACCATTTATTGCTTCGGCTGATCAAACAAATCATCAATCCATGGAAAAGGATACATGTCCTTAAATGTCACCTTTTTCAATTCCCTGTAATTAATACACAACCTGGGAGTACCATCCCTCTTCTTTATAACAAACACTAGTGCAGCCCAAGGCGATACACTTGGCCTAATGTGTCCCTTATCAAGGATTTCCTTAAGCTACAACTTCAATTCCACAAAATCTCAAGTGCTCATCCTATAAGGTGCCTTAGATGTTGGTGCTACTCTTGATAGGAACTCAATAGAAAAATTCACTTCCCTATGAGGAGGAAACTCTGAAATCTCTATTGGAAATACATCCTAAAACTATTGCAACATTGGATACCTCTTCGAGACTTCAAAATCCTAAACATCATTCCCTTTCTCGCTAGGAATATGAAAAAAAAATAATACACATCCTTTCCTGTAACTACGCTTCTCTTGCATAATTGTAACCAATCCCACTAAAGTACGCTTCTTCTTACCCTACAAGATTCTCCTCTCTCCATCATCATCCAAACACTTAATAGCCTTATAACAATAATCTACCTTAGTCCTATGAATGTATAACTACCACGTGCTCAAAATCATATTGTAGATCCCAAAGGACGCGTATTCAAATATGTTGAAGTAGACATACCATTCAGCTCAAATGCATAAGATCCCACCCAATGATGAACTATTTTCTTGGTACCTATATTTAACTTCACCAACCAACATTCTACATGCACTTATTTATTCTAACAATACTTATCTGCCAGTTCAAGGCTGATAAAACTATAGTTATATCTAGGGTCAATCAAAATAGAAACAACTTGATCACAAATCTTACCTTCCATCTCAATAAAGGTTTCCTGATGATTAACCTGCCTATTATCCACTAATAGATAAATCCAAGGAATACTATGCCAAACATCTCAAGCTATCTATTCCTCCTAAGCACTTTAAATCTGAGGTATGTCGTACTAATGTTGTGGACAACCTCTCCTAAAATTCTTTCCACCACAAGTCCAACACTAAAAAGTATTCTTTCCGTCACCTTTTTCCTACTCCTTAGTTTGAGACCCCTGTCCTCTATCAACTACATTGAATATATTATAAAGTGCCACATTCTCCTTATCATCTACATCCTGAGGTTTTCTTGTCTTATCAACCCACTTTTATTTTGTCTTTCCCTTCCCTTTCTAAACATGCTTAGGCTTAGACTTATGCTTAAATTACTCATAATAATGCTTCAAATTCCCAATTACTTCCGCCAATGACTGAGGCTCATCATACTCAATCTGATCATTAAATGCTAAAGGCAATCCATTAATGAACCTTTGGAGCTTTTTCTTCTCATCCTTAATATATGGTACATACCTTAGAAACTCGAGAAACTTGGTAATGTACTCATCATCTGTCATACACCCCATCTTCAACTCATATAACTTCTTAGCCTTTCCATCGTAATATATCTTAGACAAGTACTTCTTTCTGAAGAGTCATTTAAACTCATGCCAACTCATCTCCTCTGTTTTGATGCCTCTAAGATACTTCACATCTTCCCACAATATATTTTCTTTGCCTTTTGGACTGAAAATAGCTATCCCAGCTTTAACATTATCTATATAATCATGCCACTTGAATAACTTCTTCATCCTAGGTAGCCATCCTTCTGCATGTTTTGATTTCTTTAGACCTCCATCAAAGGTAGGAAGATTGGCTTTCTTGAACACATCTGCTAAGTATTGATTCTCACTCCTCCTATAATGATGATAGCGGTGATGACCACGATGTTTCTCTGACTAAAAATAGAATAGTACCTATAAGCACTACCTATTCCATTAGGTGTATCCATGAATCTACCACCTCTAACTGTGTCATCCCTATCTAGCCTATTCCCTCTATGAGACTTGCTACCATATGCCCCATTAGTAGTTTTCTCTTGTCCACGACTAATGTGTGGGTGTCCCTATCTCTGCAAATATGATAAGGTCTGAAGGATCATTGACCTATAATTGCTTTTCCTAAGACCTAGAAGGTCTTTCTTGTGAGTGAATTATCTTATCATTATCTTCCTTGCAACTTCCTATCTATACCTTTAGACTTATCAATGTATTTTCTAAGTTAGGAGAGTACTCATCTCCTTATTATTTAGGTGATCAATAAGGAGAGTCATGTGTGTTGGAATCCACAATTTTACTTGTCATATATGATCTACTATTCATTGCAAACTTACCATGTTAGATAAACCAAATATAAACATAATTAACCAAACCTTAGTGATGTTTAGGAGGTTATCTCATATGCACAATTCAATATAGATTAGCACATATATATATATATATATATATATATATATATATATATATATATATATATATATATATATATATATATGCGTAATGACATCAACATATCAATCATATCAACATTAACATCACCAACATCATTGGGATGACACAACACTGCAACAATGACCATCACAATGCATTCATAACAAACATATCGACAACTAAAATGCATGCATAAAAATCACACCTATCCCATTGAGTACAAGCGTTTGAACCTAAAAGATATGTTACCAGTATGTAATGCCTCCTCCCACATTTACCCAAATTCATAAGCTATCCCAGGTAAACATGAGACAAATGTCACTATGACATGACCCAACCTTCAAGTTTTATTTAAGGAATTGGGGCCTACAAACTGAACACATATTAACATCCTACATGGGCTATAAATCACTCAAGAGCCAAACAACCACCCAAAGTGATTAATCCCTAACATGGATTTGTTTTTCTCTAACCTAGCACCAAAATTGCATGCATAATAAGACAAGGGTGTGGTTATAGGCATCCAACTTGTTGCACAGGTCTTCTTCCATGTGATTATGACCTAAATCCTTCACTTCCAAGCATGCGATTAGGGGATATCTACCACATTTTTAGGCCAACTTCCAGACCACGTCCCATAATTTCCTCTAACTTTCCAGAATCATAATTTACATTATGAAAATTCTAAACATTCAAACTTGAAGTAATAACTTGACATATAATGCCTAATCCATAAGAGAGATTTTGTCAAAAATATGGCAAACATGTAAGCTACAGGTCATGAATGCATAACTAATCATAAATTGATAGTCTTCATTGGAGAATCACAACAAAGGCTCTAAACCCTCTCTAACTATTTACTATAACAGTTGTTAGTCCATCCATCTAGAAAACATCAATAATTATCAAAACATGTTAAGATAAATATATAGATTACAATGTATAACTAGCATATAACCATCAAATAACTAGCATAGAAACAATGGAAAATTAGCCATAATGTCAACATGATAATCAATAAAAGTGCTCATAAATCAAAAATGGGAAAATAACTCTTATTAACATATGAAAATTTCAACCAAGTCAGGGACCTCCACATACCACCCAAACATAGATTGGGTTGAACCAAATATCTCTTTCATCCAATCACCCTTTTGGCATATTCCAAGCATGAATGTCGTATCTAATGGAATAAACCAAAACAAAACAAAACTAGGGCTCCCAGAGGCCAAACCACCTCAACCCTCATCCATAATGATTCGACCTCTACAACTTGGAAATCACTAACATCAATGAGATCAATCTCTACCCAAGTTGTGCATGGCTCTAGGAACTAGTTACTCAACCCAGCTTGTTCTGGGGCTTCCAAAGCATTTTTCCCAACCCACAAACATAAGGAAAATGAGAACCAATAAAAAAATAATAGTGGAAAAATCCAAAACACCATGGGCCATGGCTATATAGAAAATTTCAAGGAAAGGCTAAAACCACTTTCAATCTAGGAAAATCTTCATGCTAATGGCAACACATAAGTAGAGAATCACATGCATATACCATGCATCCAAAACTCAACAAGGAAATCACACATGAAACCTATTACCTACAAAGAAATCTAGTTGTATCTATTGATCTAACTATTTCATTGCAGTGCCTACTTTCCTTTGCATTCTTTCTCCAATCCAACTGATTTCCCAAGTGCTCTAATAATTCTCCAATATTTCTCTAAGTGTGCAAGAATATGAGAGATTGAGAGACTGAATGATAAAGCCAAAAACTGAGCTAACAAAAGCTAGAAATTGATCCTCTAAACCAATTTTATCATTGATGCCTCTATTTTCTTATTTTTCCTTCATTTTTCCTCTAATTTTCCTTTCATGTAAATTTGTGTCTCTTCGCCTTCCTTTTCTCCTATTTTTCTTTATTTTCATAATTAAAATTCCAATTTTTGCCTCTTTCCTTTGCCAATGCCTTTGCCAATTTCCATAGCCATTAATTAATCACAAGTGATGTTCATCACTATGTTTTTCCCAACATTCAAGTTGGAATACATGTCCCATGACCTTGGTTTTATTTTATTTACATGGAAAATCAACCAAGGGATACTACACTCATACAAAAATAAAGTTTTAATTTGTAGCTCAACGAAAGCAACTAAAAAATACAAACCTACAATAATCTACAAGGGAAAACAATACAAAACCTCAACAAAGGAACAAGGACTAAAAACCCATATAACTTGGATTTCTTCACAATAAAGATAATAAATTAGGTAAAAAATGCATACCAAATAAATTATATTAGGTTCTCAATGAAATACATGTAACAAAGACATAAATCATATCCAAAAGCACTCAATCAGAAAATACAACCTTGAACTCACAAAGAAAAGTTACAAAAATTGAACTAGATATCACAAATCAGAAGGGACATAGGCTAGATGTAAAGTAGATCTAATTAGACACAAACATAAAATTAAAAATGTAAGGGACCTTCAGAAACATCTAGAGTACACCCCACTAAAAAAATCATTTTTGAGAGGTCAATACTTGTAGACATAGGACGAGCTGACATCGATTATCTATGAGGTAGGCTCCTAAGAGTGACTAGCTCATGAGGCCACTCTTTAAATCATAGGTAAGGGGAAAATACCCCAAAATGTTGAAATTTTAAAGAAACAAGACTAAAATACAAACACTACAAAGTAGATCAAGCTTTTAATGGGATCAAACAAGGTTACAGTCAAAAGAAGAAAACTCAGTAGCAGTAAAAAACCGTGGATCAAAGTAAGAGAAGGAGAACAAACTCACTAGGGAAATTCCCCAGTGGAGTCACCAATTTTATTAACCTAAAAATCACAAAGAGGTGAAGGATTTATTTCTCCATACATCTCAACTGAAGATCTGAAAAACAATGGCATGTGTTCTCTAAGAAAAACAAAGGTAACCTTGGTAACACAAGAGTGCATCCTAAGAGTGGGAGATCATAATCTGTTTTCTCATAATCAACATTTGGTATGTAGTAGTTAATTTAGAATAAATATTATATAATTGTGGCCTCCCATATTTCTTCTCTTCATGAGAGTTTAGAAGTGTTGTTAACACCACACCAAAAGGAGAAATAAGGAATTCTTAAACACAGCTGGTGTTGGACTTCTTGTACAAGATGATCACATTGAATTATTGTAGGCATGTGGATCATTTTCTATAAAAACCATTTTATAAATTTCCTTATTTCTACATGGCTTGTAGATTCCTATGATTTATCTGGATGATCAATTCCTTTTCCATAATATAATTCTTCAATAATTGGAATGCCTACATAACATATTACATCACGTTATTATATGTGGGATATTTATAAATGATATCAAGGATGGCTTCACTATCATCGGCTATTGGATATCCCTTTTAAGTGAGGAAAACACCAATATCATAGTCAAATAAAATTTCCTCAATCTCAAATTGTTTTCGCAAGCATTATAAGGAGAGGACTAGTACAAAGTAGAGGTAATGCTTCAAATAATTGAATGCTTTATTTTGTGACTCAAACTAGGATAAATTTTATTCAATTCCACCCTTGGTAACCTAACTTAAGTGCCAAACGATATGATATAACCCCAACACAAATTTTTTTCTAGAAGTTAGGAAGGCCTAAGAAGCTATAGAGTTCCATCAAAGTCAACAAGGCTAGCCAAACCAAAATGACTTGGATCTTGGTTGTGTCCACATGCACCCCATGTTCATCCATGATTTATCCTAAATACTAAATTCTATAATTTCTAAATGAACATTTTTTTATATTGACATTCAAATTTCGTTGTTTTAGGGTTCTTAGTACCTATGGAATGTGATGGCAATGTTTTGCCTAGTATCTATTGAATATGAGGATGTCATCCAATTATATGACCCAAATGGAGTTTGTGAACAACTATAAATATCACCTATCATCCCCATGATTGTTATTGGAGCATTATTTAAGGCAAGAGGCATAACTAACCTCTCAAAAATGCTTTCATTAGATTTGAAGGTTATCTTCCATATGCTTTTGGCTAAATTGGGACCTAGTGATAGCCTAAATTTAGATCAATAATACTAAGGGGAATGGTACCCTTAAGTTTATTAAAAATAATTTTAACCTATGGGATCAAGTGCCTACTCTTGAAAATGATTTTTTTTATGGATCTATAATGAATACAAAGCCTCCAAGTCCCATACTTCCTTTACACCAACACAATTATTGTTACCGGGAAAAGTGTCTATTTAGAACTGCTCTATCCCACTAAGGTGTGACAGCTTCCTTAGAAACAAACAGAGAAAACTACTTTTGTATTTCCTTTATGAACTATAGATAGAGAGGAATAGAAAGAACCAACCTGTGTCTTGCGCTAATCCTTTGATCTAATCCCTCTCTTCTTTGACAGCTTCCAGCTACCTGCTCCCTTACTTGCCTAGCTTCACCAAGTACCTGTAAGATCACAGAAGAAGAAAACTATACAAAGACATGGATCTATATTCATAAACAACTTAGGATCAGATTTAAGTTAACCATACAAATGTAACAAGCATCAATGATACAAAAGCATGGAGGAGAAAACTCAAATAGTTTTTATTGATAAACAAGAAGATCCAGGAGGAGTTACAACCGATGATTCCTGACCCAGCATCAACCTCCCAGCAAAGAAGCCCCTCTTCACCTCCAACAAAGCATAGATCACCCAATTATCTGATATTTGTCTCAAAACCAACAACAATTCCTTACAATGTGCAAAATTCCAGCCTCTGGATCTCTGGGATGAGGGATCCATATATAGATGTGTGTAAGGAAGATGAGGCAGCTTGTGATTTGATTAGTGTCTTCTCTCTGTCAGTTCTTGCTTCCACTTGGAGACTGAAGGCCTCTTACTCATCCTTGGTCGAATTCAGTGAGGCAAGTGTCATAGGAGAAGATTCTGGAAGCTTCCATTGTCTCTCCACCTCGCGGAATGACACTGCCATTTGTCATTTCTCGCCCAACGCACCCTCATAGTGCATTTAGGTGCGTTGCAACGCACCTAGCCAGTGTATTCAGGTGCTATGCAACGCACCTAGCCAATGGAGCAGCTGAAATGATCCTGTTTTGACTTATTCTGAGTAGTTTCTGGTGGAGAACTTCTAGGAGAAGCTGTAATTTGTTGACCTTGTTCCTTTAGGGGTTGGAACAACACTTTTAGGGACTTAGGAGCCCTTGGTTTATGGACATTTCATGCTTGGAGTTGTAAGGCACAAAAATGTCTATAACAGTTGCCCCCTAAAGTATGAGGCCATTAATCGGGTGAAATGCTTTATTATGAGGATCCGAAGTTCTTTCAATGCTGGGAGGAGACCTGTAATAAGATACAATACAATACATTATCTTCATACTGTTTTTCATGATCTAGCTGAGGCGGGCATTCCCATGCTCAGCTTTATAAATTCATTTTCATGTACATAGGACAGACAATCGTCTGATTGTAGACTGATGATTCTGGTAGAGCCATCATCCTTTTGGTAGGATGATTATCTGTGCTGTAATGCTGTACATTTTAATGTCTTTATTTCCCTGAATATATATCGCAGCCCGGATGGATGAAACTAGATCCGGGGTCTTCAATCTTGTCCGATCTTCACTCGAAGTACAAGTCGATCCATGTGAGAAATGTTCTGAAGTCGAACATGGAAAGACATCGCTTGATTACCAGTCAATGATGTAAACTGTTAATAAGCGTGAGAGGAATCACCGATAATGATAATGATCCTCAAGGTACTGCAGTACAATTCACATGGTGTGAATAAAGGACTTGGCGTCGAACACCACGCAAAATTTTTCGGTCGAAGGTCATTCATGTAAACATGTCGCCGGAAGTGAGAAACTTGCCATTGAGGCATGCAAGCTTCAAAGTACTAAATGGGGTGTTCCTAGACCAACTTCTTGGATGATGAGCTGATGTCGATAAGAAGTGATCCGTCACAGGAGGGCCTTAATGAATCCCACATCAATGACACGGAACAGAGCAAATGATTTTGATGGAGGTGAAAACGATATGATGATATACGGTTCAGGGTGGCGGTCATGAAAGAATAGAGTATAATGTATGGTAGTGGGTGGGACACAGGTGGCTTCTCTAGATGACTTCTCTTGAACATGTCGGCGACACTGATGTGATGGATTGGTAGCATTAACCCCAAATGTGGATGGTATGGTGTGACCATGGCGATGTGACCGGTGAATGAAATAACCCAACCCGACTCGGACACGGAGTGGAAGTGTCATGTTCAAGAGCGACTTGCTACCAATAAAGATTCTTTGAATTTTCTTCCCAATTTTTTCCCCAGTCATCGCTGACCAGTACCTCTTTATTTTTGTTAAGCTTGAGGAGGATAACATATGCTTGTTCTATAATTTTCCCTTCGGGCAAACCCATTGCTATGTTTTAACGAGCCTAGCGATAGTGAAACTCGTTCTCGTCTAAAGACAAGTTTGTCGCTATTAATCTTTTTAAAGAGTTTAACGACAAAGGTAACTCGGTCCTTTTCATTTTTAGAGAGTCTAAAAAGGTACGTAAAGGTAACTCCAAAATTCCTTTTTCGTCATCTAATCCCTTAAGTCCGAAAAAGTATAAAACAATACAGAAGGGATGAATTTTTGATAGTTTTAATGAGCCGAACAAAACAAGCGCTTGATCTTTTTGTGCAATAATCCCTCAGGTCCGAAAATATTAAAATCTAGATGAGGGATAGCACTTCCTGTCCCTTTAACGAGCTGGAAGGCCAAGAAGTCGACAATCTTTTCATATTTTACGAGTCGGTTGAAAAGAGCTTAAAGAAGACTCGTCTTTTGAGGAACGAGTGATAAAATGGGTAGCAACTGATTCCAGGTAAGGTTTGGAATTTTCCAATCACGGCAGTGTCACAAGGATGGCTAGTGAAATCACTCTTCGCAGCTATTCCTCAAAATGGGTAAACAATCAAATGGAGGTGAACGATCGGCCAATGAAAAAGTGGAGGTGATGGTGCAAACACGACCAAGGCTTTAATGGCTGAAGCACTTCATTCACGGTGGTTATTTACCGGGGAATAGTTCATTTTTTAACGAGCTTAAATGCGGGTGGAAACATTTGCTCGGTGCGGGTTTATTTTTTAACGAGCTTGAACCTTGTGGTAACACTGCTCGATGATAAGTTTGCATGCCCCTAGCATAATAACGCAAATCGAGGTGCATGCCCCCCAAGCTTCATTGCATTCAACTCGATGGTTGGAATGAAGGTTTACCTTTGAGATTTGGAAAGGGGATTTGTTTCATTTTTTAATGAGGTTGACACAGTAAAAGAACTATCCTCATGACTCCTTGTTTCATTTTTTAACGAGGTTGACACGAGATAAGAACCGTCCTCAGCATCCACTGTATTTACAGTATTTGATAGAAAATAAAAAATTGAAGGATGATTAAGGTTGCTGGAATAATCTTCGTGGTAATCCGGAAGATGGGAGTGATGGTGGTAATCTTCCCATGGTGCCTATTCTTTCATCATTGATTGAATGATTCCTTTGTCTGTAGAATGTACATGCGACCAAAGATTTGAAGAGGTGCCATATTCTTTAGACCTATCTATCCAAATACTCGATGAGCATTGATTTGGGGTTGCCCCCCAGGCCAAGAAAATTGATTGCTACAATATTTCTAAAATGGCGATGATCCATGCTGACAAAATGTTCAGGAATCTTCGGAATCCATTAGATATAGAAGATTTCATATTGTAGGTTTCCACTGTGGCCACTTCCGCCAGATTACTCGGAGGCGGTAGGGCAAAAGTACCCATTAAGGCAGGGTCTTTTAGGAGACCTACTCCGATATTTTGAAGCGAATGATTGCTTCCATGGATCATTGGAATGCTTCCCGTAACTTGTGAACTGTTGGGGAGAAATGTTTGTTGGTCGACGATTGTAATTCTTCCTTGAAAGGGAAATGAAATCTTCCTGAAGTAGGTCGACACAACTGCGGCCATGGCATATATCCAGGGCCTTCCCAGTAGGATGTTGTAATCGAGGTTTTCATGGATAACCTCAACATCAATTTCTACTGTTTTGCCCCCTAGTTCAACTTGCAAGTTACTTAAAATCCCGTATGGAGTGTATGATTGTCCATCAAATGCTTTTAATGTCGTTGACGATCTCAACAAGGGTGGTGAGCCTAAATTTTTCTAGCAACTCATCGACATAATACATGTAGATTCCCCCTCATCAATAATTGTTCGATGAACAGTTTTGTTGAGGGCTTTAACTTGAATAAGGAAAGCCAGTTGAGTCGGTAATTGACGGTCATATCCTTTCTGATTAAAGGATACAATATTGGAATCTGTTGGGTCAATCCCACCTACTACTGATAATAGATCCTGCTTTTGGGAGAGGAAACTTTGTTGTACATCAAGTGTCGACATAGCGGACGACGCTTGGGCCAGGTCCTCTACTATATTATAATTTTGTGCTACTTTTGCACGAGGATTAAATGTCGATTTGTGTACTGCTCCCTTTGGCAACTTTATCATTGGTTCAAGAATGATGGGTGGCACAACTTCGGTCAAAGTTGTTGTCGAACTACTAGGTTATTCATTAGCCTTGTTATTCGACAGCTTTGGATTCCCGTAATCTTTATTCCTTGTCAAAGCATCATTTTGCTGCTTTGAGATAGACAACATAAGCACTTGGGATCGGGAAGCATTTTGATTTCCAACCAGTTTGGTTCCTGGGTTTGGAAATGGATCAGTCAATACTGCTGAGGTTTTTGAACTCTTAAAGAGTTTCTTAACTTCAGATTTATGTGGACAATCTCTCGTCCGATGACCCTCATCGCATATATGACACCCTGCAGGGGGTTTCCTTTGCCCAGAAGGGTTTGTAGAAGGTTTTCCAGGAAATGACTCATCCTGGTTCTTTTTTCTCCCTTTCTTTTTCTTCTTGCCCCCTGGTTGCTTCAGTTGTTTGCCCTTGTCGGTCGACACGGCATTTACTTCCGAGGCAAGAAGTTCCTCATTTGCATTATGACTAGAAATATTACAGGCCTTTTTAGATGTAGCCTTTGTCGATTTCGTGTCTATTGTGCCAATCACGCCATCGCCGGCATGAGAGTCATTGTTTGATTTAGGAGGAGGAGGAACTGAGAATTCCGGTCTAGGGGCGTCAGGTATTTTATCGTAGAGCGTGCCGGACTGAGTGTAAATCAAGTCCAAATATTGCGCACGAGCGATAACTTGCTCTTCTGTGACGACTCCCCCTTTTGCCACATCTTCTGTGATGGAGGGCAGTAATGACTTAATAAACCATTCAGCTAAAAGCTAATCGGGAACATACGTTTTCACCATTCTACGACGACGTCGCCATTCATGTATATGATCAAATATGTGAGTGGGTGTCGTTTGTTTGAAGTTGGTAAGAAGTTCGGTTCCCTTTTTGTACCTTATCGGTAACTAAAAATGGGTTAAAAAGGTTGTGGCTAGGGTACTGAAGTTGTCGAATGAAGCTCTAGGCAATTCGATATACCATTTTGCTACCGGACCAGTTAACGTCCTCTGAAAAAGGCGAAGCCTAATCGAATCATCGTTTAGGGTGTTTGATGAACACCACAGATGAAATTTCATCACATGATTCGACGGATCTTCACCCGGATTTCCATTAAATTTAGGAATATCTGACATAAGTTTATGCAGAATCACTGGCCACTAAGGGGCATAAGCAATTGGATCATTCGTCAGCCGGTTTAGATCTGGTAATTCTAGAGTTGCTACAAAGGGCAACTGTTGATTCAGGTTAGGCGAAGCATACCCAGGATAAGATGGAATCGCCTGAGCAATGGGTCTTTGCATACCAGCATAATGTATTTGATGCTGGCAACTTTGACAAGGTTGATGGGCATAACCATTATAATATGGTTGTTGATAACCGCTTTGGAAATGCGGTTGCCCATTACTTACAAAGACTTGTTGCTCAGGTCCTTGATATGGTTGTTGGGATGGCGGTTGTTGAGATTGAACCAACCCTGGTTGTTGGACCCTTTGTTGTTGTCCAATACTGGATGATTGACCAAGATGAGGAGTCATAGTACTTGTCTGAGCCTGAGTCGCTCCAGATAAGGAGGCACTAACCTGAGGTTGTGATTGAGTCGTTGAGACAAGAGGCTGTTGTATTGCAACCTGAGAAACTTGAGGTTGACATACAACAGGTAACGCTTGTACTTGCGATGCAGTCACCATAGTAGGTATAGTGGGAATATTCGACACAGGGTGGACTAGTTGCATTGAATATACAACCCTTGGTTGCTGAGGCAGTATTGGTATCCAACCGCTGGATGTAATTCTAGTTTGACCTGAACTTTGTTGTAAACTCCCATATGGTTGTTCTCCGGGAGGGAACAATGAAAAGGCATACTACCCTCCATATGGTGGAAATCCAGTACTTAAAGGGTAGATTGGCCTTTGAAGACACATTGGATCAACTTGTTGAGTTTCAACATAAGAAATACCAGATGATAATCCGGATGAAGAAATAGGAACTGACCATGTCGTCAAAACAGTCCCCGATTGGACTCCGGCTTGTTGTTGATAACTTGCCGGGACAGTTGGTATACCATCGAACATCGTTGGAGTAGCAGCAGGAGGCTCTGCCACTGCTGCATCGGATGACACAGTCTTGGATGTTGATGGTTGTTCAGACATATCTAGTCTATCCAAAATATTTCCTAGCGATTCTACAAGAACTTGTGATGAAGGGAGACTAACTTCGAAGATCAACGAGGGAAAGGTGATGATTATTCCGTTTAAAATAAATTTTAGACGCTTTGACACAACTTGTTTTTTCAGTTTTTAAGAGTCGAGAAAAAACAAAAGATGACTCTAGTCTCCTTCGATTTTTAATGAGCCTGAAGTGACAAGTGCTCAGATGGACCTTTTCCGTTAAGGAGTCTGAAAAGGAACGAAAGGGACTGCTCTGGAGGTCTAGGTAGAGGGAGTACCAAACCAATCGCAAAACTGCAGAATACTTTTTACGGTACGCCAGTCAATCTTCCTGAATGCTGTGTTCAGTGCATTGCGATCGATAGGGCGGCAAACACGGCTTCCTATGGATAAAGGATTTAAGCCTATAGGGGTCTCCCAAAATATACTCGACGGTACGTGGGAGCACAAGTCCATACTGGCACTTATCGTCTCAAAGTGGAGGAATCACCCAACCATCAGCGAGAACAACAGTTACCAGGCTTTACGACGCCGGAATACGTCTCTAGCCTAGACCTCTAAATGTTGTGCATTAAGTTCCAAAGCGTTGTTACATTCATTGAATTTATTTTAAGTTGATCTTGCTTATGAATTTTGCCTTTTGGGTTCACCACGAGATGTAGATGCAATTCCTAAAATGCAATCTAAAGATGATAAACAAAATTTTATCTCTTTTGTGCAATGAAAATCCTAGCTACTAGAGGAAAAGAAAGACACAATCTTTTCACAAAGAGCAAAGAGCACACTGTCAATGTACTTTCCTAAATCAAGCCAAACAGACTGTCTATATGAAATGCACATGCATGTATTTGTTTTCGAATTTATTAGTATTGATGCTAAAAAGAAAGTTGATGTACAAATCTGAATTTGCTTTCAAGCGACAAACACAAACAAGCTTCTTTTCGAAATCAAAAGATAGAGATGATTACGACACTTTATGATTTTGAAATGAATACTCATTTTTGATACTAGAAAATCACAAATTCAGACCAAAGGCAATAGTAAAAGTATAATCGACCATCAACAGCAACCAAACTTTCTCCTATGATCGAAATCGACACTTGCGACAGATCTAAATCAAAGGACGACAGTACGACTATTCTACTTTTGCAATGGAAAACTGTAAACGACTCAACAAACACACAAAAACATCTACAGTTCTTTTGTACAAAGGAGGCGGAATAATAGTAAGGAAAAGGGGTTTTAAACAGTCATATACTGATCACAGGCTGCAATTTTCAGAGACAAAACTGGAAAGAATGAAGCACAAGAACCTCACCTGCACAGGGCTAGGCTGATCAGCGCACCTGTAACACAGAGAAACTGCATTGCAGCGCAGGTTGACCTTTCGGGAAGTGCATTGAAATGCAGGATCTCTTCACAGTACCTGCGCTGGGCCAGAAATGAGAATCTGTCCAGGTTCTGGGTCACAGTTTGCAGTTTAGTCTTTGGTTTTTGGCCGAGTAAAAGCAATCAGTAATGCACAATCAGGGGTAGATCTAAGGAGGGTCTAAGAACTATCACAAGGGCAATCAGATGGTATGTGAATCAGCTGTTCAAATCATAAACAAATCCAGCGAATGGATTGAAGCAGCAGATGTCTACTTTGCATTTGTTATGGCAAATGCAGTTCGAATGCTACTTATAAGTTTATGAAACAAACAACAAAAGATACACAAACAAACTAATTAGACATTCTCCCCAGTGGAGTCGCCATTTTGTTACCAGGAAAAGTGTCTATTTAGAACTGCTCTATCCCACTAAGGTGTGACAGCTGCCTTAGAAACAAACAGAGAAAACTACTTTTGTATTTCCTTTATGAACTATAGATAGAGAGGAATAGAAAGAACCAACCTGTGTCTTGCGCTAATCCTTTGATCTAATCCCTCTCTTCTTTGACAGCTTCCAGCTACCTGCTCCCTTACTTGCCCAGCTTCACCAAGTACCTGTAATATCACAGAAGAAGAAAACTATACAAATACATGGATCTATATTCATAAACAACCTAGGATCAGATTTAAGTTAACCATACAAATGTAACAAGCATCAATGATACAAAAGCATGGAGGAGAAAACTCAAATAGTTTTTATTGATAAACAAGAAGATCCAGGAGGAGTTACAATCGATGATTCCTGACCCAGCATCAACCTCCCAGCAAAGAAGCCCCTCTTCACCTCCAACAAAGCATAGATCACCCAATTCTCTGATATTTGTCTCAAAACCAACAACAATTCCTTACAATGTGCAAAATTCCAGCCTCTGGATCTCTGGGATGAGGGATCCATATATATATGTATGTAAGGAGGATGAGTCAGCTTATGATTTGATTAGTGTCTTCTCTCTGTCAGTTCTTGCTTCCACTTGGAGACTGAAGGCCTCTTACTCATCCTTGGCCGAATTCAGTGAGGCAAGTGTCATAGGAGAAGATTCTAGAAGCTTCCATTGTCTCTCCACCTCGCGGAATGACACTGCCATTTGTCATTTCTCACCCAACGCACCCTCGTAGTGCATTTAGGTGTGTTGCAATGCACCTAGCCAGTGTATTCAGGTGCTATGCAACGCACCTAGCCAGTGGAGCAGCTGAAATGATCCTGTTTTGACTTATTCTGAGCAGTTTCTGGTGGAGAACTTCTGGGAGAAGCTGTAATTTGTTGACCTTGTTCCTTTAGGGGTTAGAAAAAAACTTTTAGGGACTTAGGAGCCCTTGGTTTATGGACATTTCATGCTTGGAGTTGTAAGGCACAAAAATGTCTATAACAATTATGCTCTTGTAATGTAAGTAGTTTTGTAGAATGTGGCCTTCTATATGAGATTCTGAATATGACATTTTGTTTCGTCATTATCTAGAATAGAAAATATATATTAAGCCATTATGTGGAAGAACATCAAATATAAAGTCAATTAAAAATTTGACTTGGCAATGCAGATGCATTCCCATATGTGAAGAAAATATCTCTATTTTTCTCCATACTCTTGTTCACCTACTTTAATTGTGTAGAGAGGCTCTATGCTAAGGATTTGGTGGTCATAGTGACCTTCCATTTATATTATAACACAATTATGAAGAGGAAAAACATTTTAGTATGAGAGATTATCTTTGAACATTGTTTTGCTAAGAAGAATGAAATTATAGTAGTTGGAACTACCTTCGATACCCTATAGAGCTAACCTCCTAGAGTAACAATGACATTACTAGGAAAATACTCATAAATAACATGGCATTTCCACATACAAGGTTTTCCTAAAATAACATCACAAACACAAAGTGGTGAAAATAACATAGTTATAAATCTTTGAAGTGCTCAATGTAGTAGGATAGGTGGCATAACTAGCTAATCTAGATGTCACGTCCTTGGCTCAACCAACCAGTGGTGTATAGCTAGGCATGTGGCATCATTGGTAGCTTCACTCTCTCAATGACACAATTAATATTAGGTTCTTATAGCTCCCACTATAATAATGAAATGTAACTTGGTATCCCCTTCAACCACATTTCTGAATGGAAGAGGCACTCCCCCTCCTGAGTCTCCTCTAACTCTTATGGTTGGATGCTTATAATTACAATGATAACACTAGGATTTGAAGGGATGATATTAATTCCTTTATCCTACTATGAACTAGAATTCAAAATAAAGTCCATTTATTTTTCCTTAAGCTCAACCAATAATGATTGTTTTGAGTGACATTCAATAGTTTCATGCCACATATTTTTTGAAAATCACATCGATTTCTAGTTACTTCTTCAACTATCCATTAACCTTCTTTTCTTGTGACTTTGGCTCGATCTCCTTGATATATCCCTTGTTCTAAAATTATGGATAACTTTTACATGATATTTTCCAATGGATTTAAAGACCAAAAATCCCTCTTGTTGTCGTGCTTAAAATTTTCCTCAATTTTGACAGCATATTGGTAAGTCAATCCTCGTGAGAAGATTCCCCAAAAAAAAACAATTTTTTTTAGACATATCTATGTATGCCAATATGATGCATTAGAATTAGGTGTTGTTTAAAGTCTCCCATACCATCTTTGAGTGAAAATAATTAATAATATTGTTGCACAATAGCACTTATTGGTCTCTCTTATTGTCGAGTTTTCGACCTAATGCACTGGTCATAATAGATCCATCTAGGGTAGAATTCATCCTTTAGGGAATTAATGGAGGCCACCTAAGTAGCTCCTACCTTGATTATTATAGTCTCATTTTTCTTGAGTCTCTCCTACTAACGTTTCTACCAATATTTGACACAGGGAAGTGCTTTTAGGACTCCGAAAGCAATATTTTCATTGTGAATTCTTTTTTTGAATAGAACAATTTATGTCTAATATATTTAATCATTTCTCCAAATAATATACATTTTATGTTTTTCAAATAATGATATTCTCAATGGTAACTAGTATCTTGAAGGGTGTCAGACCTCTAAATGACTATTAGTTGAAGGTTCATCGATTGATGTTGCCATTCATCAAAATATCATGGAATAAATGTATATCATCTTGTTCCTCTATTTTCTAATTGTTTCCTCAAGCAAAAACTTGATAGGTTCTCCTACTCCATCATATCCTTTTTCCTTTTCTATGTTAGACCTCTAGGTTTATTCAAAGCAATCATTCTCAAGTGAACTGGCATGAGACCCAATTCTCTATAGCTTCATCTCATTATGGATATGCACCAAGAAACAACAAGGAGTAGACTAATTTCATATCATTGATTTAGGTTGTATAAGGGATGAAATGAAAGGTAGAGAAGGAAATAGAATAAACAGCTAAATAATATAATAGTTAGGAAAATAGTGTAGTGAAACCCCAACTTTTAATGACAAATAAATAGTAGAATACTATAGAATTCAAATTGCCTAAAATGGTGTTACCTTATCTTTGAAGAGAGAGAAATGGTGGCTATACTCATTCACAAAAATACATTAAAGGATGCCGAAAGCATGGTGTTTTAACATAAGGAAATAACTCTTAAGGTCCAACAACCTATCCTTATGATATGAACTGTGAAAAGTCACGCGAGCCATGTGGTGGTTAGTTGGTAGATCAACATCCTTGTGATGAAACTTTTACATACAATCTTCACTTATGGTACATAGCACCTTGTTGGAAAGAATTGTCCAAGGATTAAAACTTTTGGATGGGGTTAAGGTATGCCATAGAAGTCTATTTCCTCTTGAATGGACAACATACATTATTTAGGGCCTCAAAATGACCCTAAAATCATACGACCCAAAAAATCACAAAAAAACTACCAAGAAGATAGAGAATCATTGAGTTAGTGGAAGTGGAGGGTGACCACCCATATCTGCTTAGGTTTCTACCACAAATATTAGAAGTTAGTTTCAAATGTAATATTAGAGCACTAAGTGATGGAGAATCTAATGTGTATTAAGTTATGTAGATCCCACCATAAAACAAAGAATGGATCATCCTCTAAAATTCCATGTAGTTCCATATGCATTTGGTGATTAATTATGTTAAAGATAGGAATTACGCGCATTGTTTTAGATAAATTACATTCAAAACCCTTCTTTCATTACTTGTCCTTAATTTCTATAACAATGAATTTCACCCTAGAGTTCCCTTCTATATATATTATTATTATAGTTTTAATATTCCTATGTTATGAAATTTTAGAGTTCAAATCTTCTACATAATTCGTAGTTGTCATATTGTATGTTGACATTTCAAATTGGTGTTATTTAAACATGCTACATTTTAGAGTTTTTAGATGGAATCTAGTGAATTTTTTGGCCAATTCTTATTTTTTGTTGTTTAAAATGGGTTGTGATAACATATATGGTTTCAACATCCTTAAAAACCCACGTGACACTTGAAATGTGGAGAGTTTACAACTCAAAGTTGTGATTCCAACACATCACTCCTAAATTTTGGACAAATTAGACTCAAACAATATAGTAAAAACTCTTTGAGCTACTTTCAAAATTGTAACAAGATTCATCTTAAAGACAACAAGTCAATAATAAGATTGAAAAATAAATCAATTAATAAAATTATATGTAAATAATAAAACAAATTATACTAAGTTGATATCTATATATATATATATATATATATATATAATTAAAACAAATAAAAAATTATTAACCAATTATTAATAAAATCGAGCTATAATAATATAAATTTTAAAAATATAATAAAAAAATTTAACCAAGGAATAATTTCAAAAAGCAACATTTCAGTTACAACGTAAAATATTACTCTAATAATATATCAAATATATTATATTTCAAAATATAGATTAATAATATAATAATGTAATTGAAGAAATTTGGAAAGGGAAATAATAATACATAATAAACTAAGAAAGAATAATAATAATAAAAGTGTATTAATAGGATAGAGGTGAAAAGTAAAGAATATTTTACGATGATATATTAATAGGATAGAGGTGAAAAGTAAAGAATTTATAAAGATACTTTTGGTATAAAATGTTAAAAGAGGATTTGTCATCCGGGAAGAAACTTCTTGTAACATAGCCGATTCCTACATTCCAATATTGAAAATATTTATATATAAAATTTAGTAAATAATAAAGAAGATTATAAATAAAATTTATTTGTATCAAAATTAATAGAATAATGAATGAAGATTATAAAGACTTTTTTAAAAATCTATGATATCAAAAGGAGTTAAGGATAAAATTGATATAAAACCATTAAAATCTTACCTTATAAAGATTAATAACATAATACATTAGTAAAGTTCTTTTGTTCATGATACTCGTGAGCTTAAATAATAACATAATATTAAGAATGATTATGATTTAATAAATATATTTATATTCTCACAATTTTGAAAGTAAATAATATTTTATAATATCATAATATTAAAATCCTTATATTTTCATGATTATATTCGGTTATAATTATAAATATTCCACAACATTTTAAATAAATTATTTTCTTCGAACTTTTCTTATGCTTGAGTAGAATTGTATTTGGGTTATAGTTTTCACATTCTAATATATTGAGATTGATTATAATACGATGGAATATAATCTTATAACGAAATATAATAATCATTTTCTTTAAATGATTATTTAAGAGTAATGATAAAAGGTCTAGATTTTTTCGTTTTGATTTTTTTTAATTGGTCAAACAAGGCTATAGGATTCCTATTTCATCATGTTATTTAGTTTGAATGTTTTTAAAGGGATATGAAAATGTTATTTCTAGTTTTTTGATTATTTTTCAAAAATATCGAAAACATTATTTATAAGTATAATTATTTTTAGTCAAGGAGTGGTTCACAGTGTAATATGGGTAGCGATGTGTTTGTTGTAAATGGTATTCTAATTAATATTTTTTAATGTGAGTTTTATTACATTATATCATTTTAATATTTACTAATTTTTAATTAACTTATAATTAATTTAATTTAGCATACATAATATTTATTACATTATTTTATTATATAATATAATTTATGCCTAGATTATTGCTAAAACATTATAAGTTTGGTTTAAAGCATTAACGAACGTATAATAATATTCTTAATATATTATATTATAATTTATATTTTCTATTAATATAATTTAATATAAATAATATTTTTTAATATGATTTATATTTATTGGTTAAAAAAGAACTATAAATTAGTTTTAATGTACCAAAACCGATATAATATACTTTTTAATTTACATCTTACTGTTAATCTAATTTAATATATAAAACATTTATCATAATACATAATTTATATTTAAAAATTAGGGTTAAAAGTACTATGGATGATAAACAAAATGCCTAGAGTTGGTAGGTTTTCATGAGGGCAAAAGATTGGGTAGAGAAACATCAATTAAGCTTTTTGTTATTGACCATGCTTTTACTCTCTTTCTAAAATCCTTTTCCCAGATCTTGAAGCATATTTAGAAGCAGATTTAAGGTCTAGTTTTGGACATATTTGTGGAATGATTACTTTTATTATTTTACTTTTATTACGTTACTTTATTGTATTAATTTACTCAAGTAATCAAATTTTGAATCAATGATTAATATGTTTGCATTTGCTAAGAAAATATTTAATATATATTTTTTAATTTTATAATTATATGAGATAAAAAAAAAATACATATTTAAATATTGCAATATATAGATATTATAAACTAGTCTAGATTTATTTTAATTCTCGATATATTAGGTGCTTAGAGGATGAAAACTCTTGAGATGTAAATCTGTAACGCCCCTACTAAATCGATAATGTTTTAAGTAAGGCAGTAAAATTTAACTGTTGACTAAGGTTATGTTTGGTGAAATTAAAATAACTATGTTGCTACTACTGTTAATTAATTGTTGCTACTACTATTTAATTAAGTATGTTGATTAATTGTTGTTAGTAGCTATTGAGGTGGTTGGAAAAAGAAAACCTAACTACCTTCATGAGACGGTTGAGACCCCATAGGAAAAGGGGGAAAGTTATGCCAAGTCTGGTAGAGACCAGATGGCAGAAAGAGGATAGAAAAAAAAAGAGAGTTGCTCTTTTGGAAAAGGGAAAAATGCTATGTCTGGTAAAGATTAGATGGCATGTGCTTGGAAGGCGGAAGCTTCCTGAACCGCTACGTCTGGTAAGGACCAGATAGCGTGACTCTGGTATAGCCAGAGAGTTTGCAGACAGTGAGGATCTGCAAAAGTGCTTGGGGGTGGAAGATCGAGGAGGATCTTCCTAAGGTCGGGTGGTTGACAAGCGCAATAAAGAGGTTTGCCTCTGTTCGGGTATGGATTAACTAAGAAACTTAATAGTTATTAAGGGTTTATGTATACTGTGAAATTAATTAAGGTCTATGACAGGCTTAAAACTTTGTATGGCATTGGACGAATTTCTGTAATTATGTAGGCATTAGTAGAGATGGAAAATGTAAACACATTGATGACATTTAAGAACGAATTTCTGTGTGACTGACAGAAGGAAGAAAAGATTAAACTAGATTTTATTTAAAGATCATAGATTTCCATACTGGAACAATTTCTGTAGCATAAGTGACAGTTAAATGGAAAATAGAATACTGTGTATATTTATTTCAGCCTTCGCAGATAAATTGAAAACAATATAAATATTTGCATTCAAAGATCCCAAGAATGCTATTGAGGAAATAAAGAAAACTGTAACAGGTCAAAAACTGAGTCAATACGTGTACTCTCTAGACCAAACAACCAATCGAAGATCGCAAGATCACCATCTTAACAGTGTGGTTTAAGAATGAATGATTCGGTAACGAAAAACACTCCAGAGCTTGGAAAACAAAGGAAGGGCAGCGCCCACATCATAAACATAAATAAATCATAACAGACATTTCAAAAAAATCAAGAACGAGCCTATAAAAATAAAACGGCCGTAACCTGTATGAGTATGATCGGGCAGCCAGCGGGGGCTTCCGAAGTCGAAGCCGGCAACCCATATTCTTCAAACAGGAAATAGTAACAGTAAACAAAACCATAGAGATATGTTCCTCTTAATTGAAATTTATAGGAAAAACCTCTTAAGAGATAAGCGTATCCAGTGTACACAACAAATAATAAAAAATTCAAACTCAGGCGAGATTATGTTCATGATAAACCAGCAATCTTTAAAAATACTGAACCGTAAAACGATTTTATGGAGAAGCTCACAATACATTATCCATCCAAAGTTCGATTAACAATAATAACTAAAACTTTATACAGTTATTCGCCGTAGGGTGTAACCCTCGGCTCTGAAACAAATTATACAGTAAAGGACAGGTATTAAACACAACCCAACTAGGGTTTCCGCCTGATCTATTTGGCGCAGAACCCAAATAGTTCACAAAGCAACAGAGGCGGGGAAAACCGTTAATTTTCCACATTGAAGGAAAACCCATGAAACAGTGATAGACTCCCATGCTCAAGCACAATGCAGATAGCATGCCAAGAAGGACAACGACTCAGTTCGTTACCCAGGGTCTTTTCCTCGATTGTTAAACCACGGGAGTAAACGTCTCTTACCCAGAACATGGAGTGAGTAAGGAAGATAGAACAGGTCCTCCATCGAGTACTCGCCACAGCAGCGAGACTCCGCACCTGAGATAAAGGGGTCATTCAAGAAAACAGTATAAGATTCAAATCTGTGAAAAGAAATTAAAAAAAAAAAAGAAAACGAACTGTAAAACAAGGTGACATTCACCAGGGTGAGGGAGCACCAGCTTACCATGACCGAGGATGGGAGGCAGAGTTCCTTTCGCACCACAGACTGCTTGATGGAGAGGTCTCATGTGCAAAAATGTAAAAGCGCCAGAGACTTGTGAACGACAGAGGATTACGCTAACAATGAACTGCTAAAGAATTTCCAAATGCATTGCAAGGCTTTCAAGTCATACCACCCACACCTGGATCGACTTCGACCGTCGATCTGGAGGGTCTCATCTCCACCGTAGGAATGGGTATAGAAACCCGGGAAGCAGCCATCTTATGCTAATTTCGAGATATGTATCAGAAAACATTAACTTTTGGAGTCCTGAGCACGCTATATGACATGGTGTCGACAGGCCGATCGTTCATCGTGCCAGATGGACGATGTGGGGAAGGCCAGTTGGACAAGCGCCAGTTGCCCGAGCGATTCTCGGCAACACTCATTTCCAGGCCAGACTTTTAGGCGTAAAGCATTAAATCAATTAAGAAATTACTAATAGCTATTCATTCCCGTGGTACCAACGACCAATATTATATAATATCCATTGTACCGTATAGATTATCATTGTCAGCCGAATGTTGGTTCTCGAGAATGAATCAGAGTTACATTATTAATGTTATGTGCTATGGTTAGCATAGATATAACTTAGCAATAATACGTTTCCCATTATATGTAAATGAATTAAAAATCCATTATTGCATTTGAATTCTTAATGTTAAGTTCTATTATTATTAAGGTAAAAAAAAATTTACTCATGTACTTTAGTGTTACAAGTGGTATCAGAGCCCAGGTTACAACTCTGTGACCTCGGGTTAATCATAATAGAGACAGAAATACATAAATAACAAAATTAACAAGCAAGCAGGGGTTATTCCAATATATTGCACATCATATCTGTTGAAATGAACTAATCTCTGTTTAGGTGACAACAGAATGAGGAGAACGAGTAGCGCTCCTCATGGAAATATGAATCGACCAGACAACGTTACTCACCCTCATGGAAATCCTGAGATATGGGTACAGCTGGGGAAGGAAGCCCACAACACTAATTTGACTATATTGGAGACAGTCCAGGAACTGAAGAATGAGATGGCCCGTTTGCGTGAGGAAAACGCCAGATTAACCATGGAACAAGAAAGGATCATGAAAAGTTTATGAGATAAACAAAACCAGCACCAGCCTCATCCTAGCCCTGAGCAAACGCGAGTATCAGATGAACAGGGCTATCACACCGAACAGGAAGAAATAGAGGAAAGAGCGGAGGTTCAAGGAGAGAAATCTGATAACGCCTCTGAACATCAAACCCCAAAAAGACAGCGGATAGAACTGCAAGGGGAGTTTCGGAAGATCAAGCCACCACATTTTGACGGGGAATCCGAGGAGGCCGTAGAAGCTTGGTTAATTAACATGAACAAATATTTCCAAGTCTATGAGTATGATCACCATCTTAAGGCATGGCTAGCTATTTTCCAGCTGTAGGCTAAGGCTACATTATGGTGGGAGGAAGTCAAGATGGTGTGGGGGGTGAGTGAGCAAGATGTATCTTGGGAAACTTTTCAAAGATACTTCAAGGAGAAATACTTGACTGAACGCTTCTACGATGAAAAAGCACGGGAATTTCATGATCTGCGGCTTGGGCAGCAGACCATGGATGAATTCATTACTAAATTTACATCTCTGCTTCGCTATGTACCGTATATTCGGGAGGAAAAGGCAAAAGTGCAGTGGTTCGTTAGCAGCCTACCCCAGGCAATGCGGGAAAGGATCGAATTTGATAATCCGAAGACCATGGACGAAGCGATACGGAAAGATAGAATATGTTATCAGCAGAATAAACAAAAAGGAGAAAATTCTGGGAAGCGTTGGGCAGATAAAAAAGGCAGCAGAATGACTGTGGGAGTTAAGGGAGCTCGTAGCAATTTCAACAAGGGATTCTCCAAAGGGGCCAGCAATAGAAACTAGTCCAGAAATCAGCTCAGATTAAAGCCACCTAATGAATCTAAATACAGTGAGCAGCCGGGTAGAGCTGATAATGAGGGATTTGCTAGGCCACCAGTGCAGTGCTAGGGTTGTGGCGGGCCACACTATATTAAAAATTGCCCTCACCGAAAGGAAAGTGATTAGGTGTCCCAGGTTTATGAAGCCTCCACAGTGGGAGACGTGGCTCGGTCCATACCTAGAATAAATGTTGCCCTCGAGGATCGTCGAGCTGATTACCAGCCAACGATGATAGAATTTGAAGGTAATATTTTTTATCGAATTGTTTCCATTTTAGTAGACCCAGGAGCTACATTAAGCTATGTTAGTCCCAAAGTTGTGGAAAATTGTAATTTGCAATCCATTAAGTTTAAGAATCCATGGTTAGTACAGCTTGCAACCGGGGCAAAAATATGAGTGCTAGCTAAGGTCAGCAACTGCCCATTGAGGATAGTCGGTCAGACAGTGATGACATAATTGAATGTACTCCCTCTCGGTTCATATGGTGTGCTGATCGGGGTGGATTGGATGGAAAGGCGGTGTGTTGTAGGGAAAAGTATCCGACTCGGATGACCCTATCCCACTCTAAGGGTGATAGTACCTCAGCAACAACTGTAAAGAAAACTACTTAAGGTTTACTTCTTTATGAAAGCAAAAGAGAGTGGATAAATGCACTAACCGTTGCCTTGCGCTTAATGTCGAATCCAAACTCTTCTCTATGGCCGCTTGCTCCTAGCTCTTTGCTCTTTTGCCGGCCCAGCTACAATGAGATCCTGCAAAATGACAAAGAAGGAGACTACAAGAGGCATGCAATCATAACTGATTCACGGATTAGCATAAACCAAATATACAATTATCACAAAACATCATTGGAACAAATGCATATAGAAGAACCTCAATAGCTTTTATTAATGAAGAAGTAAAGGTTCTGAGAGTGTTACAACCATTGAAGGTCCTAATCCAGCAACACCTCCCAGCAGAAAGAATTTCTCCTCTTCACCTCCCTCAAGCAATCACCCAATAGCTCTATAGTGAAACCAACAGCATAGCATTACTTTGCACAAAATTCTAGCCTCCTGAGCTCATAGGAGAGAGCTCAATATATAGATGAATTGAGAAAGGATGAGTCAGCTTGCAACTGATGTGTAGCTGCCTTGTGTCCTCTCTCTCTTCAGTTAATCTTTAGTTGATCTTCAGTTCTTGAGTCCACTTGGAGAACCTTGCTTCCACTTGGAGAAACAGAGCCTCTGACTCATCACAAGGCGAAATCCCTGATCCAAGTGTCATTTTTGGAGCAATGACTCAGTGTGCCACTTGTCCCATCTCGCTCAGCGCAGGTGGCCTTTGTTCCACTTGCTTTGCAACGCAGGTACACCATGGAGGATCTGAGTTTCAGCGCAGAAGCCTAGTGGAGCACCTGCTTTGATTTCAGGATTGCTTGTTTTTGAGTGTTTTCAGGTGGAGAACTGATCTGAGAGCTGTTGGTTTGCTGACCTTGTTCCTCTAGGGGTAGGAACATCATGTTTAGGGAACTTTGGATCCCTTGGATTATTGACAATTCATGCCTGTTGCTGTAAGGCACAAAATTGTCTATAACAGATGCCCCCTAAAGTATGAGGTCGTTTATCGGGTGAAATGCTTTATTGAGAGGATCCGAAGTTCATTCAATCTGCTGAGAAGTGTCCTGTAATAAGATACAATACAATACATTATTTTTCATACATTTTCATGATCTAGCTGAGGCGGGCATTCCCATGCTCAGCTTTATAAATACATTTTCGTACATAGAACAGACGATCGTCTGATTGTAGACCGATAATTCTCTGCTGAAATTATCATCCTTTGAGAAGAATGATCATCTGCTGTAATGATGTACATATCAAATGTCTTTATGTCCTGAATATATATCGCAGCCCGGATGGATGAAACTAGATCCGAGGTCTTCAATCTCTTCCGATCTTCACTCGACGTACAAGTCGATCCATGTGAGAATTTCTTGAAGTCGAACATGGAAAGACATCGCTTGATTACCGGTCAATGATGTGAACCGTTAACAAGTGCGAGAGGAATCATCGATAAGGATGATGACCCTCAAGGTACGGCAGTACAATTCACATGGTGGGAATAAAGGACTTGGCGTCGACCACCATGCAAAATCTTCTGGTCGAAGGTCATTGATGTATACCTGTCGCCGGAAGTGAGAAACTTGCCATTGAGGCATGCAAGCTTCAAAGTACTGAAGGGGTTGTTCCTAGATCAACTCCTTGGATAATGAGCTGATGTCGACAAGGAGCGATCCGTCAAAGGAGGGCCTTAATGAATCCCACATCAGTGACACGGAACGGAGCTAGTGATTGTGATGAGGTGAAAACAAACTGTGATGTATGATTCAGGGTGGCGGCCATGAAGTGGATGAAGGATAATGTATGGCAGTGGATGGGACACGGTTGACTCTTTGCAGAACCACATCTCTTGAACATATAACGACACTGATGTGATGGATTGGTAGCATTACCCCAATTGTGGATGGTGTGGCGAGGACCATGGTTATGAGACCGGTGAATGAAACAACCCAACCCGATGTGATACGGAGGACAAAGTGTCATGTTCAAGAGCGACTTGCTACCATTAATGCTGTGAGGTTCTCCCAATTTTTCCCCAGTCATTGCTGACCAGTACCTCTTTATTTTTGTCAAGCTTGAGGAGGATAACATATGCTTGTTCTATAACCTGCCCTTCGGGCAAGCCCATCGCTATGTTTTAACGAGCCTAGCGATAGGGAAACTCGTTCTCGTCTAAAGACAAGTTTGTCGCTATTTAATCATTTTAACGAGTCTAACGACAAGGAAAACTCGGTCCTTTTCATTTTTAGAGAGTCTGAAAAGGTACGGAAAGTTAACTCCAAAATTCCTTTTTCGTCATCTAATCCCTTAAGTCCGAAAAAGTATAAAACAATACAAAAGGGATGAATTTTCGATTTCTTTAACGAGCCGAACAAAACAAGCGCTCGATCTTTTTGTGCAATAATCCCTCAGGTCCAAAAAGATTAAAATCTAGAGGAGGGATAGCTCTTCCGGTCCTTTTAACGAGCTGGAAGGCCAAAACTCGGCAAACTTTTCATATTTTACGAGTCAGTGAAAAGAGCTCAAAGAAGACTCGTCTTTTGAGGAACGAGTGATAAACAGGGATAGCAGCAGATTCCAGGTACAGGTTGGAATTTTCCAATCACGGCAGTGTCACAAGGATGGCTAAGTGAAATCACTCTTCGCAGCTGTTCCTCAAAATGGGTAAACAAACATATGGAGATGAACGATTGGCCAAATGAACGGATGGAGGTGATGGCATATAAACACGACCAAGGGCTTTTAACATGGCTATCAAAGGTTACATTTCTCAAGGTTATTTACCGGTTCATTTTTTCTGGATGAGCTTGAACTGTAGGGAAAGATTGCTCACAATTTATGTTTATTTTTTAACGAGCATGAACTCTGTACAAAAACTGCTCGAATTCTTGCGTTTATTTTTTAACGAGCATGAACATTGCTAAAACTGCTCGATTTACCAGTCTTAATACAAGGAATGCCTTAGGTGAGGTAATCTTATTTAAGGAGCGATACCTCACTAATTACTCCAATTTGGCAGGTTTTAACTTTTGCCCTTCATCCTTTCTTTATGCAAGCTGGAAACGGCTAATCCTACGAGTTTAACGGGTTAGACCTACAGGTTTAAAGGGAGGACCTAAAAATTTAAAAAATAAATAGTCGTCCCGTGCTTGCACTCCAAAAGGTTTGCATGCCCCCAGGTATAAAGTATAATTTCGAGATTCTGTCCTCTTACTTATTATCCGAAAAAGGGTTTTGTTCGCTGCCGCAAACTAAACTCTCTTTTCGGCGATGTCTATCATTAGGTTGCTAAGGATGGTGACTACTTGTTTCAGCAATTTCATCTCTTTCTTTGGAGACTGCCCCTACTTATCCTTCAAAACATATTGTTTTAATGGGTGAGGCTTGACATTCAAAGATGGTGGCTACTTGCTGCCACAAATGGATCTCCTCCTTAGGAGAGCCTACTTTTTTAGACAAAGGGAGACGATCTTTTCGCTCACATAACTTTGACAAAAGAATTTTATCCTAGAACAACCCTCTCTTCCTTTTTCGGACGGGGTACGGACTAGTCCATTCTTCTGCGGAAATTAACTTTATACCCAAGGTTTTCTCTGCCCAAGGCAGGCCAGGGTGCATGCCCCCTGGGTCCCAGTTCTTTCTTTCCGAATTACTCGCATTCATCGGGAAGTAGAACCGGGGGTGGTGGCATTCCTTGAGTGAATAAACCGTTAAGGGATGGTATTTGACTATTTGCGATGCGTGATCCTGGAAATGAAAGTTGGTCTACGAGCTTGACCATTCTTCCTTCGTGCGGAAAACACATGACTCTAAAGAGCGAGGACACTATTGCCTCCATGCAATATATATAGTCTCGTCCAAGGAGTAAGTTATAAACCAAGGGTCCCTGGACGACCATGATGTTCATATGAACTGTCTTCCCTTTCAATGTAACTGGAACATTGGGGAGAATCCCTAACGGGTGACTGGTTCCTTTATCAAAACCTGATAGATTTCTTATCTCAGGTAAAAGCGCCGGGCAACCCAGTGCTTTCCAAGCAATAGAGGAAAGGATACTCACAGATGCCCCTTCATCAATGATAGTTCCAGCCATCACCATTCTGTAGATTTGGACTATGATTCTGAATGGGATACTGGCTGGTAACCGGGGTCTGCCTAGTTGATTCCAATCAAAGGATACAACTAGGTTGCTTGGTGGTGGGACCGAATACACGGCCGGATACGACCCTGACGATGTTCCTTCCTGCGATAAAGGAATGGGCGCATTGCCCTGATGCTCATCAGAGTCTGTGTTGATGAAAAGAATATGGACGGTGTCATCCTTATCCTCTTCAGTGAGGGTGTCATTTGAAGATGGGTCTTCAATGACGGAGTCATTTGAGGATGAAACCTCTGAAGGAAGAACCGGGTCAACTGCCGTTTCGACCTTTAGACTTTCGTCTGGTCTGGATTCAGCAGGTTCATTCTCAATGACCGACACTTCAGCTGACCACTTGAGCGGGCCAGCTGTATTTTCAACTATCGAGGGATTAGGCACGAGTTTTTGGTATCCAGGAGGAAGTCGTAACGGTGATACCGGACGATCTTCCAAAACTCTCTTCGCCTCATCTAAGAATGGACATCGGTGGATGGCGTGATCGCCTTCACACAACATACAGGGTGATCTTGGTTTCCCTCTTCGTCCTTCACTCTCGCTAGTTGACGGACTGCAATCAACATGACTACCAGAGGTTGATGCTACCGGATTGTGCAACCTTGGGGACCAGTCCCTTAGTATCCGGGGAATACAAGGACAATCACGATGGAAGTGGGTCCCTTTGCAAATGACACATGGCGATTTAGGCCCGGTCGGTGCAGTGTGTGGATTTTTGTCAGATGTCTTTTGCTTGCCCCCAGTCGCCTCCGCCATAGGCCCCTTCTGCTTCTTTTTTCTCTTCTTCTTTTCTTTCTTCTCCATGGGAGGCTGACTTTTGCCGGCTCTACCTTGCGAAGATGAAGGATCAGAGGAAGTATTGTAAGAAGTGGAAGGCTGGTGGGTAGTTCTAGACTGGTCTGACTGTTGATTCGACTGCTCAGGATTAGTGGCGATCTGCACTACATTAGTTGAAAAGAGCCATACGGGCAGGCCAATTGTCAATCCTGGAAGTGACAATGTGGCCATATGAGGCGCACCAACATCTCCCCAAGAGGAGAAGGGATTGGGACTTCCGCCAAGGTTACTTCCTTGGTTGGTGGGCTCCATACTTTTCAACTGAAAGATCAACGTGGGAATAACAGGTGATTATGTTCCGATTTAAAATAAATTTTATTAACGACGCTTTAGACACAACTCTGCTTTTTCATGTTTTAAGAGTCGAGAAAAAGCTAAAGATGACTCTAGTCTCCTTCGATGTATTAACGAGCCCGAAGTGACAAATGCTCGGATGGACTTTTTCAGTTATAGAGTTTGAAAAAGGCCAAAAGAAACTTCTCTGGAGTTCTAGGCAGAGGGTGTGCCAAACTTTTCGCGAAACCACAGAATACGTTTTACGGTACGGGTGGTCGATCTTCGTGAATGCTGTGTTCACTGCATCGCGATCAGTAGGGCGGCCGACACGGCTTCCTATGGATAAAGGATAATTGCCTATAGGGGTCTCCCAATATATACGCGACGGTACGTGGGAGCACAAGTCCGTATTAGTGCCACCGACTCTCAGGAGGAATCACCCACCTTCGTAGAGATCGACAGTCACTATGTTTAACGACGCCGGAACACTTCTCTACCTAGACCTCTATGTGTTTGCGTTATGTTTCAAAGCGTTGTTATGTAAATTGAATTTATTTTAATGTTGATCTTGCTTAGTAGTTTGCCTTTAAGGATCACCACGAGATGTATGTAACAAATTCCTGAATGCAGTCTAAGATGAGAAGCAAACTTTTCAATCTTTCAACTTTGAAAACCTTAACTACTGAGGGAAAAGAAAGGCAAATCTTTTCACACAGATCATAGAGCACACACTAAATGAAAATTTTTCCTAAATCGTCAAGCAAATAGTCAAATGCAAAATGCACAATGCATGTATTTTCTTTTCCCTTTCTTAATGTAGATGGGTTACAAAAAGAAAGTTGTTATATAACTTTGATTTCGATTTAAAGTGAAAACAAACAAGCTTGTCCAAAATCAAAAGACACCTTAAGATTTACCTGTTTAATCACTGGAAATGCATAAAATCAAACCATAATGACGAAAGTAAAATGACTAATCAGCTATGGACAGCAAACAAGCTAACTCTTTAGACCAGCAAAATGCCTAACACAGGTTCAGATCTAAGAGGCCAAAAGCAAGACTAGTTTACTCTTCGTTATGGGAAATTGTAAATGAGTAAGAAATACAAAAGAACAAGTACAATTTCGTTATATAACAGAGGCAGAATGATGGCAAGTAATGTTGGTTTCAGAACAGGTGCAAGACTGGTAACTGGCAGCCAAAATCTATAGTGAAAACAGGCAAGGAAAAGGAGGAAACCCCAACAGCACTAGGCAAAATTGGGCCAACGCAGGTGCTGCACAGCCAGTCTGGCTCTCAGTGCAGGTAGCCCCTTCGGGACCTGCATTGCAAAGCAGGTAGCCTGTGTACTACCTGCTTTGGAAAACGAAAGTTGCGTTTTCACAGTTTCCGGGTCACAATTTTCTAAAAAATGCACAGTTTTTGCTCAAATCAGAAGCAATCAGTCAAGCACACTCAAAGGGATGATTAGGAGGATGAAAAGCTATCACTAAGAGCTTACAAGGATCCTTGTAGATCAGCTCTTCAAATCATGAACATGCTCAGAAATGAGCTAGAGTAGCTGCCCTCTACTTCGCTTTTGATATAGTCAAAAGCTTTTCGATTTGGTACTCTTTCGTTCAGGAAATGAATAGCAAAATACTACAAACAATCAAACAGATACGATCCCCAGTGGAGTCGCCAGTTTTTTGTAGGGAAAAGTATCCGACTCGGATGACCCTATCCCACTCTAAGGGTGATAGTACCTCAGCAACAACTGTAAAGAAAACTACTTAAGGTTTACTTCTTTATGAAAGCAAAAGAGAGTGGATAAATGCACTAACCGTTGCCTTGCGCTTAATGTCGAATCCAAACTCTTCTCTATGGCCGCTTGCTCCCAGCTCTTTGCTCTTTTGCCGGCCCAGCTACAATGAGATCCTGCAAAATGACAAAGAAGGAGACTACAAGAGGCATGCAATCATAACTGATTCACGGATTAGCATAAACCAAATATACAATTATCACAAAACATCATTGGAACAAATGCATATAGAAGAACCTCAATAGCTTTTATTAATGAAGAAGTAAAGGTTCTGAGAGTGTTACAACCATTGAAGGTCCTAATCCAGCAACACCTCCCAGCAGAAAGAATTTCTCCTCTTCACCTCCCTCAAGCAATCACCCAATAGCTCTATAGTGAAACCAACAGCATAGCATTACTTTGCACAAAATTCCAGCCTCCTGAGCTCATAGGAGAGAGCTCAATATATAGATGAATTGAGAAAGGATGAGTCAGCTTGCAACTGATGTGTAGCTGCCTTGTGTCCTCTCTCTCTTCAGTTAATCTTTAGTTGATCTTCAGTTCTTGAGTCCACTTGGAGAACCTTGCTTCCACTTGGAGAAACAGAGCCTCTGACTCATCACAAGGCGAAATCCCTGATCCAAGTGTCATTTTTGGAGCAATGACTCAGTGTGCCACTTGTCCCATCTCGCTCAGCGCAGGTGGCCTTTGTTCCACTTGCTTTGCAACGCAAGTACACCATGGAGGATCTGAGTTTCAGCGCAGAAGCCTAGTGGAGCACCTGCTTTGATTTCAGGATTGCTTGTTTTTGAGTGTTTTCAAGTGGAGAACTGATCTGAGAGCTGTTGGTTTGCTGACCTTGTTCCTCTAGGGGTAGGAACATCATGTTTAGGGAACTTTGGATCCCTTGGATTATTGACAATTCATGCCTGTTGCTGTAAGGCACAAAATTGTCTATAACACGGTGGTCTACAATAAATTGCAAGACAAAAACAATTTCTTATCGGGATGAACTGGGAAATGAAAAGGAAATTCAGGGTATCTTGAAACCAGTGCAGATCCAACCAATTACTGCCTCACAGCTAGCTAAAAGCATCAGGAAAAAATGTCAAATATATGCAGTGCAAGTAGGTTATGCCAAATCTGAAGATAAAATTGCTGCTATGGGAAGCATACTAGTAGTGCGAGAATTTACAGATGTATTTCCCGAAGAAGTACCAGGGCTGCTGCCCAAAAGAGATTTAGATTTTACCATAGAATTGATACCCGGTGCAGCCCCAGTGTCTCGAGCACCATACCGGATGAGTGTGCCAGAATTAACAGAATTAAAAATGCAGCTGCAAGAGCTGTTAGACAAGAAGTATATCCATCCCAGCGTATCCCCTTGGGGAGCCCCTCTATTGTTTGTTAGAAAAAAGGACGGAACCCTCCGTATGTGCATAGATTATAGACAGCTGAATAAATTGACAGTTAAAAATAAATATCCACTACCCCGCATCGATGAACTGTTTGATCAAGTGAAAGGGGCGACAATATTTTCAAAGATCAATTTGAGGTCTGGTTATCATCAAATCAGAATTAAGGAAGAGGACATAGCCAAAACAACCTTTCGAACCTGTTATGGGCATTACGAGTTTGTGGTACTGCCTTTCGGGTTGACCAATGCACCTGCGACATTTATGTGCCTGATGAATAGTGTATTTCATCAGTGCTCAGACAAATTCGTATTAATTTTTATTAATGATATACTTATATACTCCTAGAATATTAAAGAGCATGAGGAGCACCTCAGACTCATGTTACAGACACTACGGGAACATCAGCTATATGGTAAATTTAGCAAATGTGATTTTTATAAAGAGCAGATACAGTATTTGGGGCATATCATCACCAAGGAAGGCATTGTTGTGGACCCTGAAAAGATCAAAACCATAATGGAATGGCCAACACCAAAGGACGTGGCAGATATCAGGTCTTTCATGGGGCTGGCCGGATATTATAGGCGGTTCGTGGGAGGCTTCTCCAGGGTTGCATACCCTATCACCTCCTTGCAGAAGAAAGGAAAAATATTTAAGTGGATAGCGGAATGTCAACGGAGCTTTGAACAGCTCAAATATCTGCTCACCACTGCACCTGTGCTGAGTATTGCAGACCCGGAAAAAGATTATGTAGTCTGCACAGATGCAAGCAAAGAGGGTGTAGGTGGGGTGCTGATGCAAGAAGGGAAAGTGATCGCGTACGAATCCAGAAAATTGAAAGAACATGAGCAGAAGTATTTTTCCTATGATCTGGAACTATCTGCTGTAGTACATGCACTAAAAATGTGGCGCCATTATTTGGTGGGAAGAAAATTTTTATTGATGACAGATCACCATAGCTTAACTAGCTACTTTAGTCAACCAACTTTAAACGCTAGGCAAGCTAGGTGGGTGGACTTTTTGGGCGGTTTTGATTTCGAAATCAAACACCTAAAAGGAAAAGAAAACTGGGTGGCAGATGCACTAAGCCGAAAGGTGCATTGTCTCTATGAAATGGGCATTAGTGAAGGACAGTCTACCCTTGGCAAAGAAATTAAAGAGGCTGCTGAACAAGATCAAATCTACCAGCAAAAGAAACAACTAGTGCAGAACTTAAACATCCACATAATGCAACAAGGTTATGAATTGAATGCAGCAGGCATTTTATGCTACCATAAAAGAATATATGTACCCAATCAGGGCGATATTAAGGAAAAGATTCTAGATGAATATCATAAAAGTCCTTACACTGGACATCCGTGTTATCAAAAGTTAATCACTTCGCTTCGAAGGGAATATCACAAGCCAGGCATGAAAAGAGATGTAATAGAATATCTGGCATGATGCTTAGAATGTCAACAAGTTAAGGGTGAAAATCAACACCCTGAGGGTTTGCTACAGCCATTGCCTCTACCAGAATGGAAGTGGGAGATTATCACCATGGACTTTATTACAGGGTTACCGAAGTCCAAGAGGAATAATGACTTTATTATGGCTGTAGTGGACGAACTCAGTAAGTCAACCCACTTCATACCAGTTCAATCTACGTATCGTGTAACACAAATTGCCAATGTTTTTATGCAGAACATATTTAAGCTCCATGGGCTGCTAAAAACTATAATATCCGATCGCGATTTTAAATTCACATCAGCCTTTTGGAAGACCTTGTTTGAAGGTCTGGGGACTCAATTGAATTTTAGCACCACATATCATCCGTAGATTGACGGACAGACTGAGCGGGTGAATCAAGTGGTGCAGGACATGCTGAGGTTATATGTGATGTAACAACCCACTCGATGGGAAGAGTATTTACACCTTGTAGAGTTTTCCTATAACAATGGATATCATGCATCCTTGCAGATGAGCCCATTCGAAGTACTTTACGGCCGAAAATTTTGCACGCCATCCAGCTGGGGTGGACGAGAAGACAAACTCATGCTGGGTCTTGAAATGTTAAAAGAGATGGAAGAAATGGTTAAGAGAGTGCGAGCTAATTTAAAAGTAGCTCAGGACAGACAAAAATTTTTTTGCAGATCGAAAAAGGACCTTTAGTGAATACCAAGTGGGTGAACATGTATATGTCAGAATTCGGGCAAGGAGAAGTACTCTACAATGGAATGGTTGTGCCAAATTGGCACCCCGCTTTTGTGGGCCCTTCCAAATTTTAGCACGAGTGGGGTTGGTAGCTTATCAGCTAGCCCTACCTAGCCACATCCGGGTCCATAATGTTTTCCACGTGTCTGTTTTAAAGAAATATGTTTATGACCCTAGACACATAATAAGTTGGCAGGACATTCAGGTAAGAAGATGTTGTAAGACAAACATAAACCAAAGATGGATTGATAAGAAACTGCTAATCTGAGTATTATGTGTTTCAGGTGGAACCGGAAGGAGAATTCCTGGTCGAGCCAGTGAACATACTAGATTAGAGAAGGGTCGAGCTGCGGAAAAAAGTCGTCACCCAGGTTAAAGTGCAATGATAGCACTTTGGGCCAGATGAGGCCACCTGGGAAGATGAGCAGAGCATGAAAGAAGCCTATCTCGAATTGTTTCTGGGTGAACAACATCGTGACGATGTTGAACTTCAAGAGGGGGAGATGTAACGCCCCTAGTAAATCGATAATGTTTTAAGTAAGACAGTAAAATTTAACTGTTGACTAAGGTTATGTTTGGTGAAATTAAAATAACTATGTTGCTACTGTTGTTAATTAATTATGTTAATTAATTGTTGCCACTACTGTTTAATTAAGTATGTTGATTAATTGTTGGTAGTAGCTATTGAGGTGGTTGGAAAAAGAAAACCTAACTACCTTCATGAGACGGTTGAGACCCCATAGGAAAAGGGGGAAAGTTATGCCAAGTCTGGTAGAGACCAGATGGCAGAAAGAGGATAGAAAAAAAGAGAGTTGCTCTTTTGGAAAAGGGAAAAATGCTATGTCTGGTAAAGATCAGATGGCATGTGCTTGGAAGGTGGAAGCTTCCTGAACCGCTACGTCTGGTAAGGACCAGATAGCGTGACTCTGGTATAGCCAGAGAGTTTGCAGACAGTGAGGATCTACAGAAGTGCTTGGGGGTGGAAGATCGAGGAGGATCTTCCTAAGGTCGGGTGGTTGACGCGCAATAAAGAGGTTTGCCTCCGTTCAGGTATGGATTAACTAAGAAACTTAATAGTTATTAAGGGTTTATGTATACTGTGAAATTAATTAAGGTCTATGACAGGCTTAAAACTGTGTATGACATTGGAATAATTTCTGTAATTATGCAGGCATTAGTAGAGATGGAAAGTGTAAACACATTAATGACATTTAAGAACGAATTTCTGTGCGACTGACAGAAGGAAGAAAAGATTAAACTAGATTTTATTTAAAGATCATAGATTTCCATACTGGAACAATTTCTGTAGCATAAGTGACAGTTAAATGGAAAACATAATACTGTGTATATTTATTTCAGCCTTCGTAGATAAATTGAAAACAATATAAATATTTACATTCAAAGATCCCAAGAATGCTACTGTGGAAATAAAGAAAACTGTAACAGGTCAAAAACTGAGTCAATACGTGTACTCTCTAGACCAAACAACCAATCGAAGATCGCAGGATCACCATCTTAACAGTGTGGTTTAAGAATGAATGATTCGGTAACGAAAAACACTCCAGAGCTTGGAAAACAAAGGAAGGGCAGCGCCCACATCATAAACATAAATAAATGATAACAGACATTCCAAAAAAATCAAGAAAGAGCCTATAAAAAGAAAACGGTCGTAACCTGTATGAGTATGATCGGGCAGCCAGCGAGGGCTTCCGAAGTCGAAGCCGACAACACATATTCTTCAAACAGGAAATAGTAACAGTAAACAAAACCATAGAGATATGTTCCTCTTAATTGAAATTTACAGGAAAAACCTCTGAAGAGATAAGCGTATCCAGTGTACACAACAAATAATAAAAACTTCAAACTCAGGCGAGATTCTGTTCATGATAAACCAACAATCTTTAAAAATACTGAACCGTAAAACAATTCTATGGAGAAGCACACAATACATTATCCAGCCAAAGTTTGATTAACAATAATAACTGAAACTTTATACAATTATTCGCCGTAAGGTGTAACCCTCGGCTCTGAAACAAATTATACAGTAAAGGACAGGTATTAAACACAACCCAACTAGGGTTTCCGCCTGATCTGTTTGGCGCAGAGCCCAAATAGTTCACAAAGCAATAGAGGCGGGGAAAACCGTTAATTTTCCACATTGAAGGAAAACCCATGAAACAGTGATAGACTCCCATGCTCAAGCACAGTGCAGATAGCCTGCCAAGAAGGACAACGGCTCAGTCCGTTACCCAGGGTCTTTTCCTCAATTGTTAAACCACGGGAGTAAACATCTCTTACTCGGAACATGGAGTGAGTAAGGAAGACAGAACAAGTCCTCCATCGAGCACTAGCCACGGCAGCGAGACTCTACACCAGAGACAAAGGGGTCATTCAAGAAAACAGTATAAGATTCAAATCTGTGAAAAGAAATTAAAAAAAAAAAAGAAAACGAACTGGAAAACAAGGTGACATTCACCAGGGTGAGGGAGCACCGGCTTACCATGACCGAGGATGGGAGGCAGAGTTCCTTTCGCACCAATGACCGCTTGATGGAGAGTTCTCCTGTGCAAAAATGTAAAAGCACCAGAGACCTGTGAATGACAGAGGATTACACTAACAATGAACTGCTAAAGAATTTCCAAACGCATTGAAAGGCTTTCAAGTCATACCACCCACACCTGGATCGACTTCGACCATCAATTTTGAGGGTCTCATCTCCACCGTAGGAATGGGCATAGAAACCCGAGAAGCAGCCGTATGGTAATTTCGAGATATGTATCAGAAAACATTAACTTTTGGAGTCCTGAGCATGCTATATCACATGGTGTCGACAGGCTGATCGTTCATCGTGCCAGATGGACGATGTGGGGAAGGCCACTTGGACAAGCGCCAGTTGCCTGAGCGATTCTCAGCAACACTCATTTCCAGGCCAGACTTTTAGGCGTAAAGCATTAAATCAATTAAGAAATTACTAATAGCTATTCATTCCCGTGGTACCAACGACCAATATTATATAATATCCATTGTACCGTATAGATTATCATTGTCAGCCGAATGTTAGTTCTCGAGAATGAATCAGAGTTACATTATTAATGTTATGTGCTATGGTTAGCATAGATATAACTTAGCAATAATACGTTTCCCATGATATGTAAATGAATTAAAAATCCATTATTGCATTTGAATTCTTAATGTTAAGTTCTATTATTATTAAGGTAAAAAAAAATTTACTCATGTACTGTAGTGTTACAAAATCTCTCTTCGATTTTTGAAGTAATAAAAAAAAGATTTGCTTTTTAAGAGTTTTAATCCCTCTCAACACTCAATAGATTTTGAGATAAATTTAAAATGAATTACACATATTTTAATATAATCAAAGTAAATATGGTCATTTATATTGAAAAAAATGTTTTTTCATAATAAATATGTAAACATATTTATTCTTAATACTTGTTTTATATTCTAAAATAATTAATTTTTTTATTTTTATTTTTATTTCATATTGCAGCAGTAAATTTTTTTTCATCAATCTGGACGAATGTGAAATTTTGTTACTTGATTAAAATATGTTAACACCGTCTGAATTTTTTATTAGAAAAATTGTTTGAATTTTTTATTAGAGAAATTCTTTGAATGTATTCTTATTGTACTAATGAATGTGCTGACGTATGAAAAAATAGATAACCCTAACATCCGAATTTTTACATCTAAATGGTTGGTTTATATATCATCTCTTATTCATGAAGTATTTGTTTTCACCATTTGAGAAATCTTCTTAGATCATCTCAAACTTCCTGATATTGCTTATGGGAAAAACGCAATTGCATAAGGAGGAATAATTGGTCAAAAGATAAAAAGTGTTGCTAAGAGATAGGTATCAGCAAGGTGAAAAATAATACCACCCCTTGATAAGATAATGAAAACATGTTTTTATATATATATATTTTTTAGATTTTTTAATTTTGGAATCGACGCAAGGACTGAGCGATGTCTAAGAAGGGCGGACAATACGGTTCGTTGGTGGATGAACCACATGAAAGCAGTCTGGCAAAGGAGTAATCAATTGCAGAAGGAGATTAGCAGTGAGGAAAGTACCGAGGAAAGGGAGCTGGAGTTGCAGAGACTAAAGCGATAGGGAGAGCAGGCCAGCTCCTGTTTACGTGATCAAGGTTTGGAATTGTTTCTTTTGTAATTTACAAAGAAAAGAGAACTAGTATTTAAAAGGAGTCATTTAGGGAGGTGGAGGAATTGTGGAGACGCTGCTGCAATTTATAATAGAGATGGTGAGATTGATAAAATTGAAGTAAATATTATGAAAATAAATATTACTAATTTTATCATTTAAAAAGTGATCATCTAATAATTTTCACTAGTTTGATGGAAATACATCATGTAGTGGGCTTTACATATTAAAACCCACTTTGACCATTGGAGATAATTTAGTGAATCACTTTTCTTAAATTATTTCCATTTAATTAATACCCATATGAGAATAACCGAGAAATTTATTTAATTTCATGTTTATATTCCATGACATGAAAATAATCTAGAAATTCAAATTCATGTTATTTTCATATCTACCTATTTGTATGAAAATAATTAAAAAAAAATTGACCCACTTTTACCATTTCCATAAATATAACTAAATAAATCATTATTTATTTATTATTCTTTAATCACTTCATTTTTCTATTAAAAAGTAATTGTTAAATCATTATTTAATAATTATTTCTAACTCATTTAACCATATCACCTAGTTTTTTTTTAATAAACCCATTTGTATCTATTAATTATTTCACCAGCTTTTCTTAATTAACTCATAATCATTATTTTTTTAGTTAGTTAAGTAAATAAAGATTGTTGACGACTTCTTTAATATTTTTCCTTCCAAACATAAAAAAATATAAATAAATAAATAAATAAAAATTAAAAAAAAAATACTCATAATGATTAAGAATTGATTTGGTCTACCAAATATTTTATTATATAACCATATCAATTCTAATCTAGTATTTTATAATAAATAGATAGGTTTTTCTTAGTCATTTATCATATGATCATCCCTCATTGTAGAACTTATGATCTTAAACCTTTCAAGCTCTCCATCAAAGTTCATCCTCATTCTTTTTCCACTCACATTGTAACACAACCCCTTATCTAATCCGATAAGCATAGGTGGATACTATGCTAACTTGATTCTCAAAGTTCAGTTATGAGAATGGGGTATAAAAGAAATGTGTTCTTTCCAAAGTTCTATATGTCATAAACATGTGACATCATTGCAATCGTCTCGTCAAGATGATTTCAATAATATATAAATTTACCCTATTCAAGATCTGGGGTCAAAAGTTATGTCAATTTAAAGTTTTCCCTTCTCTAGAAGCATTACTACTATGCCATGCAACATGGCACCCACATGGATCCCATGTGGTGCCGCATGGCATACCATAGTAATGCCACAGTCAAACCAAGATAAGGTGAGGGATATATATACACCTTCTCCTTAGTCCATTTAATATGTCCTCATGTGTTTATTTCATGTTCACGTAGGCGTTTGCCCCTTAGCGGTTATTATGTATTGTGTTACACGCATAGCCTTATATGAAGTGATGTGTGTGTGTGTGTGTTATAACCATCACAAGACCCCCACTTATCATTATATAACCATAGGTATAATTACTCATAGGCTGGATCCCTTGCGCCACTTAATTACATCTTGCATGTATATGTGGATGTAACTATCACAAGGCCTTCATTTTAGTTATACATATATTTATATCAAATCTTAATATTTGTGGACCTCCTGTTCACTTTTATATGGCTTAACACTAGCGGGCATGATGTAGTGATAAACCACCTTCATGTACCTCACGAGAACATAATGTGACATAACTCATAGTTTTTGGACCATATAAAAATCCAATGACTCAGAGAGGTTATACAATCATGGATTTGATCTAAATGCAAACCCCCCTCCTCCCTATGACAGCACTAGATCCCCTTCATTCATCGATGAAATTGAACCACCATTGATTACTCACAATTTTTATGCCCCAACACTGGTCATGTGTGCCATGTTACTTGTACCCTTCAATGACACACCCCATGAGGGATAAGCTCCTTCCTCCAAGGAATTCACTGTTATGCACTTTGTGACCATAGTGTTTGACCCTCCAAAAGGCTTTGGTGATTAGCCCTTGGTCCCTACATCTGGATTGTTGATTGCCATGCGACCGAGGGTAATTCTCCAATAGGCTATCCTCCTAGGTGGAAGTATACTTTGATTTTCATAGGGTAGATCTAGATGATTTTTGGGCTTTTGATTCAAGTTCGGTGATCATTCATATTGGTTGAAATGGACACACACACACATACACATATAGATACATATATTTAAACCAGTGTAGGTAGAATGTGTGCCATATATGAGACTTAATACATGATTCAGGTACTTAAATGGTGGTATAGACAGAGACCTATAGATTATTCTCGGCATCAATTTATAATTTAATAACCAATTTTACCCATATAGCATTAGGTACTCCCCAACATGGTATGTAGGGTATATTTCCATGTAGATATACCTTTAAAAGCCCAATATCATCGTAAATGCTAGTTCCTTTTATATGACTAAAGCTGACTATGTTCCTATAGGCTGCGTAAATGGCATTTCAATATGAAATGTGCTTAGATTAGTTTTCTTATAGAAGTTTATTACTTACATGAGTGTTAGTAGTTGACAGTACACCATACATATATATGATCCATGGTCACACACACACACACACACCCACACCCACATATATATAATACATGTATAGATTACAAAAACATATGGTGCCTTGCATAGTATTGGGACTAAATAGAAACCCAAGCTTTCTTTTATATGTGACTATTGGGATGAGCAGACTACTAAACAGGTTTTTGACTTTCTCAAGAATTGTGAAGATCTATTGCCTGCCTCAGTTCTGAATTAAAGGAATTAAAGGAGAACTGAGGGAGATGAAGATTACTTTGAAACCAGATGTAAAACTAGTCAAACATCGACCTTACAGATTAAATCCAAGGGTCAAAGAGAAAGTGCAAAGAGAGATTAAGGAGATGTTGGCTAGCAAAATTATATTTCCAGCTGATGAGGCTTAGTGGAAAAGCCTTATTTTCATCCAAGATAAGAAATATTCCTAAGAAATTAGGGTGTTTGTGATTATAGAAGTCTGAACAATGCTTGTGTGTATGACCCATTTCCTAACCCCTTTAGTGATGAAGTTTTGGATAATGTTGCAGGAAATGAGGCTTATTTTTTCAACGATGAATTTTGTGGTTATCATCAAGTCAGGATTGTAGAATAAGATAAGAAAAAAACTACGTGCACTACTGAATGGGGCTCTTATGCCTATGATTTCATGCCACTTGGATTAAAGAATTCTCATATTGTCTTCTCACGAATTGTGATAATTGCTTTCTAAGAATATATTCAAAACTTTCTAGAGGTTTACATGGATGGATGGACAGTTTATAGTTTGCTAAAGAATCATTATTGCTTGTTAATAGTTATGTTTAATAGATGCAAACAACCTCAAAGCTCTCTAAACTTGAAGAAATGCATTTTTGTTGTCCGGTTTAGAATTTTATTGGGTCGTATAGTGTGCAAGGACAAAGTATGTGTGGACCCTTCCAAAGTTTTGGCCATATTGAATATGCCACCACCAAATACTGTGAAGTATTTGGAATCAAATCTAGGACATATCGATTATTATCGCAGGTTCATTCGAAACTATTCTTTAATCACAGCACCACTACAGAAGATTTGGAAGAAATCAAAAAGGTTTATTTGGTCTATTGAATATGATTCTGCATTTGAAGCCCTTAGAGAGAAACTTGCCAGTGTACACATTTTCGTTTATCCCAACTGGAATAAGGAATTCCATGTTCCTATAGGTGCATCCAGAATTGCGTTAGGAACCTTCTTAACACAACCAGGAGAAAGAAACTTGGATCATCCCATATATTTTGCAGGTAGAAAACTCTCTACTACTGAGAAGAATTATACTACTACAAAAAGGGAAGGTCTTGCTATGGTGTACTCTCTCCGGAAGTTTTGACACTATCTATTGGGAGGTCAATTATATTCTTTACAAATCATTCGTATTTGAAATACTTGGTTAATAAACTTGTGCTTGAAGGGAGAATATGTCGTTGGCTTTTTCTATTTCAGGAGTTTACCATTAAAGTAATTTGTAGGCCACGAAGATAAAATGTGGGTCCAGATCATCTATCTCACCTTGAATCAGGAGAATTGTGAGGTTCAATTGATGACCAATTGTTGGACGCCCACTTATTCCGTATTGAATTTGTTGTTGACGAATTGGAGGAAATTGCATTGTTCCTCACAATAGGTAAATGTGCAAAGGAGTGTACACCCACTAAAAAATGACATAAGGTTTTCTGCGTAATTGATTATCAATTGATCGTGGTTCGGCTATATAAAATGGGACTTGATCATATTCTGAGGAGATGTGTATTGGATCATGAGAGGGATAATGTTTTATGGGAATGTTGTGTAGGTGTCATAGAAGCCTATGTTGGACAAAAAGCTACTACTCGAAAGGTTTTACAAGCTGGTCTATGTTGTCTAACCTTATTCAAGGATGCCAAGGAATATGAAAAGTAGTGTGATGTTTGTCAATGGGTTGGTTTACCATCTCGATGAGATAGGCTACCTCTACATCCAGTTACAGCACTAGAAGTATTTGAAAAATGGGTTGTTGATTTCATTACCATGACAAATTATTTGACTCATTGGGTTGAAGCGGCTCCTATTAAAGAATGCACCACGGTTCATTTTCAAAATATATAGTTACCAGATTTGGTTGTCCCTTAAGCCTTACCAGTTATCAAGCTTCTCACTTTGTTAATGAGACAATTTGGACATTGATACAAAAACTTATGATATAGAACCACAAAAGTATCCCTTATCACCCTCAAGCAAATGGAACTGTTGAAGCTTTTAATAAGATCCTAGAGAAAGATCTTACTAAAATCTGCTCTACGAATAGGGACAACTAGGATAAACATGTTACAACAAAATTATGGGGCTTATCACAATACAACCAAGAGGTTGTGTATGTATACCCATTTTCAATTGGTTTATGAAAGGGAAGCAATGTTTCCAACTGAATTTATTATCCCTAACCTTTTCATTTCTCACACCATTAAGATTGTAGAGGATGAATTTATCCTAGAAAGGTCGCAAGAGCTATGGCAATTGGATGAGCAATGTTTCCTTGCAGATTTCCATCAGACCATAAAAAAGGAGAGGCAAAAAGATTGGCATGACCGAACTATTAAGAAGAAGTCATTTTGTATTGGAGATCATGTGTTACTTTATGATAGAAAATATATGAAGCATCCTGGTAAGCTCCAAGTGCATTGACTTGGTCCATTTTATGTTGTGGAAATTAGAGACTCGGGAGCTATTAAACATGCTCAGTTGGATGGCATTATTTTTCCTGGTTGGGTGAGTGATGCTTTCCTAGAGCCTTATTTTGGCTCATCAACTTTTATTTAAAGCACTCTCTAAAAATGGAGTATTAAAGGTTTTAGGGTAGTTGTGGTATTTTTAGTTCATGTTTGTTTCTTTTAATTGTTCTTCAGTCTTGGCTAGAGTTAGTCTCCTTTGGTTGTTGTGTCAATAATTATTTTCTGGTTGCGACCCACCATAAGAAATTATGGTCGGGAAGGGTTTTGTCGCATCCTATATTTTCATTCACCTTTAATACCTATATTTTTAGACATTAAGTTTTGTATTGTCTTAGTTATTATGTGATCCAGTTTGCTCATATTTCGATAGGATTTTCCATTATCCCGTAATCCAAATTTTTAGTATCTTAAATTATTAAGGCAAGTGGAGGGGTTTGTCATAATCATGATGGGTTTTTGGGTTTGGTGTATATCCATAGCATAACAATCAAGTCAAATCAAACTTATGTTGTACATTTCTACCTAACCCTCGTTCATTGTCCTTTGCATGTCATCCCACCTAGCGTTTTCTCAAGTTTTTCACCTCGACGTCTATTTTGCACTCCACTGAGTCTCCACTTTGTTGTCGTCTACATTTTCACCTTATTTACATTCGTCGCTCCATTGCCATGGGTCACATAATTGAAATCGTGATTTGTCTCTTCCACATCGACTCCCTATTCATTTCATGGATGACCTCCTTGGGAAATCTGACAAAGCTACCCTCGTCAATAATGACCCCTCAGACCATGACCTTTTTCTTTCCCTCCACATGGAAGTGTTCATGGAGTTGAATGTCAGACCAAATACCTACTCTTATCTCAAGATCAAATTTGATTTCTTCCCATTAAAATAATCTTCCTTGTTGATTCTGTGAGAACTACCCATCTTTGGTACCACAGGGGAGATCATGTGGTGTACTAAGTTCTTAATTAGTCGATTGCATGGTTGTTCACTATGGTTGGATCAGGAATATCTAATCCATATCCAATATATTCACAAGCTCACAAGGCTCTTATTCTATGACTCTAATTTTAATACAACATTACAGAAGGTTTCAAAGTGGGGCATGAAGAAATATGAGAGTAACCTGTATAAAATGTATGGTACCAAGAGGAAGGGACGAGGCGCAATCATACATATGATAAAAAATTAGCTTATCAAATTCATTTGTACTATGATTTCCAGAAGGCTCATGAAACGTTTCACTAGAGGGGAACAGTCTCTTGATATGATTTCTATTATTGTGGCCTGTGTCTGAGGAGATCAACTAAATTTGTCCAGTACCTACTCAATGAGTTATTCGAAACTACTGAAGATGTTATTGCGAGTGCCACATATTTTATTTTTGGATATTTACTTATTCCTCTCGCCATGTACAAATGGTAATCACCCAAAGTAAGGGACCTAACACCTATCTCTGATGATGAGCCACTTTCTTATGCATATACCCTATAGTGCAACACTGAAGATATAACTAATCATGACTATAATGACCTTATCTTTTGGAATTGATACAAAAATATGGTTGGTGTTACCTCTAACATCTCAAGAGTGCCTACGCTTGCTACATGAGTACTATTCTCTCTAAATGTTGTTTGTGATTGGTCACATCCATTTTTATATTTGACGATTGAATGTTAACCATGAACTTTCTCCATGCACAAGATGCCACTCTATATCAATGAGAATGCATTCCACAACGAGGTTCTTTCATGGTTGGGGATAATTGCTATGAAGCAATATGGTGAAGACCTTTATTTTTCTTATGCTATGCTCCTTAGGGACTTGCTGACAATGTTCCATCTTCCTCTCAAAATCATCCAACTGATATGGAGGAAGGCCTCCAACCACTCTTTAACAAAGCGCAAGAACACATTACTTGGAAATATAGGACTCAGACACAGGTAGGTTATTTGGTTCGTCAAGCCACAACTATTCATTCTATTCCACCTATGTTTATTGCACCACCAACTATTGCTTCAACTCTCCCACCAACTGCCACCGCCACCTCAGTTTCCCCTTGCCAGACCTGTTGAATCATACATCAACCTCATCCAGTGTTATTGATATTGTTGATGAACATCTTGCAACTACCATTCGTGTTGCAACTGTCATTGAAGAGCATCCCCCTGAATCCCCACACTCCACCTCTAATGATTCACCGAGAAATTCTGAAGAAACCATCTCTGACTAACCCGGTTTTGTTGCAGGGTTTTATGAACCTATCGATATGGATATTGAGAAAGTCATTGTCACTTCCATCATTTTTCTTCCATCATTTGCCACTCCTTTGTCTCCATTCCTACTAGTCTTTGAGCCAAATTTTCCTACCTCATATGTCCCCTCTTCTCCACCCAGTTAAGTTTTTTCTGTGGATAAGGTCACTAATTTCATGAATGATCCTGAGCACTATCACCAAGTATTTTCTCTCATTGCATAGAAGCATGATACCATCCACTTTATTCCTATACCATTTTTGTTACAACTACATCAATACATCTCCAAAAATAATGACCAGAAGAATGAATATTCTCCCCAGTGTCAGACAGAGAAATTAGTTTTTGGTGACCAACTGCTAGAAGCTAGGTTTCCATTATCAAATACACTTTTGGTAGATGTTCTCAATGCATGGTCTATCTCATATATTTTCCAATTTATTCATGCCTCTGCTACACAACTTGAAGACCACCTGGTTCATATGCAATCTTGGTGTACCAATATTTTATTGACATGTCAGAAGCATCAATAGTAGATTCTCTTGGTTACAAGTGAGCATTCTCAACTTCTTGTGGATAAATCCCAACTAGAGTAAAAATTATTTGACTTAAGTACCAAGTTTCAGTTTATGTCGCCAATTATTGTTGCACTTGTTGATGAGAAACCTGATGGCGTTGTAACCTATTTCCCTATTTAATATTGTGCTTTTCTTGAAGTGGCTTGTTCGAAATTAGTTACGCAAAAATCAGGATTTGTAGACTACTATAGTAAAATTTCCCATCCAATCCTAGATCCCTCTGCTCATTACCTCGGGCATGTTGCTTAACTAATTGCAAGCACATCAGTAGTCAAAGAAACTCTTCCCCAACTTGTGCAGGACTCCCAAGATATTTTCTGTCAAATCTTTGAATGGAGTGGCATTATTGCCAAGAAAGCTAAGCCCATTATCTACTTTGGGAGAATGTCATGCAGCTATTCACATAGGTAATGAGCACTTCAAATTTGGAGTAGAAGAAATCACTATTGGCCAAAGAAAATACATTGAATGCCCAGATTAATCAGATAGAGGATGCCTCGCATCTCACCAAACGAGTGTTGTGTGACCTTTGTCCAGATGTGAAATTCCATTTCATCACCTTGAGCACTCTCATTTCCAGTGCCAATGAAAAATTTTAGGAGCTCATCCAAGCCTATCCTATTGAATTTATTGTTGAGACAACTACACAGTTTGCAGGACAAGTTTTAGAAATATTGGATACATGGAATGTTGTTGTGTCCGACTATGCTATGTTAAAAGATAATCTGGTGAAGATCATGCCATATTTGGGTCCTTCATTTGAAGGAGAAACAACTGCAACTAGTGAAGTACAAGAAAACCAAGAGCCAGATGCACCAACAATGCATTGACTCGAGGGTGAGTCAATGGATTGTGGTCCGGGCATGTTGGGTCCTTCTCTTTTTTGGAAATATATGGTGAAAAATAGTTGTGGAAGTAAATGGATAATATTATCGGAACAAGGTCATTGGAAGTTCAAATGCAGTAGAGAAATGAAACATTGGGACCTGCAGATCAGGAAAACATGGAAGTGCACCCGTAGAAATAGAAAAGTGGAGTCAATTTTGAAAGGATCAACAGGAAATAGGGAAACAGTTCCACAATTTCTTCAAAGAGGACCAAATCAAGGTGGGATCAAGAAAAATCTGAAAGGACCATGTCAAAAAAGTGAGGCTATAAAATAAGGCATAGAGGGACGAATCAAGCAATGTTTTATTTATACTGAGATTTTATTATAATCTGTATTGATATTGTGTGCAACAGAACTCTATATCTGCACAAAAGTTCTAATCTATGTGTTGTAAATTTTAATGTAATTTTTTGATTGAGAGAGTCCCAAAAATTTACTTGATCTATGTTTTAATGGTTGGAAATATTAATAAAATGGAGTTTTTCTAATTTCTGTATTAATTGAATGAATGTGTAACCTCTTTTTTAAAATTTTAGTGATGAATGCTTGTCTCACTTATAATATGGTTGTATTTATGATAAAAGGTTAATGGAGAAAATGATGCTCTGGTACTAATCTAGATCCATTAATTATTTAATGGTTTTGGCTCGCCTCTAGTGAGACACTCCTTTGTGAAAAGGGAGTAAAAATTTCGGTGAAAAGCTAGACTACAATTGTCTCTTTTGTTGGCAACTCAGGCTGAACCCTGGGTCATTATTCCTGTGAAATTTTACACCAACATGGTAAGCATCTATTTTCACAAATACATGTCTATGTAATAAGAGTCAAGTTATAGTGGTATACGATCTCTTATATCACACAAGAACCTAGTGATGAAATTACTGAAACACACTTGATGCTAGAATTATTTGGACTCACTAGTCCTCATATACGAGGTTTGTACTTTAAATATTGGACTTATATTGCATTCTCTCTTTGTGCAAGACCATATGCATATGTTTGTGTAGTTTCCAATTGTTGTGAATTCTACCCAATCTTGTTGTTATAGTTGGACTATAGTAAATTTTGTAAGCATGTCACCTATAGCGCCGCAAGTCCTTTAGGGCTAGATTCTTTAGAGAGAATCATATAGTATCATGTAAGTATTAAAAAAATATTAATACCAATAATCACTTAGATATACATAAAATAATATCATGCATTATTCCTTACACCTTACTAGGATTGTGCATCATATATTCCGGCCATACATTATATATTGAATCTAGAATACCTATGAGTAATGAAACTTGTCATGGACAATGTCACACCAATCCATCTCTACCATAAATATAAAAGGTCATAATTCATGGTAGCTCTGACCAGAGACAAGGGAGTTTCATGCAGATGAAGGATAAAATATCAAATATTCAAAAACATGTTGTTAACTTAGTGAGTGGGATATACAGTGATCATTTTTCCTCCATTTTTTGCATCCTAGAAATATGATAAATTCATTCAATTGTAGAAACTAGAGCATCAATACCCTTTTTATACATGAATAATGTTTATGTATTCAAGTGATTCATTAATAAATACAACATTAAGAGCTAGTGTATTTTCAAACCATATCACACAACCATAGAGAGAGCTATACACCACGTTATTAGGACAAGTTAGTAACCTTGTAGCTCAGCACCAAATCCTTTAAACTCTTAATCAACAACAAAGGAAATTATAGCTAAAGGCTAGTTTATCCATATAAGGAAAACATGCTTAATATTCAATAAATAATACATTAGACTCTGAAAACATAGCCATAAATTCAAGGAACTTGTTAAATGAACTAAATACTTATCTTTAACTAGGTTGGGAAACTATGTCTAGCAATATGACCTCCACCCAACTATAGAAAAGTTCTAGCCATGCCTCTCTTGTAGTTTCCACCCCTGAGCCAGATTCCAAAGCATGAGTGTGGGATTCACTGAAAGGAATTAAACCAAGTTTTCTAGCTAAAACTAGGGTTGCAAAGGTATAACTACCTCCACCCACTAGCTAAGACACAACACTCATATTGTGCATAGTGACCTTCAGTATTGTCAATATTGTTACAAGGAAAATTATTTGTTTCTTCCTTTAAGATATCATGCTTAGCTCCTTTCTTCTTTTATGTTGTGTCTTCCAACATCATTGAATTGTTGGGTCAAGAGAGATATCCATAAAGTCTCTCCCACAACATGTCTCCCTCCAATTACGCTTGAGATGATAACTCATCACTATTCACTCCAACTCGTATTCTTTGATCACACTAGGGATGCATGATTTTGTTAGAAATTACAAAACAAAGAAATGAAACACATAAAATATTATAGAAAAAAACAGAAATGCATAAATAAGAGAGATAGATATATGTGTTTCACCCAATTTTGGACTACATCCACAAATAAATAACTCGTCCTTCATTTTATATTATCTATAAAAATGAAGTGATACGGCCTACAACAAATCCACTGTAACTTCCTCTTCACTCTCACACAATGTCTTATCTTCTTCTCACATAGATTAATACACAGTCATAATACAATTTTGTCATATAAACTGAGGGTTTCTTTCTAGGGGGAAATCCCTAAATTAGCATAACTTCTATTTTCATATCTGTCACCTAATGAATGACTGAGATTGACTACAAAATTACAATATTTTATAAGGAAAATTTTCTGCAATTTTTTGTTGCGGGACTCCCTCCCCCCTGCAACAATAGTGGTGGGGGGGGGATCCCTCCCACACCCCCCATCAAGGATTGGGATCCAAAAATAGCTGAAATAAAAACCCCCTGAAAAATTAGGAAGATAATCATGCTCCACACCCAACATGATTTTCTACATAAACCTTGGTTGATCTCTACTGCTCTCCTCAACCAGACTTTTGAATGTCCTCCCATTTTCTCTATATGCTCTCGACACTCCAACTCAAGTATTTTTCAGTCAATTTTATTTAAAAATGTTTTTTAGGGTAATTGATGTTGTATATTCATAATCCAGACCTTTTTCAAACATTCCCCAAGATTATTCAAAGGGTCTCATCTCCTGTTTATGATGAAGTACCCCTTGTCACTGCTTTTTTTTCTCAATTTATCTTGGGAGTGCACTACATCTACCTTTTGTGCTTCTCCCCCCCATTCTTGTGTCCTCCCATAGTCCTATACCCATAAGTTACAAAATCCTCCCATCTTCTGCATTTTGTTCACTAAGGTGATTCTTGTTTAGCCATAATATTTCTAGCTCATGGAATTGTTCTAGTTGCTCCCCCTTGCCTTTTATATTTTTCTATTGCTATCACAAGTGTCTAATAATTCTATGTGAGACCAACTTTCCATTCGTCTTGTTATCCCACTTACCTAGAGGCATACTCTTATCCTAAACCTCAACAGATTTTTTTTTTTACATCCTGTACCTTGTGCACACCTGTCGACCTCCATGGATGCCATAAAATTATTAGTATCCTAAGAAATTCCCCCCTCCCCAGCTTTGGAATTTGTATCCCTAAACTTGATCGATTTTATTTAAATAAATTTACAATCATTGGTAAAAGTAACTCGGAATGTCACACACATGCCAACAGGAAATGATTTTACACATGGTGTTGTCATTGATGACAATAAGATGCCATTGATGTCAAAGAGGATGTATGAGACGACAAAATTATCCCCTATGATCATCAAAGAAGTAGCACAACTCTTTATGAAGCACTATGATAGTTCAATCTCTCACAAGTTCTCATGAATGCTATTAAAGGTCTGTAGAGCTTTGAAATTACACCTCTCCTACACATTTTCCCAGACATTTTCCCTCACTAGTACTCCATAACCTATCAGAAATCATTGAATATTGATTCTAAAAGAGCACTTAAGTGGTTTTCTGACTATGTTTTTGTGTTTGCAGTTTGAACTAGATTTTGCTCATTAGCTGCGGAACCCAATCACTTTCTGTAGTTGATTCAATTTTCCGCAGCTGTTTTTGTTAAACTCTAGATTGTAGGTGTCACCAGGAAAAGCAAGCCACATGGGCAAGTTAGAAATGACTTGGACATGGATCAGGTCCTATTGGTTCAGCCGGACTCATCAAGGGAAGCTGTGGTCAACGATGGTCCAACTTAAGAGTCCTACGACAGCCAGACTCTGTTTTCAAACACGTGAAGGATTCTGAAGGATGCGTGGCTGTTCCTAAATCTTTGGTGTCACGTTGCCACCTGTAGACTGCCCCACGATGCAAATCCAACAGCCACAATTGATAGATTTAATAGTCTCGGCAACCATTACGCTAAATCCATGGATGCTTTCTTTTACGTGTCTCATGTTCACGTAGTTTTACAGGAAAATAGTTATGTAACCTTTGTTAGAAATAACACATTTCTATAATGCATAGTCTTAGTCTTTTATTAATGAAATTTTGTTGTTCAAAGTTCATTGTGCCGTGACACTAGTTTTATTGTTGTATCTGTATTTTGAAATATATGAGAAGACTTTGTTTCTACATGATTGCGTGAACATAATTTTGGATTGATAGCCTGTTGACCGAGGCTGCACAGAGGGCCCCTGTACTCTGAGGTTTTGTTTCCCTTTTTTCTGTAAAGTTTTATGCATCGTTTTCTTATTTCCATTACATATATTACATAGTTATCCACTTGTGTATATTTCAATTGTTATGGTATTTGACTTCTGTTCATGATTTTATAAGTTTGTATAACACTGATCAATGCATGTATGTTTCAGGATAGAGTAGGCAGCCCAGGAACCTGCATATAATTTTCGCAATGACTAATGACATGGAATTAATTCTCTGATGACTTTGATTTTCCTAGTTTTTTTTAATTCCAGTTCTGTTTTGTTGATTTCAGTCTTGATCATTTTCTTTGTTAGTCAGTTTAGAAATCAACTCGCTCATGTCATTGACGATTACCTCCGAAAGCCATAGCTAGACTACCTGGCGAGGGATCAGATTATGAATGTTGTGAATTGATTTTAGTTTTACTTTTCTGCAAGTAGATATCAGATTGCTCATGTCATTGAAAATTACCTCCGAAAGCCATAGCTAGACTAACTAGCGAGGAATCAGATTATGAATGTTGTGATTTGATTTTAGTTTTACTTTTCTGCAATTAGATATCAGATTGCTCTTGTAGCCATTTTGGCATAACTCTTGACTAATGACTATTTTTTGATAATGATAAGCAGTCCTATTTCATATCAACTCTGAGTTTTCTATAGGAGTTGTAGCTCTCAGGGTTGGGCCCAACCTGAGAGCCTAGGGCCTCCTTTATGTACTGTTATCTTTCCTTTAAGAATCGTTGTTTTCCTTTTGTGCATTTGCAAACGTATTTCTGTTAGGCAGATTAAGTTGTGTAGATGAACTAGGTCAGTGTTTATGAATAGAATGCTTCAGATTTTTCGAATAGATTGGTAGGATAATAACAGGAAAAGGCTCCAAAAAAGGGTCAACAAACACTTTTGGCTTCACCTCTTCCTTATTGGATCAGGGGCTGGAATTGAAGTAACCGTGTTGTCCAAAACAAAAACACTAGTCTGCTTTACCATTCAATCCTTAGTGTAATGTTTTCATTTGCAGAAGTTGGTTATGTGTTGAGATCTCTAAAATCTTTCATTGCATAGTTGATATACATGGTTCTCTTTCAAATAAATCTGTTGTTCATTCACTTTAGTGTTAGTTAGATTAGATTAGCTAGGACTTTGATTACTCGCAAGACTTTGTTGATTTAGTTGAATGTATATGATGCAGAGAATCTCTACCACTCTTTCATCCACCTAAGCTTCATCAGAGCCACCTGATCCATCTCCTAGCTAGATTCCTCATCTCACATCTGTCCTCTTGCCCACATAACCCTACCTTTTTGTGCAATCATTGTTTCATCCTTCTTTGAGGCAATTTAGCCATCTACACCTTCTCACCACTCCATCCACCAATCCCTGGGCCACTTTAGACCCCTATCCTACCTCCATATCCATTCATGCATCTTTCCTCACTCACCGATCCTCCAAAATCCAATTTTTAAACATCTTGTAGAAATTCCTAAACATCCTGTAGAACCCCTGCAGACTTCCTGTAGAAGCTCACAAATGACGTTTCTTGATAGCCAAACTTTGTGAAACTCTCTAGAAGGGTGTTAGGGACTCCTTAGACCCTCTCTAAACCTTCCTGACCTCTTCCAAGCATTTCTCCTCCTTGATCCATCCCTGCACAGTCAAAGAACAGTGAAATCATATGCATGATGAAACTGACGACTTAATCAAAAATACAAAAAGATGTTTTCTTCAGATAGAGGTAGTCTAGACACATGTATTTTACCTTCATAGAAATAATGACATCTCTTTTAGAAGTTGCATTCTCTCCTTTGCATCAGTATAACTAGCTGGTAGAATTAGGGTTTTCTAGAGTTTTCGCTTTCCTTCAGTTTTTCAATCTCTTTTCACAAATAGATTAGCTTCCTTCGAGTTAGCTTTCTTCCATCAATTAGAAAGCTTCTTATAAGAGCTCATAGAAGTTGTCTTAAGCTCCTAGTGGACTTGTGCCAACTGACCAAGTGACAGCTGCAACAAGAGCTAGTACTTGGGCATACAACACTGTCGCTTCCAAGTTTGTTACGAACTACCAGGTTGATAAAAGTAAAGACGAGAGTCCCAGGAGTTGCAGCACTATTGCTGCAATACTGGAGCCCACCATCCTTTTGGCACCGTTGCCGGGGAAGCATCAAAGTATTTGTGATTGTTGCTTTTCTTCTATTTTCCTACTTTCACCTTCCGCTAAGTAGTTATTTCATTTCCATTCTACAATTTCATTTCTGAAAAAGTAAACCAGACATTTCCTGCTTTTGTAGATTAGCCTTTCAATTTTGCAAGCGTAGAATAAAATTTCAATTCTGCAAGTGTAGTCTAGTATTTCCTTCTCGCAATCTGATTTCAGCAAAATAGATTAGTCTTTCCCTACTTTCATTTCAATTCTGCATTTTCATTTCTGCAAGATAGATTTTAGTTAGTTGCAATTCCATATGTTTCAGTTTTGCAGATACAAGCAGAAAAAATAAAAAACAACCAAAAGTCCTTTCATGCCTCGTAGGAATAGAGATAATACCGGAAAATTCCTACCCAACACCCCCACCACTTCACCTTCACTCTTCTTTGGTGGCAGTGATCCAGAGGAACGTATAGGCAAACCTCCTGAGATATACGAAGATCCTATAATAGAAGAAGAGTAAGAAAATATTCCTTGTGAGACTATGGCTGACAACAGAAATGGTAGAGACGATGATGAAAGAATAGAAGGTACCTTCCCCATCCAAGAGACTAACGGGGACATGAAAATGAAGAACATAAGTCCCTCAGCCTTACCTCATTTCCATGGATTGACCACTAAAGACCCTAATACCTTCCTGTTTGAGTTTCTTGTCCTTTGTCGAACTTATGACTATACAAAAGACGAGCAAAAGTTGAAACTTTTTCCCTCCACCCTCAAGGATGCAGCATTGCGCTGGTTCATGGGGTTACCTGGAAATAGTATCACTACTTAGGCTCAAATGTAGCAAGCCTTTAACAACAAATACCGGGATTACTGTAGGTCAAAGGAAACCAAGGGGGAAATCTTTCAGATGGCCATGGGAAATGATGAGTCTCTAGAGGACTATGAGGAAAGGTTCCAACTTAGCTATAAACGGTCCAGGTGCACACTTGACCCTGAATCTCTAAAGCTAGTTCTGCTCCGAGGAGTCCCTGAAGACCTTCTAGATACCCTTCACATGCTAGCTGGAGGAGATATTTACCAACTGCCTTATGAGGATATAAAGACTGTGTTTAGAAACCACTCTAGGGCAGCCCGAAAAAGAGGTAGGGGGAATCCACTTTCAGCTAGTACTACCTTCTCCAAGCATGAGTTTTCTAATCAGCTGGAAGATCTCAAAAGTGAGGTGAGACAGACCATTGCCATGAAACTGGATACGTTCCGAATCCAACAAAAGAAAGATGAAGCTGAGAGGGCTTTGGCCATTTTCTGTCCCAGATGTAGGAGGAAGCACCCTAAGAACGAGAGTCCATTACACTCAGTGGAGGTATGTTTCATTTGTGAGGAGAACCACCCTACAAACTAAAACCCAACCTTGCTCGGATTCAAAGCCATGTACCAAGGGACTGAGGCACCCACTGAACCTCTCTACTTCCTCAACCAAAGGCGACCGTATGGACCTAGACCTTACCAACAGGGGATGCAAGGGACATCCCAATCTTATTATAGCCCCAACCAATCTACTCACATGCCTTCTTAGGGTACCCCTGCTCATCCTTCCTGGTCTGCACCTCCTCCGTGGTCGTATCCACCTCAATACCATTCTCAACCCACTGCTCATTCGTTTCACTCACATGTCCAGACACAGCCTCATTGCAATGCACCTCAACCAGGGTGGAGGCCCCAATACAACTCCCCTCCCACCATTCTGCCTCCACCACCGGCTCAACCACAACCATTACCTCCTGCTCCTCCAAGACTAACCCAGATGCCTACCCAACCGAACCCTAACCCCAACAACTGACATGCCCAACAAGTATACACTGGGGAAACACCATGTCCTACCTATGCTATGGAGATCCAGGAGATCAACCTGTGATCCGGAAAGACCCTTCCAGATCGCCAACCTCCTCCCCCAGAGGACGAGGAGGAGAAACAGGAAAGTGAACCCAAAGCCATTCCACCCTTTCCTGAGCGACTAACAGTAACCACACAACCAAACCCAGAGGAGACTGAACTTATGGGGGAACTAAAATAGTTGTGTGTGAAAATACCCCTTCTCCAAGCCATCAAAGATGTACCAATATACAAAAAATTGATTAAGGAGAAGTGTTTCAGGCACCCAGGTAGGAGAAAGAGAGATGCCTTGACGATCAATGTCATAGGACAACTGTCTGATCTAATGTTGGGGCAAGTAATCTGTCCAAAGTATTTGGACCCTTGGAGTCCTGTAGTTGATGTCCACATCAATGGCACCATTATCCCCCATACCTTGATTGATCTAGGGGCTGTCATTAATGTGATGACCAGAGACACCATGCTTAAACTCAACATTCAGGGTTCCTTAAGGAATACCTCGATAGTCCTGCAATTGGCAGATCGCTCCACCATGACTCCCGAAGGGATTGTGGAGGATGTCTTGATCTCGGTTGACTCTTGGGAGTATCCTATGGACTTCTTAGTCCTTCAACCAAAGGCAAAGCTTACTGGATACCCCCTCATTTTGGGAAGGCCTTGGTTAGCCACTGCGGATGCTTACATTAGTTGCCGAGCTGGAAACGTGACCATCAAAAATGGTCCTATGTCCAAGCAGCTAGTCTTATACCCTCCTGCCTAGCCCCTGCTAGAACATGACTTACCGCTTTGGCTGGAAGAAGGAGATGAGGATGATATATACTCTGCACCCTTTTGCACCATAGAAACCACTAGGGGAGGTCCTCAAACCTAGGATGATTTGATTGAGACCTTGATCGAAATCCACCTCCCAGTTGTCACACGGAATCTGTCAAGGGTGCGGACACGACTGACCTTCCTAGAAGTCTAAGACATTCTAATGACAAACAAGACAAAATGGAGTGATCTTTCTCTAAATACACCTTTTACAACATGAAAACTACAAGTGTTTAGGCTTACCTTATTCCAAAACGCTGTTGTTGAAGTCCGTTCTTGACGATCCGGATGAGCTCCTCCTTCAAGTCAATTCCTGCAACCACAAACAATCAAACAATTACCAAGCACTTGCATTTCATATAATAAAACATATATTCAACATGCAGACCAAGGAACACATGAAATAACTCATTAACACAAGCTATTGAGAAAAATAAACCAGTTTGTATTAATAACGAAACAAAGAAACTCTTACAACCTGGCCTTGGTGTTGTGCAAGTTCCTCCCAGGGTCCATCAAGGGTTTTCCTCTACTTTGACAAAGCTCACCCTCTCCCAAGTAGAATCAAGTGAAGACAATCTCTCCTCACAAAGGCTCTAATGGAAGACCTAAATCCTGCAGCATTTACCCAAAGAAAATGTATAGCTCCAACCTCCTCTCCTTCTGGCTCAATGCCTTCATTTATAGTGCTGTAAAGAGGTTATTCAGGTCCACTATCAATGGGATCATCCCCCTTTATGGGTGGGATAGCTCCCTTATTGATGGGATAAGTTCCCCCTTAATAGAGATACATGAACCAACTGGAGGCGCATCCATTTCATCAAACCGACCTCTAGAATGTTCTAGAAGTAACCACAAGTAACTTTTTCAAGATAAAACTCGCGCATTTTGCCTTTTACAGAGGGACGCACCTGTCCTTTAACATACAGAGCGTCCATGGACGCAGATTTTGTGAACATGGTCAGCGTCCCCGCAGGTAAGGCTAGAGAGAACCTGCGACCCCAGAGATAAACATGATTTTTACAAGACTTTCTCTCTTCTTTGAGTTTGAGATGGATAACAGAGGCATGAGACTTGCCTAAGAGGGTAGCATGACTGTTGATTTGAGCCATACTAACTGTAAGTAGTCAAGGTGACATTTTTTAGTGTAACAGATTGCCCCCTAAAGTGCGAAGCCTGGAATAGAATAGGGTTTTGTAATTCTAGGAAGGGTGAAGCGCTTTATCATTTCAAGGATTGCCTTGTGGATGGCCTGGTTGGAACCTGCAATTTTCAACACAAAATACATGGATAAGATTATATCATCACTGAGGTAGGCATTCCCATACTCAGATTCAAAACTTTAACTAATGGACTAACTATTCTGATACAGGAATGATCTTGCAGTACATCATTTTTATAGACTTTTGTAGACACAGTATGGACGCAGCCATCTGTTTATGATTAGTCTACATAGACAATGAATACAAAACTCCTCGCAGCCTGGATGGTAGAAACTAGATCCAGGGTCTTCACTTCTACTTCCCGAATTGGTACGATTCTAGCCATGTGATTAAATGATTCGATGTCGAACATGGTAGAAACCACTTGATTACCAGTCAATGATGTAAACTGTTAACAAGCGTGAGAGAAACCACCAGTAATGTCAATGGTTCTCAAAGTACCAAGCACAACCCGTGAAATGTGAATAGATGTTTTGATGTCGAACACTTCACGGAATCCTCTGATCGAAAGTCAATGATGTAAACTGACGTCAAAGGCGAGAAACCTGCCATTGATGCATGCAGACTTCAAGGTACTGTCGATTCCTAAGTCATCTTTCTAGATAATGTGTCGATGTCGATAGAAAGCGACCCGTTGCAGGCAAGCCTGCAACACGAAATCATTGTTCAAGTTGAAGAAATGTTGCTGTAAGGACTGACTCAGGGATGGTCAATGGATGACAAGTATTTTGCAGATGAAAGTTTTGCTTGCAGACCTCTTGAACACATAACGACACAACAGATGGTTTGGTGACGAATAACTCAAAGTTGATCCCTGAACCCGGTTAAAGATTTTCAAAGTGATTTAGTCAACTGTGAGGTAAAAGATTTCCCAACCCAGGTGAATGAAAAGTGTCGTGTTCAAGAGCGGTAATAAAGTTTCTTCTGAGGCAAAAGGTGACAAATAGGTTCATTCTTCTCTTTTTTCCCCCACCATTTCTGGCAAGTACCTCTTTATTTTTAACAAGCTTGAGGAGGATAACATATGCTTGATTATAAGCTCATCCTTCGGACGAGTCCAACCTAGTTTAAATGCGAACCCTAGGAAGGAGTGGTTCGTTCCTGTTTGTAATTGAACAGGTCCTTTACTGTAAAAGTTTAACGAGCCCAGTATAGGAGAAACTCGGCGTTTTTCAATTTTAGAGAGTCTGAAAAACTTAAGGAAACTCCACGTTGAACTTTTTCGTATATTTGTGTCCCTCAAGCCCGAAAAAGTATAAAATAATACCTGGGGGAACCGCTTGATCTTGCGACCAAGGAGTACTTTCATAATAGTATCGTTGACCTGAAAAGTAAAAAGCGATCAAAGACACGTCGTTTTATTTCCTTATCGAGTTTGAAACGACAAAAACCCGGCAATCTTTTCCTGATTTTGCGGTCAGAAAAGAGCTAAAAGGGGACCGTCTTTTAATTCCGTTTTAACGAGTGAAAAAGAAACACTCGGCGATCTTTTCATGTTTTAGGAGTCAGAAAAGGGCTTAAAAGATGACTCTGAAATTTTGTTTGTGAAAAATTACAATTTCCCTTGAAATCCCTTCGTCCTGCACAAAAGCGACACATTACTCATACCTGTTTAAAATAGGCAAAAATACATTTGAAAACATCTTTTCATGGTAAAAAATGAACTAATTCATCCAAAAAACCTATAAAAAGACCTTTTACCATGTCATTTTTACCGTTTCACTGTTGAGGTTGAAAAAGGAGCTTTTGACAAGAAACTTCCCGTGGTTGCTGCGGAAAATCTGACCGTCGGAATCGAACGCCGCTTCACCGAGGTATTTTACACATCCCACTCTTCATTTTTATCCGTTTAGTTTTTTGTTTTTGGTCTCTGTTTCATTTTTTGGGGGGGTTTTGGGTTCAAAATGCGCCCCTCGGCGGACGCAGGTGCCCTTCGGGTGAGCCGCGTCCCCCGACTTTTTCTCACACGGGAAAAAGGTCTGGGGACGCAGTCCGCCTTCAGGCGAGCTGCGTCCGGACGCCCTGTGCTAAAAAGCCGGGGTGCGTCTTCCGCAAAGGGCGCATTTCAAAACCCTAACTCTCTCAAAAAACCACCAAATTTTCTCAAATTAATTTCTAATTGACTCTTTTGATGTGCAGGGCCCAAAACATGTTAGACTGGAGAGAGAGAGAGCACGTAGAAGACGATGAAGCTGCGATTAACCACCAACCCTCTCTGGATGCCTTAAGAACATGTGGATTGTACAAATATTGGACCATACCGGGCATGAGGGGCCAGGTAAGATTTTTGGAATGGCTAGTTGAGCGATGGAACGTTCAAGATCAATGCTTTTACATTGGAGGGCACCAGCTCGAGATAGAGCCCTCGGATGTATACTTTCTCACTGGCTTGCCAAACAGAGGTGAGCAACTCAACCTTGCGGGGACCAGGCCGGGTGGCCAATCCCTTGATGATCTCCGCGAGGAGTGGTGCAGACCAGGGACTCGCCATAAAAAAGGCGTGGAGATAAAGCACATCGCTCTGGCGGAACTTAGAGTTATTGCATTTACGGTCACTAGGATTTGTGGCGCGGCCGCCTTGCACATTGCTTCCGGATCCCAAATGCGGATGGCAGTTGACTGTTACCAAGGCACCATCTTCAACTGGTGCGAAGCTGTGTCGGCTCATATGAAGAGCCAACTAACCAAGGCAAAGAACGGACGACTAAAGACTTTTGGATATGGGCCTCTAGTCGTGAGCTTTGCCTTGGAGAGAGTTCCTATGCTGATCCCTCAGCAACTCACTGTTGATGACTTGGGTCCTCGGGAGCCAAAGCTTGTTCGATGGGTTGCGGTGATGGCCCGGCATCCTGACGAGGGTGCTGCAGTGGTTCGATTCTCAGACAGTTACTTCGACTGGCTAGAGGGCCAGCTTTTTGTGATACAAGACTTTCCATATGCCGGAATGGATTTCAGAGGTGATCCGGACATGGTTCTTCCACAGGGAGAACAATGGGATGACAGAGGTACTTTCATTTTCACAAGTTTTCTAATTATGTATTTTTTATTTTTCATATATATCGTCTCAAAGTAACAGTAAAATTTTAAAAATGCAGATGTTGGACCACAGCGTCCAGCCAATCTCCGGCCTTACGACAGACGACATCCAGCTGCACCGGCACCGGCCTTACAGGATGCGACAGCAGAAGTACTAGCCGATTTGGAGCATGATCTAGAGCGTCTCACGGCAGATATACCTGAGACTACTATGGATGACATTCCAATGAGGCTTCAGCGCTTCGTGGTTGCAGTCCCTGGACCGTTTAGGAGATTTCTGCGCAAGATAGCCCGCGCAGTGGTGTCGTACAGAGAGCACCACCAGTGATTGACTAGTCACTTTTGTAGTCACATGTGACATTTTTGACTTTTTGCACTATCATTTTGCCGATCATAAGGTGTGTTAAACCTATGATCGAAGACGATGTATATATTTTTGGACACACTTCTATCTATATCTATATATCACTATTATCGGCTTATCTTGTTTAACATGTATGATGAAATGTCTTTAAATTTACTTGCATGATTATTATAAATGTCTGTCCAACACTTGAGAAGCAATTGCATCTGCTAATGTATTCAAAGACCTTGGAATATGTTGATATTCAATGTAATCAAATTCACGTTCCAAGAGACGCACTCTCAAAAACAACCTTAATAACACAGGATTTCTAATGGCATAAACTCTATTAAGCTGTAATACAACAAGTTCAGAATCTAACCTCACTATCAAACGTCGAATTCCAAATGAAATAGATTCGGATAATAATTCAACCACTGCACTGTATTCTGCAATGTTATTCGTTGTTTGACCGAGGCTTACCCCATGCATAGAAACTAACTCGTCAGAGGGCGAATAGATAACCCAAGCTGCGGAAGAGATATTCCGTGTACTACGACAAGCACCATCAGCAAATCCAATGTATGTTTGGAGAGGCGTCGACATCTACAATATCAAGAGTAAAACCAAGATGAGCCAAAATAATGACGAAAAACCACACTTGCTAAGCTAAGCACACTGACTAAACTAACACACTTGCTAGCTAGAAAGGAAATCTAACCTATCTAAAAATTTCTCCATCCATCATTTTAAGCATAATACCTCTTTAGGTAAAGTCCATTTCTGGGTTTGCCCAAAGAGTCCCCATCAAAATCAACTAACTCATAAGCCCCTTTTGCTAGCTTTCGCTTTACAATGTAGGGCCCATGCCACATGGGAACGAATTTTCCAGCACCTAGCTTATCGTTCGCTTGATCATATAATAGTACTAGGTCTCCTTCCGAAAAACTTCGAGGGGTTACATTTTTATCGTACTGAGCTTTCATTCGTTTCGCGTGAGTCTCGATAGCTAAAGTAGCGTCACGTCGAGTCTCATCTAATTTAGCTAAGTATAACAACCGTTTCTCCTCTTCGGAAGTAGCTGGAAGTAATTCGACAGCCATTTGAAGTGATGGGATTTCGCACTCAATAGGTAACACAGCTTCTAAGCCATAAACTAGCTGAAAAGGGGTGAAACCTGTTGAATTTTTCACTGAAGTTCGATATGCCCATAGTGCCGAAAATAACATGTTATGCCAATTCGTTCGATGGATACCAATGATCCGTCGAATCATGACGACTAGAACTTTGTTGATTGACTCAACCAAACCGTTGGCTTGCGGATAATAAGGTGTAGAGCTATCGTGGCGCAAACCAAGCTGGCTTGTAAGTTCAGTCATCATGACATTTCGAAAATGGCTTCCATGGTCCGTAATGATTGCTTGTGGGACACCAAACCTAGTTATGATATGATTGAATACGAAAAGTGCAGCTGTCTTGCCGCTTGCGTCGAATGTAGGCATCGCCTCGGCCCACTTAGTAAAATAATCAACCGCAAGGATGATATACGCATGCCCCCCGGCCGAGTGAGGGTTACAAGTAATAAAGTCAATGCCCCATTTGGCGAATGGACCAGCGGCAATTATAGGGTGGAGAGGAGCAGGTGGAGCGCGCATCTTGCGATCAAACACTTGACAGTTGTGGCATTTTCTGACGGCAAGGATACAATCTTTAAACATAGACGGCCAGAAATAGCCAGCGCGCAACACCTTCTGAGCTGTGGCATACCCAGACATATGACCGCCACATGCTCCAGAGTGACAATCATTCAAAACTCTCTCAGCCTCATCGTGAGTTAAACAACGTCGAAAAACTAAGTCTGCCCCCAGGCGATAAAGTGTATCTCCAATAATTCTGTATTGCTGGGATTGAAACCGAATTTTTCGACGGTTTTCCTTGGAAGTTTCAGGCCGAAAGGTTTGGGTTTGGAGATAGATGATTATATCCCCATACCACGGATCTACAGTGCTAATAAGAAACAAAGATTCGTCCGCAATGGACTCCTCTGCCACAGTCTCTGTGTCAGCACTCGGGAAATCACACATCAATTCCGCGAAGACTAAAGATTTCTTAGACTTGGACTTCTCAAACTCCAAGTCGAACTCTTGCAGGATGACGATCCATTTAGAGTACTTGCCCCCTAGCAGTTGTTTTGTCAAGATATAAATCATAGGGTTGCAATCCGAAATAACAGTAGTTTTGCGGAGAAGAATGTAGTGACGAAAACGCTGGACAGCTTGAACGGCTGCCAGGGCCAATTTCTCCACATGCGAATATTTTAACTCAGTTGGATTTAAGGTTCTGCTAAGGTAATATATCACATGCTCTGCCTTGAATTCATCTTCTTGAACTAACACCATTCCAATGGTGGAATGCGAAGCTGCGAGGTATAAGAAGTAGTCCTGGTTGTAGTTGGGAGGATGCAATAACGGTGCATGGGTCAACGCGTGTTTCAGTGCATCAAAAGATTGTTGAGCAATCTCGTCCCAAAAGAATTGTACGTTCTGTTTCAACAACCGTGTAAAACCTTTAGTGACCTCGGCGTAGTTAGGGATGAATCGGCGTAAAAAGTTTGCTTTCCCTTGCAAACTTTGGAGTTGGCGCAAACTCGAAGGAGGAGGCAATTGGATGATAGCCTCGACTTTCGAGGGATCGACGCGAATGCCGGTTTTGGAAACAACAAATCCCAGCAATCGACCTGTTTCTATACAGAAAACACACTTGTGGGGATTCAACCGAATTCGATAATGCCTACACCTCATAAAGATTGCTCGTAAATGGACAAGGTGATCAGCTCGGTGTAAAGAATGAGCAGGCAAATCATCGAGATAGGGTTGCACAATGTGCTTGATGTCATGAAATGCATAAGACATGGCCCGTTGAAAAGTAGCACCGGCATTCTTAAGGCCAAAAGGTAATTTGCAATAAGCAAATGTCCCCCATGGACAAATGAATGCCGTTTTTGGTTGATCGGCAGGTAGAATATTGATTTGATTATACCCGGAGAAACCATCCATGAAGGAAAACATCTCACTTCCGGCACAATCATCAATAATTTGATCGATATAAGGCGTAGGATAGTTGTCTTTTGGACAAGCTCGATTGATATCCCTATAATCGATACAGATTCTTATTGTTCCTTGTTTTTTATTGACGGGAACAATATTCGATACCCAATCCGTTAACGGGATCGGATAAATGAAACCTGCTTTCAACAGCTTTTCGACTTCGGCTTTGATTGCAGCTGCTTTTCGAGGGTGAATCTGACGCAACCGTTGCCGAATGGGTTTAGCATCCGGGTAGGTTTTGATTTCATGAACAACAATGGCAGGATCGATTCCTGGCATTTCTTCGTAGGACCAGGCAAACACGTCGCGGAATTCTTGGAATAGGGCCTTGTAAGTTTCAATTTCTTCGTCAGTACATGCGGCACCTATATGAATGTTCTCCTCGATTCCGGGCTTCACTGAAATATCAATGGGAATAGTACGAGAAATATTCCCTAAATTCAGCTCTGAATCAGAATGTTTCGTTGGATCCTGAGCGTCTTTGACATATTCAGCGGTAAAGATAGATGAAAAATCATTTTCAAAGGCATCATCCTTAGGTAAAAACGAAGATCTGTGATGGAGATCGTCCCATGGTAGATCATCTACACTTAGGATTTCGCGAAGTTGTTCGTCAGATGACACTTCTTCGGGAAACGTTATCCGTTCTAAGGGTGAGGTGAAAAGTGACTCTTCACTGACCACATTCATTTGGTCGGTTGAATGAAAGTCGGTAAAAGACATAAGAGCTTCATAAGCAATCTCATACGGACTCAACGGCATAACATCACCGAGTGAGTCTAGCTCAGAGTCAGAGGGAACATACCAAGGATCATCATAAATAATGTTTTCTGACGTGATCATATGAATTGTTGCGAACGAAGGGTCTGCATTGAGTGGAGGGAGAGGAAAAGTTCCCAGTAAACCGGAATCCTTAACTAAACCTACACCAATGTCCCTATAAGGGATTGTCGTTTTACCAACATGCTGGATAGTTTCTAAAGAGGTTGGGTCGGATGAAAAGTATGTCAGCTGATCAATAGTCACGATCTTACCGTTATGTGGAAACTTAATGACTCTGAAGACCGATGAAACGACCGCTGTCATAGCATATGACCAACTTCGACCCAAAAGAAGGTTGTAGTCTAGAGGGGCATCAACCACTTCCACATCCAGACTAACGGTTTTACCTTCGACCCCTATAGGCAATTCTTGTAGAATACCAAACGGACGGAACCCACGGCCATCAAAGGCCTTAAGGATGGTGGGGGATTGGTTCAACGAAGGAGAACCAAGCGATCTCCAACATTGAATCGACATAATACACGTAGAAGCTCCCTCATCAATCACAGTCCGATGAATAGGCCTGTTTTTGACTATCACTGGAATTTGGAAAGCCATTTGATGGGGGAGACGCGGTGTACTACTTTCTAGATCAAAGATCATTAGGTTCGGGTCCTGAACATCGACAGCTCCAATAGCCGACAAAAGCAATTTTCGTTGCGCTGGACATGATTGCAGCACTTCGAGTGCCGACATTGCTGAAGGTGAAACAGCTAAGTCTTCAACAATGTTGTAATTCTGGGCTGCTCTCGCATGTGGATTGAAAGCAGACCTTCGAAGTACACCCTTGGCGGGCGGCTTAATCACTAAGTCTGGGTTAGGTTTTTCGATCTGTAGTGGATCGGAACCAGGAGCTGAGGTTGATGGGTTAGAGTTAGAAGATTCTGCTTCTTTACCATCAACAGGAGCCTTACTACCATAATCTTGCGATCGAGTCGCAATCCTGACATGAGACATCATCAAAATGGGTTCTTCACTGGCATTCGAAGAAGAACCTATCATCTTATTTTCCTGCTCGGGGAATGGATTCTTTAACACAGCAGGAGTCGGAGAACCTTTAACTATTTTCACTACCTCGGCCCGATGAGGGCAGTCTCTCGTAAAATGATCTTCTTCACAAATGAGACAAGGATAACGAGGTTTGCGCTTTTCGTCATTAGTTTCCGACTTTTCCGTTTTCTCCTTTGGAGCCTTGTCTGCTTTAGCCTTCTTCTTTCCTTTCTTCTTTCCACCGTTTTTGGATTTGGCCGTAGATGACTCTACAGCGTGAATGTCGGCGGTAAGTTCAGGAGGAGAAGACTCTCCTGTCGGAGAATCAGGCAAAGTGATAATTGGAGTATTGGAGGTCTTGGAAGACTTCTTCTTACTCTTCGTAGTCACGATACCGATCATACCATCAGCGGCATGAGATCCCGAAGGAGCAGCAGCGATTTGGTTTGACTTTGGAAGATCCGGAATTTTCTCGTGTAACGTACCCGACTGAGTGTAAACTAAGTCAAGGTATTGTGCCTGAGCAATGACTTGCTCCTCAGTAACTACGCCGGCCTTAGCTACATCTTCAGTAATTCTTGGTAATAATGATTTTACAAACCATTCAGCTAAAATTTGGTCCGGGATAAAAACTTTCACTAATCTCCTTCGACGTCTCCACTCATGGATGTGATCAGAAATGTACGTGGATGTCGATTGTTTTAGCGAAGTTAATAATTCCGTACCATTATCGTATCTGACTGGTAACTGAAAATGAGTTAAGAATGAAGTAGCTAACTGGCTAAAGTTGTAAAAAGAAGCCCGTGGCAACTCAATGTACCACTTGGCTGCGAGACCAATGAGTGTACGCTGGAAAAGACGTAAGCGGATAGAATCATCTGAGATGGAATTTGATGCACACCAGAGGTGGTAAGTCATCACGTGATTAGACGGATCCTCTCCAGACTTACCTTCGAACTTGGGTATATCGCTGGGCAACTTATTTGGCATTGGCGGCCAGAACGGAAGATATTGAATTGGATCGTTCGTTAGGCGCGTCAAGTCGGGTAAATCTAAAGTCGCAATAAATGGTAACTGCCGGTTAGGATCTCTGAAACTCTGAGTCACAATACCAGCCCCAGGAGGAGGATATCCAGGATAACTAGGAACAGGATTCGCATTGGGGATATTATATCCTCCTGGAAAACCAGGATTAACCGGACCGTACTGGGGTTGTTGAGGTGGTTGATAATTGTACCCAGGATACGGTTGATACTGGTAAACCGGTTGTTGGGCAGCTTGACCAGGTTGATACTGTCCCTGGTACGGAGGTTGAACAAATTGAGGTTGAGTAGTAACAACCGTACTTGTACCAGGTTGTCCTGCAGGCATCTGGACTGTGGTTTGAACCGTGGGTCCAGACAACGGTACAGATGTCTGAGGAGCGGTTACAGGGACAGTAGAAACCGGAGCTGCCGATACTCCAGATGTAAGCATGGTAGATGAAGCGGTAGCTGCTGCAGCCGTGTGAGGTGGAGTACTCGGTGCAATTGGCGGCTGAGTAACTACAGAAGTTACAGGGGTCTGAACACTTGACTGGACAGGTTGCGGTTGCTGGGGTGGACCAGGAACTGCAGGTTGTCCTGCTTGAGGTACCGACTGTATACTTGGTTGCGACATCTGTTGACCCTGTGACGGATCCCATGTTAACATTCCAGGGTATTGACTCGTAACAGGTTGAGGATACTGAGATCCATAGCCGTATTGAGGATAGGGTTGATAACTGTAAGGTGTAGTCCCATATGATTGCCCTTGAGGTGGTTGATAACCTTGACCAGGGTATTGACCCGTAGGTTGATAACCTTGAGGTAAATACGAATACTGGGGTTGACCTTGACCTTGAGGTTGGTATCCTTGAGGTTGATACCCTTGGGGTTGATACCCTTGGGGTTGCCATCCTTGAGGTTGCCATCCTTGAGGTTGATACTGATACTGAGGTTGACTTTGGGGTACGTATTGAGGCTGGGGTTGATACCCTTGGGGTTGATACCCTTGAGGTTGCCCCCCAGTCACAAATGAAGTACCTTGAGGTTGCCCCCCAGGCATTAACGAAGGTTGCCCCCCAGGCGGTAATTGGCCACCTTGAGGTTGGTTAATGGGAGTTGAACCTGACATCATATAAACTTCACCTATACTCAATGGTACATTACCACTGTTTCCAACTAATAACCCATGATCAACAGGTTGAGGAGATGCTCCCGCAAAGGTACCAGAAAGTGACTGATACCCAGTAGGAACAGAAGGACCGCCATGTAAAAATGATTCAGGACTTTGTGAAAACACAGACGACTGACCAGACATATTTACAGGAGAATGAATTCCTCTAGGTGGAACCGGAGTACGAGGTGTAGAAAAACCTACTGAGTTGTCTAAAAAATTGGTTAATGCAAGGTACCAAGACTCACTTCTAGGAGGACTGTAAAAGATGGATTCACGCTCCCTTAGATCAAGGGTAATTAGATCTTCAGAATCAGAAACGCCTATTTCTTCCTCTGGAACAAGTTCTTCTATAGCAATTAATCCAACAGGAAGATTTTCGGTGATAATTCTTTCTATTCTTGGTGAATCAGGAACACTAGGAGTTGGAGTAACAGGTTCTGAAATTTCAGGTTCTTCGCCTGTTTCACTGGCAGATGAAAAACTACCAGCAAGCTCGGAAACTGTAACAGCTTCGGGATTGTAACCTGTTTCTAATCTTTGGTAATCTGGATGGACTACCAAAGAAGATTCTCCTTCTTCAGGTGAACCTACTCTACTGCCACTAGGAGGAGTTACAAGGACCTTTAACCCTTCTAAATGACCCGGAATGTTTTCAGGAGATTCACCCCGCGATTTACGGAGTTTTCTTAACAAATCTATCCCGGTAACAATCTCAGGAGACTTGCCCCGAAGTCTACGGGACTGTCTCGGTAATTCCGCCACAATTAAAGATTTTAACTACAACACACGAAATCAAAGTAAAAAATTTCAAATCAAACCACCTAAAGTCTTCTAAAGAACCAATCAAATTTGAAGCACACGCCTAAATAATCTAGAGCGTCAAACCACACACAAACAGTAGTCTTCCGGACCAAAAGCGCTAGTTGGTGATTAGGCCCAACCTCGCAGGATTCAGTACAGAAATAGTGGGTGGAACAGTTACCCCGGCAACCTGCTTAATGAATAGACTGGACCAAGTTCCTCCACTTTAACCGTCTCGAAGTGAAGCGAACCCCCCAGAAAATCCAAGTGAGTATAACCGACGTCTGCTCCAGGTACAGTGGGACCTTCCCTCCACCGTCACCTTGGGTAGAATCCTAGATATTATGGCCACTAAGGTTACCAATCACAACAATTACACCTGGGGGAACAGTCTAAACTCCGACAGCACGCAAGGGCAGAGTAGCAAGCTCCAATCCCCTTACCGGCTCCTTGACAACAATCCAAGGTTTACCGATAAGTGACCCCTGGCTCCTCGACAATGGTTAATCCGAGGTTTACCGTTTGTAATACGTACTGCCTGGCGTCGTTCCCAACGAGGGAGGAATGATCCCCTCACTGGTTCGGACACGAGCTCGTGTTTCTCCTTTAAGAGGAGCTTTCCCAGAATGTAACTGAAACAATTGGATTTGTTCTACTCAAGATAGACTATCTGTTTGGTTTTGTAGTCTTGGAGAGTTAAGTACTCACCTACTCCAAGACCCTAGCCTAAGCTATGTTGGTGCTTCAGAGCCCTAGAAAAATAAAGATTACTAGATTGATTTTAATTTAAGCGTTACTTTTAAGGTTGTTTCTTAAGTCAAAAGGTGATGGAAGTGAAACTAGTGGTATGTTGACTCGACTCGAAACCACTACAAAATGCACCTAAAATGGTTTATCCACTACTTTACTTTTTCGATGAATTGCTTAACTAAAAAGTTGAGAGAATGCAATCCTTATAAAAGCAACTTCTTAATTGAAGACAATCAAAGAAACAATTCGTTTTTCTTTTCCAAGCATAAAAACATAACTTCTCTTTACATGCACGAAAAAACTCTTTTCTTCTTTTGAAAACAAAAAGCTACTTGAAACAAGACTTTTAAGAAGATGTTTTTGTATTTTTCTTTTAATAAAGCAAATAAATCTAATATAACCAAAAAAACAATCTTAAAAACTCTTAAAATCTATGAAAATGCACTCATAAGCAAACTAAAGGCAAATTTACTCTAAGCAATCTTAACGAGGCCAAAACTAACAATGATTATTTCTAAGGTGTTTTACTTGATCACAATCAAATCAAGGACTAGCTTATTGCAGAACCAAAAACTAGTCAAAACAAAATTCTAATCTTTTTGTCCTTTTTGAAAATGGAAATCAATACTTTAAAAACAAGCAATTCGAAATTTGACCCAAAACAACTCAAATGACAAGTTGCTCAAACAAGGAGACTTTACGGCAGGCTCAACTTCTAAGAAGGTTGACTAACCAGAGATATCTAAGGCTGGACAACTTTCTAAGCTCAAAGTCACTACAAAGCCTTTCCAAAAATCAAACCCTAGGTCTAAACTTCGTTGAAAACCACTAAAACACTCAAAGCTCACAAAACGAGTCCAGGTGAGAATTCTTGACAGGGTACTAAAGGATCTGGGCGGAAAACACTAAGAAAAAACAAAATCTAAAAGTAATTTAATGCAAAAATGGAATTTTCTTAACTTTTACAGGAAGACGCAGGCCAGCCGTTTTCACAGGTGCGGCCCCGCACTGTGCAGTCGACAACAGCGCGTCCAAGGACGCACTGTGCAGCACACAGAGACTGCGTCTTTCTGGAAAAAGGAAGAAAAACTAAAGCCAACTAAAGCTACAGCTAAGCCACCCAAATACTAATTCTCACAGTCAAAAACCAGAAAATAAAAATGATTTTCTCAAAGCAAAGTTCATATAAAGGAAAAGACTCTCTCATTAATGGATTCCCCAGCGGAGTCGCCAATTTGTCACACGGAATCTGTCAAGGGTGCGGACACGACTGACCTTCCTAGAAGTCTAAGACATTCTAATGACAAACAAGACAAAATGGAGTGATCTTTCTCTAAATACACCTTTTACAACATGAAAACTACAAGTGTTTAGGCTTACCTTATTCCAAAACGCTGTTGTTGAAGTCCGTTCTTGACGATCCGGATGAGCTCCTCCTTCAAGTCAATTCCTGCAACCACAAACAATCAAACAATTACCAAGCACTTGCATTTCATATAATAAAACATATATTCAACATGCAGACCAAGGAACACATGAAATAACTCATTAACACAAGCTATTGAGAAAAATAAACCAGTTTGTATTAATAACGAAACAAAGAAACTCTTACAACCTGGCCTTGGTGTTGTGCAAGTTCCTCCCAGGGTCCATCAAGGGTTTTCCTCTACTTTGACAAAGCTCACCCTCTCCCAAGTAGAATCAAGTGAAGACAATCTCTCCTCACAAAGGCTCTAATGGAAGACCTAAATCCTGCAGCATTTACCCAAAGAAAATGTATAGCTCCAACCTCCTCTCCTTCTGGCTCAATGCCTTCATTTATAGTGCTGTAAAGAGGTTATTCAGGTCCACTATCAATGGGATCATCCCCCTTTATGGGTGGGATAGCTCCCTTATTGATGGGATAAGCTCCCTCTTAATAGAGATACATGAACCAACTGGAGGCGCATCCATTTCATCAAACCGACCTCTAGAATGTTCTAGAAGTAACCACAAGTAACTTTTTCAAGATAAAACTTGCGCATTTTGCCTTTTACAGAAGGACGCACCTGTCCTTTAACATACAGAGCGTCCATGGACGCAGTTTTTGTGAACATAGTCAGCGTCCCCGCAGGTAAGGCTAGAGAGAACCTGCGACCCCAGAGATAAACATGATTTTTACAAGACTTTCTCTCTTCTTTGAGTTTGAGATGGATAACAGAGGCATGAGACTTGCCTAAGAGGGTAGCATGACTTGTTGATTTGAGCCATACTAACTGTAAGTAGTCAAGGTGACATTTTTTAGTGTAACACCAGTGCACTGTCCTTAGAGGAATTGGTGGAGGATACCCAAGCCAACCTCTTCCAGAATTAAGAATGTGGAGTTTGGCCTCGGAAGAACTTTGAATATTAGCTCCTCCCTATCTCCTTCCCAGGAGAAGGAGCTGTGTAGCTTACTGAACAAAAATTTAGATTCTTTTTCCTGGAGCTATAAGGAGATGAAAGGAGTCCATCCTTCGGTCTGTACCCATCACATCTACATTAAAGAAGATTGTAAACCAGTCAGGCAACCTCAGAGGAGAATGAATCCAGCCCTTAAGGATATTGTCAAAGAAGAATTGCAAAAATTGTTGGATGCGGGATTCATCTATCCTATCTCCGATAGTGAGTGGGTCTTGCCCCTAGTGCTTGTGCCCAAGAAGAACGGGAAGTGGAGAGTTTGTGTAGATTATCGGGAACTTAACAAATCCACTAAGAAAGACCATTTCCCTTTGCCTTTCATAGATCAAGTGTTGGATGAACTGGCAGGGAAGAAGTTTTTCTATTTCCTAGATGGGTTCAGTGGGTATAACCAGATCCAAATTAGCCCATAAGACCAAGATAAAACCACCTTCACCTGTCCTTAGGGTACCTTTGCCTATCGTGTCCTTCCCTTTGGGCTATGCAATGCTCCTGCCACTTTCCAGAGAGTAGTATTGAGCATCTCCTTTGAGTTGGTCCATGATTCGGTAGAAATCTACATGGATGACTTCACTCCTTATGGGTCCAACTTCCGAGAAGCATTGACCAATCTGGGAAAAGTTCTAACCAAGTGCATTGAGATGAACCTGTCCCTCAGTCCTGAAAAATGTGAATTCCTAATGACTGAAGGGACCGTGCTAGGACATACCATTTCTCGCCAAGGACTACAGGTGGATCCTAATAAAATTGCTATCATCCAAACGGTCGCAACTCCTCAAAAGGTAAGGGATGTTCAGAGTTTCTTAGGCTTAGCGGGATATTATAGAAGATTCATTAACAACTTTAGTAAGCTAGCCTCGCCATTATTTAGCCTCTTAGGAAAAGATGTTGAGTTTAAATGGACTGACGACTATCAGAGGGCTCTAAATGAGTTGAAGGATAAGTTAGTGTCCGCCCCAATTTTGAGAGGCCCAAATTCGGCCCTACCTTTCCGCATCCACACTGATGCCTCGAACAAAGCCATAGGGGCAACCTTAGGACAAGTTGAGGAAAAACGTCCATATACTTTGTCAGCAAAAACTTATCCAAGGCAGAATTGAATTATACTATAACTGAGAAGGAGTTCCTGGCCATGGTCCATTCCCTGAACAAGTTCCGACACTACATCACTAGCTATCAAACATTCGTACATACTGATCATGTTGCAATTAGATATTTAATGAATAAACCTGATGTGAATGCTCGTATTATTAGATGGTTAATTTTGTTGCAGCAGTTTGATTTGACTATTGTCGACAAGCCAGGTAAGGAAAATGTTGTTGCTGACTTCTTGTCTAGAGTGGACTTGCTTGTAGGTGAAGAAGGAACAGTGGATGACTAGATGCCAGATGAACATCTATTTGCTATCTCAGTACTCTCTCCATGGTTTGATGATATAGCAAATTACTTGGTCTCAGCATAGTTCCCTCCACATCTATCCTCAAAAGAGAAGAGCAGAATTGTAAGGAAGAGTGCCCCGTTCACATGGATCAGGGGCAACTTGTTTAAGCTTGTTCTAGATCAGATCTTGAGACATTGTGTTAGGGAGGAGGAAGTCTTTGACATCCTCCTAACCTGTCACGATGGGCCCTGTGGAGGACATTTTGTAGCCAAGAGGGCTGCCTTCAAAATTCTACAGGCAGGGTACTATTGGCCCACTCTTCATCAAGATGTCAGAAGATATATCAGCCAATGTGACCAATGCCAGAGGACGGGGAAACCGACTCCAAGGGACGAGATGCCTCTCCAACCTCAAGTGACCCTGAAGCCATTTGAGAAGTGGGGTATGGATTTTGTGGGTCCTATCAACCCTCCTTCAAGGCAAAGGTCTTACATCATTGTGTGCATAGACTATCTGACAAAGTGGGCAGAAACCAAGGCAATCAAAGCAGCAACAGAAGAAAAGGTGGCTGAGTTTTTAAGAGAAAACATCTTCTACAAATTTGGCTACCCAAGATAGTTAGTCACCAATCAAGGAAGCCAGTTCACCTCCAACTTAATAGAAGACTTGCTCGCTCATCACAAGATCAAGCATAGGACTTCCACCCCATATCATCCTCAAGCAAATGGGCAAGTGGAAGTCACCGATAGAGCATTAGAAGGGATTTTGACTAAGGTGGTGAGCAGCAGCAGAAAGGATTGGGCAGATTGCCTGGTTGAGGCCACTTGGGCCTACAACACCACTTGGAAGACCACAACCAGTTTCACACCTTATGAGCTGGTCTATGGGAAGAGAGCTCTGCTGTCAATCGAGTTCGAGTACAGCACATTGAGGATGGCAGCTCAGCTGGACCTAGATCTCAGCCATGCTCAACGTGAGAGATTATTGTAGTTGAATGGGTTAGAAGAACAAAGAATGCAGGCCCTCCTCCACTCAGAAGTAGTTCAACTCCAGAGGAAGATATGGCATGACAGGCACCTTAATGAGAAGCAATTCTAGCCAGGAGATTGGGCGTTGCTGTATGACTCAAGATACAAGGATTTCAAAGGGAAGCTGAGGAAAAGATGGTTAGGACCATATACAGTGGAGAAATGTAATGACAATGGTTCCGTCCTTATCCAGACCATCAATGAAGAAGCCATCCCCATGCTTGTCAATGGGCATCGACTAAAGATCTACAGGAAACCTCTTTCGAGGCAAGAGTTCATCGAAACTGAGGAAAAATAAGTGCTGGTAATAGAGAAGGGTTCTGCCTCTATTCTAGCCACACCCTGAGCATCATCATAAAAAAAAAAAATACAATAAAAAAGATCCTTGGGTGAAAACCTCTCTGAGGCACCAAAGGCAGATGGTAGGCATGAAAACCTCATTGAGGCGCCCTTGCTGTCTCTCTGAAAAAGAATTTGAATAAAAAGACCCTTGGGTAAAAACCTCTCTGAGGTGCCCAAGGCAGATAGTAGGGGTGAAAACCGCATTGAGGCGCCCCTACTGTCTCTTTTAAAAAAAAAAAAAAAAAAAAAAAGAGAAAGAAAATGAAGGAAGAAACAGAGAGAAAAAAAACAAGTTTAATCCCTAGAAATTATTACAGGTTGTAGGAACACAATGAAGAAAGCAGGCCTCCCAACACCAGGACAAGGGTCCCTACCAAGTTACCAGGCATCCTCACATCCACTCCCTCCATGAACACTCATTTTTTTCAGGGTTCAGACACAATCTAGTCGTGGTTCAACCTTCTACAGGAAGTTCTATATTTCTGTAGGAAACATCCTGTAGAGCCTTTGGGTAGGCCATAATCGATTATGGAGAGGGATTTGAAGCTTGAAGTCTGTTGAGGAGGCATGAAACCACTCCTTTCTTCCATCCTCCACTTGTTTCATCTCCTTTCACCACCATTTCCACCATCTAGTTGAATATACCTGCAAAGTCATACGAGAACCTTGTTTTCTCAAATAAAAATTTGTTTGTTCAAGTGAAAAATAAAGCATGCAGAGGCCCGCACACTTTACCTGTCAAGGCACCCTCAAGACCCTTCATCCGTGAATGCAACTTTGTTTGTTTCAGGATGCACCCCAGGAGGAGAAACAGCTACAAGATGTCCTACAGGAATCCTGTAGCAGCTAATCCGGCTGGAGCACATACCATGGAGACACCAGCAGCTCACATCAAATGAAGTTAGTGCATGCAGCATTCACCACTAGAGAGTCGGGTCTCAAGGTCTTGGAACCAGCATCAGCCAATGGAAGAGGCGCTCCAACACCCGTGCACGAAGCAGCAGCAAGCAAATCCAACATTCCTCGTCCTGAAGCCTGAAAAAACATCCACGACCGCACAGCGAAGTGCCTAACCTTATTCGTCGAATTACATGAACTATACTCTAAAATTTGCATGACTGTGAGAATGGGCGGATTGAACAAGGTTGGTGGCCATTCAACTGGCCACCCACAGCCAGTCAAATGGCCTCGTAGGATCCGAATGGGCTTGGTTATGCCAAAAAGACGGGCAGTTGACACGCGGGAAGTGTCCAGTCGGGGGAGAATCGACAGTATGACAGAAATAGTGGTGGTGAATGCAGAGGGAAGGATTCAGTGGTCAAAGACACACCGAGGAATGATGGCTGTGACGTTAGCCAACTGATCGGCCTGGACAACTCAACCACGCGCCATGAATTTCCCAGCATTTCAAATTGGCCGGTCGAATAACTCATGGTAAACTGCTGTCATTCGCACATGCAATCATTTTTGCAGCCGAGTACGCGTCCTCCTCCTCTGAAAGTTGTTAGCCCGAGCTTCTCGGTCTGTTCCAATGCCCTTCCGCAGCTCAAACTCATCCAGAACCACCGTAACATCCTCCAGAAGCCGGGAAAGCTTTCTATAGGAAGGTGCGCTACAGGGAGCCTGGCATTATGAAGAATCTTGGATTGTTCACGTCGATGGTGGCAATTCTCAGAGAGGTAGGCCCAAACATACCTTTCCCATGCAAAATAGTTCAAAAGGTGGTGAATTCGACGTGCTGGGGTAGAGAAAAATATAAAAGCAAGCTTGTCTGCGAATCCAAAAGCAGTTTACTTATCGTTGCATGAAATTGTCTTCGTGGTTCGCGTCCAAGATTTTCTCCATGAAGTCCTGAGTTAAATTCCTCTTATAGAGAAGTGAGACACTGTCAAGGATAACCGGTGGAAAAACTATGAATTTTATATGATTGTGTGTATGTTGGAAACATAGCCCTGCACTTTGTTTAGAGAAATCCCGAGTCATCCTTCTTTACACGAGCAGTCAGGTTTCAAAACCGAGGAATATATACAAAGAGGTCTGCAGATACCATTTTTAACGATCTGAGAAGGAAACACACCTAGAATTCCCTTTCTGCTCAAAGCGCAAGCAAAAACAGAGTCTTTTTCACCATGCCAGGAGGGTTTATCCCAAAGGAACCCTCAGACTCCAACAAACTCCAAGAAACCCCTAAGGTGGTAGACTTATTTTCCCATGCACACTAGATGACATTCTGTGGCAAACTTCAAGGTCACGATGATGAAATTACAGAAGAATTCCTAAGGTCCCTGAAGCTGAAATCGAAGACACTAGCCACTGTCAACTTCAGAGGATTGACCCTAAGACTCACCCCACAGCTCATTAGCAGAGTCACTAGTCTACCGATGGGGGTACCCTGGGATAAGGAGGAGAGAAAATTGGGTCAAAAGGCTAAAAAGGAGTTCTTCTTGCCAGAGGAACAATTTTCAGAGGACAAGAATGGGGTCCGAAGAACCAGCCTACAGCCATTTTGGAGCGGAGTCGGCCTCTAAATTATGAAGTATATTACTTGTGAGGGGCGATTCAGCATCGTATACGGTTATCATTTCTGTTTGCTAACAGAACTCAGGCACCAAATGGATCTGCCCTCAGAACAAAAATTGAGCATCCCCTACTTCCTCCTGCAATCCTTAATTGAGTGTGCCACAAAGTTGAGGGAGGGGACACCAGACTAGCTGGCCCATCATGGGCTTATCAAACTCCTCTTGGAAGATGCACTCCATACTTACATTATCCCTCTCTCCTGGGAAATTTTTCGAAATATGTCTAAGGATGATGACATCCAAATTTTGGCCGAGGAGCTCACTTCCTCCAGCAGCAAGGAGAAGGAGCACACCGAGGCAGGAAAGAAAGCCAAAGGTCAAGAAACCCCGGGCAAACCACAAAAGAAAGAACAGAAAGAGCCACGAGAAAAAGGCCAAGTTGCTGAGGCCAAAATAGTGGGTGGTAAAATAACACAAACACCCAGGGTGAAAAGACTGCAGAGTAGGGTAGAAAGGACCGAGAAAGTCCAAGCCAGTGAAGGCACCCCTAAGGCAGCCTCAACCAAGCTAAAGGAAAAAGCACCCTCAGCCAAGCAGGCTAAAACAGTGCCAACTGGTTCTACAGGAAGCCAGAAGGCCATTTCTATAGGAAGTCCAAAAATTGCTTCTACAGGAAGCCAGAAACCAGCCACTACAGGCATTTCTATAGGAAATCTGAAGAAAGGGGTAGCAGAAGGAGAAATCAGCTGAGATTCTAGCTAGGGAGGCAACAACTGTGCTGGACACCCTAAGCACCTCTCCCAAGCACAAGGAAAAGCGAAAGAGGGAGACTCCCCTGTATTTTAAGGCAAGGAGGACTGTGAGGATTAAGACTGGCAGACCCCAGCCTCCATCAAAAGAGCCAATCACAATTATAGATACCCCTACCATGCCAAAGGATAGGTCCCCCTCCAAGGAATCCATCACTTATGAGCGGGGAAGCCCGAAGACGTCCACCTAGAGGAAGAGAATGGAAAGGTTGAACACAAAAACCTCTCTACATGATGTTGAAACTATTCTGTAGGAAACATTGGCTAGATAGAAGGAGACCGAAGAAATGGAGGGTGAGGCAGCCAAATCACCACATAAGGAAGAAGTGGTCGAGCACATTATGGAACCTAGCCCCCAGCCCAGCTTGGGCTCTTATTATAACTTCTTAGAGGCCGGAAAAATCATTCCTAAAAAATTCACAGTGCCACTTTTCCTAGCACTAGAGGAAGAAAGAGTATGGACCCACACTTGGATGAAGATCACTAAATCCAAGGGGGTGGCAGATATAGGCCCTCTAGACAAAAAGGTCAAGGAGACCCAAAGAGAGTTGGCAAGAGTACGACATGTGGAAAGCTCCCAACATGCCAAGCTACGAGAAGAGAATGAGCTGCTTAGACAGCAGCTACACCTACAAGGACAGAGGAAAGAAGAGGACACAACAGCCAAGGACACCACAGAAGAGCCTCAGGGAAAAGAAAGAATGCAAGTTGAACTTGAGGCACTAAACCGACAACTACAGGAAAGGGAATTACAAGAAGGCCTAGAGATACAATCTCTAAAACATCAGATGTAAGAAAAGGAGGCACAACTAGCCTACATGGCCAGTTGGGCAATGGAAGCTTTGCAATGTAGGCAGCCAGCCAAATCCTATGGCCTATACCTCAGGGATCAGTGGCTGCAATTCCAAATCAACACGTTGGCACAGAGGGGTATTTCCCAAATCCAAAACCCCCAACAGTTCATGGATTTATGTAATAACAGTTCATCGGAAGACAAGGCCAAGCTATCAGAGTTCTACCTTCATAATTTGACCCTTCCAAATATAACCTCATGGGACTCGAACACAGCAGTAGGGGACATGCAGCTAATGGCAATGACCTCATGGCTAAACCACGAAGAAAATATAGTGGCAGAGGTCAGAAATGTCATGAACTGAGAATTACAAGAACCACTGTTGATTAGAGCAGAGCTAGGGGACCCCACAACATTGATATCCGCCCACCAGCACCTAGCAACCAACTCTCAGGCTCTGTTAGAGTACATGGATTGGCAGGCTCAGGCCATAGCACACTTTGAGGATATGGAGCGACTATTAGGGGACAATTGTGTTCATGCTTTCACCCGTAGGTGGAACAAATTGTCCCACAGCCTCAAAATCAGGGAATACCACACTCCAACTAGAATGAGGGAGGCCTTGCCACGAGTTCCTCTCTACAAAAAGTCTATGTCGAACCTCCAAGCCAGCGGGATAGGCCTCAAGTTAAGTCCCCCTTTGCTTTTGGGATTGTTAGAAGGAGGCACAGAAGAAGAAGAGCATAAGCAGTGGGAAGAGGTGGAAAGGAAGGCCAGATTCCATGACAGTGAAGAGGACACTACTTCAGAAGCCTGGGATGTGAGGGAGGTGATCAAAGAAATTAAGGACGAGGAGCTGGACTAGTTTCTCGATGATGAGCAACCCTTTTAGCAGGGGGGTGATGATGAGCCCCAAATTGGGTAACTTATTGGGCTCATTTTGCCTAATTATCCTTGTTCAGTCCTTGTTCAATCCTCCATTTTTCATAGCTTATGCATTATTTTTTAGTATGTTTATGTCATTTGTATGAATAAGGGTGGTCACTCTTCCTAGGTGGCTAACACGTGCTTATTTTAGGTTTTTTTGACAAATGTTCGAGCAAAACCGAGCAATCATGGGCTAGAAGACAGCCAAAGCTTGAGGTGAGATTTCGTAGGGGGTGGTCCATGACATTAAATATCCCTTCCTCGGGATCTTCACCCCCAAACTCTGAGCTCACAGGCCACCAAAACCAGATCTTGAAGGCATCCAAGCATATTTTGGAAAAGGGATTGTCTACTAACAGTTGGATAGCCAAGTCCCCCAGATTTAGGAGGCCTGCTAAGGGCCTTGTGGTGTATAAATGATAAGGCCTCAACCTTCGTAAGGGACTTTTTGAAACCATTGCATATTTTTGCTCTATAGTGCTGTCAGCTTAGCTCATTTTCTTGTAGCCATTTTGGCATAACTCTTGACTAATGACTATTTTTTGATAATGATAAGCAGTCCTATTTCATATCAACTCTGAGTTTTCTATAGGAGTCGTAGCTCTCAGGGTTTGGCCCAACTTGAGAGCCTAGGGCCTCCTTTATGTACTGTTATCTTTCCTTTAAGCATCGTTGTTTTCCTTTTGTGCATTTGCAAACGTATTTTTGTTAGACAGATTACGCTGTGCATATTTACTAGGTCACTGTTTATGAATAGAATGCTTCAGATTTTTCGAATAGATTGGTAGGATAATAACAGGAAAAGGCTCCAAAAAGGGGTCAACAAACACTTTTGGTTTCACCTCTTCCTTATTGGATCAGGGGCTGGAATTGAAGTAACCGTGCTGTCCCAAACAAAAACACTAGTTTGCTTTACCATGCAATCCTTAGTGTAATGTTTTCATTTGCAGAAGTTGGTTATGTGTTCAGACCTCTGAAATGTTTCATTGCATAGTTGATATACATGGTTCTCGTTCAAATAAAGCTGTTGTTCATTCATTTTAGTGTTAGTTAGATTAGATTAGCTAGGACTTTGATTACTTGCAAGACTTTGTTGGTTCAGTTGAATGCATACAGTGCAGACCATCTCTACAACTCTTTCATCCACCTAAGCTTCATCAGAGCCACCTGCTCCATCTCCTAGCTAGATTCATCGTCTCACATCTGTCCTCTTGCCCACATAACACTACCTTTTTGTGCAATCATTGTTTCAGCCTTCTTTGAGGCAATTTAGCCATCTACACCTTCTCACCACTCCATCCACCAGTCCCTGGGCCACTTCAGACCCCTATCCTACCTCCATATCCATTCATGCATCTTCCCTCACTCACCCATCCTCAAAAATCCAATTTTTAAACATCCTGTAGAAATTCCTCAACATCCTGTAGAACCCCTGCAGAATTCCTGTAGAAGCTCATAAATGAGGTTTCTTGATACCCAAACTTTGTGAAACTCTCTGGAAGGGTGTTTGGCAATCCTTAAACCCTCTCTGTACCTTCCTTACCTCTTCCAAGCATTTCTCCTCCTTGATCCACCCCTGCACAGTCAAAGAATAGTGAAAGCATATGCATGATGAAACTGAGGACTTAATCAAAAATACAAAAATATGTTTTCTTCAGATAGAGGTAGTCTAGACACATGTATTTTACCTTCATAGAAATAATGGCATCTATTTCAGTAGTCTGCATTCTCTCCTTTGCATCAGTAGGACTAGCTGGTAGAATTAGGGTTTGCTAGAGTCTGAGTTTTCCTTCAGTTTTTCAATCTCTTTTCCCAAATAGATTAGCTTCCTTCGAGTTAGCTTTCATCCATCAATTATAAAGCTTATTCTAAGAGCTCATCAAAGTTGGCTTAAGCTCCTAGCAGACTTTTGTCAGTTGACCAAGTGACAGCTGCGGCAAGAGCTACTACTTGTGCATACAGTACTGTCGCTTCCAAGTTTGTTACGAACTATCAGGTTGATAAAAGTAAATACGGGAGTCCCAGGAGTTGCAGCATTGTTGCTGCAATACTGGAGCCCACTAGAGGTAGAGGTAACAATGGAGGAAATAGGGATGGAGATAACTCATTTGGATTCCCTATAGCTGATGAGGAGACACATACAAAAATGAAAAAAATTTCACCATCTGTCCTCCCAAACATTTATGGGTTGCGAAGTGACGATCCTGAAACATTTCTATTTGAGTTTGAAGTCTTGTGCCAAACCTATGACTATATGGAAGACTCTCAAAACCTCAAACTATTTCCTTCAACATTGAAAAGAGCTGCTTTGAAATGGTTCATGGGATTAGTCACCAAATCTATTAGGACTTGGAACTATATGAAACACACATTTTTGGATAGATACCTGGATTATTGCATGCCCACCAATCATAAGGATGAGGTATTCAAGATGATGCAAAAAGAAGATGAAAACCTAGAGGACTTACTTGAAAAATTTCAATACAACTTAAAGAGAGAAAAAATGACTAAATTAGATGAGGAAACCTTGAAATCCCTTCTATTAAAAGCCATTCGAGATGAATGGATAGATATTTTAAACATGATGGGGAAGGGAGATATTTCTCAACTTCCACTCCATGACATAACAGAACTATGTGTCCATCTCTCAAGGGGAAAATCTAAAACTGGAAAAGGGCCTAGAGATCCTTCTCTTATTAGAGAAAACAAATCTGCAACTGGATCAGTAAGTAGGGCAGAGATTGGCAATATGCTTGATGAGTTCAAAACTGATATTCTAGGGAGCCTTAGTGAACAACTAGACACCCTTAAAATACAAAACAAATAGAAAGCAGAAGTCGAAGCCTTAGCCATCTTTTGTCCAAAATGTAGAAAGAAACATGCTTTAAGGGAATGTCCCTTGGATGCAAAAGTTGTAGAGACATGTGTGATTTGCTCAGAAAGCCATGAGACCAAGGATTGTCCTTCAATTCATGGGCTCAAAGCTATGTTTTAGGAAGATCCAAATTCAGTAGAATCCTTTTGTTTTGTTTCATGAAGACCATGGCAGGGGCCACAAAATCAAGGATTTAACAATCATATGAACTTTTAGCTCCCACCAAATTGGAATTCTTGGCAACAACCTTGGCCCCAATCTCAAAATCCATACCAATCATGGGCAAAAGGGATACAAAATCCTTATGGGAGATTTGCTCAATTTTATCAATATCCTCCATCTTTTCAAAATCAACAAAATCCACAAGTTCCAAATCAAAACCCACAGCTTTCATTACCATTTCCACAACAACAACCTTCTCAACAAAATCCAAATTCTCAAATCTTGCTTCCATTTCAACAAAATACAAATCAACTACCAGCCCAGCCATTGCCAAATCCCAATAACAAAAATCCTCAGAATGCTTACATGGTAGAAGGAAAACCATTTCCTACCTATATGATTGTTCCTCTCAATGATGTACAACTCAAGTCTGGTAGAGTTTTAGAAAAACCTTCTATGGATGTTCAAAAGAAAAATACCTCTGAGGAGGATTCTCTTAAAGCAAATAAAGGTTCTAAGGAAGCATCTCTTCAAAACCCAAACATTCAGAAAGAAAAAGAAAAAGAGTCAACCCCCACAACTCCTGTAGTTGAGCAACCTGCATCCTCATGCACACCTCCTTTCCTTGAATGATTACAAATTGAAAAAGGGGTGGAAAAACAAATCTTGTTGCTTGACTATGACTTTCTAGATGAATTAAAGAATGTCTGTATCAAGATTCCCTTGCTACAAGCCATTAGAGAGATTCCTATTCTAGAAAAAATGATAAAGGAGTTGAGTCTTAAAAGACCAAGAAGGAAACCAAGAGATACAAGAAGAATCCACCTAGTAGGAAAAATTGCAGATATCATGATGGGAAATATTACCATGCAGAAATATGTAGATCTATAAAGTCCAATTGTCAAGACACATATAAATGGGATAGAAATTCCAAATATCTTAATTGACTTAGGGGTTGCTATCAACATTATGAGTAGATAGACTATGGAACATCTTAAACTTCCTAATCTTCTTTTTACACCTACCTTACTGCAACTTGCAGATAGATCAATAATCAAACCAGATAGTGTATTAGAAGATATTTCAGTATCCTTATGTTCTTTGGAATATCCAGTAGATTTCATGATTTTGACTCCCAAGAGTAATTTATGAGGGCATCCACTCATCTTAGGAAGACCTTGGCTAGCCACAGCTGATGCTTTCATTAGTTGTAGATCTGGGGATATGTATATTTCTGATGGCAGTTCGACAAAGAAATTCAATTTGTATCCTCCAGCAAAAGCAGTTACAGAATTAGGAGACAATGAATGGATCGATGATGAGGACAATATACAACCTGTCTTTACCATTTCCGAAATCAGTGAAGATAGTCAAATTCTGAACACATTAGAGAATTTTGGAACATCTTCAGAATATGACCACACACAATTTTAGTTAGATTCTAACATTAAGTATTTATCATCAGGAAAAATGTCTCTTTAATCTATGGAAGAGTTTCGTAGTTCTGCCATTGAGAATTTTCCAGGTAAAGCATTGAATATCAACAAAAATTTGGAAACATCACAATAGGAAAAGCTAACCAAAATATTGCAAGAACATTCTACTGCATTTGCATGGGAGTATACTGATACGAAAGGTATTGATCCTAAGACTTTCATCCATCATATATATATTGAGGAAAACAATAGACCAATCAAACAACCTCAGAGAAGGATGAATCCAAATCTTAGGGAGATAGTGAAAGAAGAGCTCCAAGAACTACTCAATGTAAACTTCATTTATCCAATTTCAAATAGACGATGGGTTTCTCCTTTGGTTATAGTACCCAAAAAGAATGGTAAATGGAGGGTATGCATTGATTACAGGAAATTTAACAAAGCAACTTTGAAGGATCACTTTCCTTTGCCCTTTATCAATCAAGTATTAGATACATTAGCAGGCAAAAAGTACTTTTAATTTCTCGATGGTTTACTGGCTATAATCAAATTCAGGTAGCACCTGAGGATCAGGATAAGACCACATTTACCTATCCATTGGGACCTTTTTCTTATTGAGTGCCTCCTTTTGGATTATGTAATGCACCCGCGATATTCCAAAGAGCAGTACTAGGAATTTTTTCTGATCTAATGCATGATTGTGTAGAGGTTTATATGGATGATTTTACAGTTTATGGTAATTCGTTTGAAGAGGCATTATAAAATTTGGAAAAAGTCCTTATAAGATGTAAAGAGACAAACCTTTCATTAAGCCATGAAAAATGCTTTATGATGTTTACTGAAGGTATTGTTTTAGGACATCATATTTCAGGGGATGGGATTAAAGTTGATAGATCAAAAGTTGAAGTCATCTCCAAATTGCCTATTCCAAATTTTCAAAAAGATGTTAGAAGGTTTCTAGGATTTACTAGATATTATATAAGATTTATAGAAAACTTCACTAAAATAGCATCTCCACTCTTCAACTGCTTACAAAAGACTGTGAATTCAAATGGGATCCTGATTGTCAATCAACATTTGAAACTTTGAAAACAAGGATATCTGAAGCGCCAATCTTGAGAGGACCACATTGGAAACTTCCTTTCCATATTTCTACAGATGCTTCAGATACAGCTTTAGGAGCTATGTTTGGTCAAAAAGGTTTAGTTCCTTATGCCATTTACTGTACCAGTAAAAATTTGACTCCCATTGAGTTGAACAATACTGTAACTGAAAAAGAGTTCTTAATTGTTGTTCATGCAATCAATAAGTTTAGACACTATATAACAGGATATGAAACTTTTATTCTTACTGATCATTCTGCAGTTAGATATCTAATGAAAAAACCTGTTACTAATGGAAAAGTTACAAGGTGGCTCCTACTTTTACAAGAATTCAATATTATTGTGTTATATAGACCAGGGAAACAAAATACAGTAGTTGATTTCTTGTCTAGGATTTAGAATACTAAAGAGGATTCTCTTGTAGAGGATACATTTCCCGATGAATATTTATTTGCAGTAACTACTAAGACCCCTTGGTATGCAGATATAGCTAACTATTTGGTTACAGGGAAACTACCTCCACATTTATTTCCTGGTGAAGGAAGAAAGATTATTCAGGAGAGTTCAAAATATTCATGTATTTCTAATGAATTATTTAAAATAGGGCCAGATCTTGTGATCAGAAGATGTGTTAGGGAAGATGAAATGTCTGATATCCTCAAAGCATGTCATGATGAACCATGCGGCGGACACTTTTCTGACAAAAGGATAGCCTATAAAATCCTCTCTTTAGGATATTTTTGGCCATCCCTCTTCAAAGATGCAAAACAGTATGTCAAAAGGTGTGACAGCTGCCAAAGAGTAGGGAAACTACCCTTTTCAAATTAAATTTGCAACCATAGGTACTCATCGAACCCTTTGAAAAATGGTCTTTAGATTTCATTGGACCGATTAACCCACCATCTAAACAAAGAAAGTATATATTGGTATGTACTGATTATGTCACTAAATGGGTAGAAGCCAAAGCATTATTTTCTTCTACTGAGAATTCAGTTGTTAGTTTTCTTTATGAGGATATTTTTACTTGCTTTGGTGTTCTAAGAGAAATTGTCACAGATTAGGAAAGTCAATTCACATCCAACCTAGTGGAGAAGCTGATGGAAGAATACAAAATCAAGCAAAGAAAATCTACTCCTTACCATCCGCAAGAAAATGGTCAAGTGGAGTCTACAAACAAAGTTATTGAAGGCATCATCACCAAAATTATTCATCTACATAGAAGAGATTGGGTAGAAAGGCTTCCTGAAGCCTTGTGGGCCTACAGAACTACATGGAGAAATACAATAGGACATTCTCCCTATAAACTTTTTTATGGGAAAGAAGTCCTGCTCCCCATTTAGTTCCAAGTCAAAACTTTCAAGATGGCAGTTCAGTTGGGAATGGATCTATCAGAAGCCCAAAAGCATATAATGGAGCAGTTAAATGAGCTAGATGAGATCAGACAAGAGGCAATCCTAAGAACTGATCTAATTCAATATCAAAGAGCTAAGTGGAATGGCAAATACATCAAGGAGAGAAAGTTTCAAGAAGGAGATTGGGCATTGCTATTTGATTCCAAGTTTAAAGATTTTAAAGGAAAATTTCAGACTCATTGGCTTGGGCCATATGAGATTGACAAAATCTTTAGCAACGGAGCGGTAAGAATCAAAACCATTGATGAACTTCAAACTCCTCTTATTGTAAATGGCCACAGATTAAAGATCTATCATAAGCCACTCTCAAAAGAGGAATTTTTCAAAATCTTTCAAGATAGTTTTGCAATAAGGCTGGTGAAGAAGAATTCTTCTTCTCCACTAGCCTAGCCTTTGTTCCTTTCTGTTTCTATATATATATATATATATATATATATATATATATATATATATATATATATAGCCTAAAAACCAATCACTGATTGGCAGTCTTATATAGAAAATACAGGGCGAAAATTAGGAACTCTTGATGCCCTATATTTTCCAAAAAAAAAAAACCTCTCTCATTTCACAGTTTTGTGACACTCCACTTCATTTCATTCGACTTTATTCCACTCCACTTCTTTTCATTCCATTCCATTTCATCCATTTCATTTCATTTCACCAATAAAAGTTTTTTTCATGACCATTTTCATCTCCATTAAGTATTATGATTACTGTGTCAGTTTCTGCAGTTGAACCCAGTTTCCGCAGCCAAAAGCAATTTCTGCAGCCATCACTTTGTTTTTCAAAACTGAAAGTTAGATGTTAGTTAAATGATCATGAAAATCAAATGCAGGTATGACCAAGCACATATTTTAAGACACGAGGCACTTAAAAGCATCAATAAGGAGCATCTGATCAAAGGTTAATGGACGAAAAGCGACAAAAATTTCAAGGTATGAGTAAGGCTTATTTCAAAAAGCATTTAGAGCACATTTTATATAGTTTTGAAACCATGGCTCCATTATATGCAATGATTGGCATTGATAACACATAACCATTCCACGACCTATGATTCCTCCATGAACCTTGTATTTATTTTTCAAACGGCCTCATGATCAAGCCTCCAAATTTAAATCGTGTTTGGTATTACTTTGACACACCACTTGTAATTATGGGGACGTGGTTGATTTGATCACGAATCTTCTCCACCACACAAATTCCGCAGCCATTTCTTGAGCATGTTTGTGTCTACTTCGTAATACATCCAGTTTAAAACTCTGTCGGGCACATTCTATTGAGGTCAAGTTTGCATTCTTACCCTATTCACATAAGCCTCTGCTCCGCTCCATAAACTCACTCCCGCTACCTATTCTCTATTTTCCATTTACAGTCATTGGTTTCTCTCCATAAATCCTATCCATTTTTCGTTAACCCAGCCGTCTCACTTCCATTCATCCAATACCCACGCAGATGTGTTTAAAACAAGAGGAAAGAATGGGTCCTCTGTTGAGAGCAGAACTGGAAGGGCTAAAATTTATGGAAGGGTATCGGCAAGTGAAAAGCATGCTAAGGAAGGCTCGGTGGTTACAATTTATTCAGAAATTCAGAGGCTACAACAAGGAAGTTACGAAGAGTTTTGCGAGGTCCTTTGGCGGTGTAGAAGCAAAGGTTGGAGACCTTAAATTCACAATCACAGAGGCATCCATAACAGCTGAAACTGAACTCCCACAGTAGGGAGAATGGTGATTCAAAAATAAGAACTTTGACGAGAGAGCATGGAGGGTTATCCTACAAAATCCAGGTATGGATGTAACCATCTTTAATAGAGGAATCCCTATCTCTACTTTACAAGAAAAATGGGCTAGTTTACTATTAATAATCCAGAAATTCATTACCTGTGAGGGATGATTCAGGTCAATGTACATGTACCACACCAGGTTGCTGATGAATTTTCTAGAAAACCAAACTCTTAATCTGCCCTATTTCTTGCTAAATAGACTGAAGAAAATGTCCACCACAGTCCAAAATAATTTGGGGGATGTAGAAATCCATGTGTATCACCATGGCCTTGTGAAAATCTTGATTGAAAGACAATTAAAGGAAAATAAGGATACCTGGAAGTAGTTTTTAGTCAGAAATTTCGTTAAAGATCCATAAGAAACCCCTGAAAGCAGCACATCAAGGATAGCAGAAGAAGGAAAACAAGTGATAGAATTCAGGAAATTCCTACTAACATAGTGGAAGAAACTAGTAGGGAGGAAAAACCATCTGAAAGAAGGAAGGAAAAGACTGAGGGTAAGAAGCCAAGAAAATCAAAAGGGAAAAGAAGTATTGAGGTTGTCTACCAAACCCCAGAACCTTCCTCAGAAGAGGACCACCAAATACAGTCTGAAAGACTAGTTTACCTTCAGGAACAGTTAGTTGCAGCAAAGAACAAAGGGAAAGGAAAACAGAGTGGGGAGAAAGAGGACACTAGCCCACAAAATTGGAGGATAAGTTCCATACTTAAAGGGAAGTTGAGAAAAATACAAACTAAAGGGCCCCATTTTATTGATTTAGGAGAGGAAACACTGGAACAACCTTCAGTAGTTCCTCCTGGCTGTGGTCCCCACCATACTCCTATTTCTCAACCAGATTTTGACATGAGTCCTTCTCGGCTAGATTTTGAAATCAGTCCTACTCAACAGAATTTTGGGGACAGCCCAAGAAAGACCAAACCTGAGATAGACCCGAACCAGAAAGAAATGTATGATTATATAGAGTCCTTGGAGAAAACGGCCACAGATCCAGGAACTTCATCTGCCCAGCCTAATACAACTCAAGAAGCTCAAATCCAATCACTAAAATATGAAATTTTTGAGCTGGAGGTCTTAAATAGACATATCAAAAGAGAAAACGAAACATTGAAGGAACAGGGTAGGTTAGATAAGATTATTCATGACAACACCATGTTGCATATTGGGCTATGGCTGAAGAAAAATAGAAAGTTAAAGAAAAAGAACAGAAGGTTGAACAGGGCTCTCATCAACCTCAAGTTTAGGTGTCTAATGAGGAAGCTTAGGATGGTAGTAGTCCCAAGAAAGAAGAAAAGAAAGCTGGATGTATTGGCAGAGGTCTCAGAACACATGAGCTGAAAGGAGGGTGATCAAAATTTTGGTTGCATGGGGACATGCAACACCTTCATAGTGCGGGTATGTAGAGCTTTGAAATTACACCTCTCCCACACATTTTCCCAGACTTTTTCCCTCACCAGTACCCCATAAGCTGTCAGAAATCATTGCATATTGATTCTAAAAGAGCATTTAAGTGGTTTTCTAACTATGTTTTTGTGTTTGCTGTTTGAACTAGATTTTTCTCATTAGCTACGGAATCCAGTCACTTTCCGCAGCTGATTCAATTTTCTATAGCTGTTTTTGCTAAATTCTAGATTGCAAGTGTCACTAGGCAAAGCAAGACACATGGACAAGTTAGAAATGACCTGGACATAGATCAAGTCCTATTGGTTCAGCCAGATTCATCAAGGGAAGCTGTGGTGAACGGTGGTCAAATGGTGGTCCAACGTAAGAGTCCTAAGGCAACCAGACTTTGTTTTCAAACACGTGAAGGATCCTGAAGGATGCGTGGTCATTCCTAAATCTCTGGGGTCATGTTGCCACCTGTAGAATGCCACACGATGCGAATCCAATAGCCACAACTGATAGATTTAATAGTCTCGGCAACCATTACACTAAATCCATGGACACTGTCTTTTACGTGTCTCCTATTCACGTAGTTTTACAGGAAAACAGTTATATAACCTTTGTTATAAATAACACGTTTCTATAATGCATAGTCTTAGTCTTTTGTTAATGAAATTTTGTTGTTCAAAGTTCACTGTGCCGTGACACTAGTTTTACTGCTGTAACTGTGGTTTGCAATATATGAGAAGACTTTGTTTCTACATCACTGCGTGAACATAATTTTGGATTGATATCCTGTTGACCAAGGTTGTGCAGAGGGCCCTTGTACACTGAGGTTTCGTTTCCCTTGTTGCTGTAAAGTTTTATGCATCATTTTCTTATTTCCATTACATATATTCAATAGTTATCAACCTGTGTATATTTCAATTGTTATGGTATTTCACTTATGTTCATGATTTTACAAGTTTGTATAAAACTGATCAGTGCATGTATGTTTCAAGATAGAGTAGGCAGCCCAGGCATCTGCATATAATTTTCGCAATGACTAGTGACATGGAATTAATTCTCTACTGAATTTTCTTTTCCATTCATATTAGGAGATAAGCAAAGATAAAAACCCCCAAAACAAAATAAAAATTGAAAAATGAAAAAAATATAAGAAAGAGGTTGTCTTGCACATATAGTGCGCCACACTTCATCAGTTTACGACTCCTGAATTGATAATTAATGTAGCAATTTAGGACACACTAAATTGACCAAACAAGGTGTTTGAAGTTATTTTTGGTTTTGATGTAGTTATGATTTCCTAAAGCTCATATAAGTAGCTTGGTTGTGTAGGTATAGTCTGTTAGTTCCAGTGTTCCTAGCCTGTCACCAGGGAGCAAAATGGGCTCTTACTATGTCTGGTTTTCAGAGATATTTTGCACATGATCTTCAGTGCAAATCATATCCTAAGTATTTCCATCAGAAGAAGCTCGGAAGAATATTTCCAATGGTATATTGCACTACCATAACCGGTTTCTGGATCAAAAGATATGATCAAAATGAATGACTGATTCTTGGTTATGCATGTTTTGAGGTCAGTTGCATCACACAATGACTAGTTTAGTACAAGATCAGTTTCTAAAATAATGGTAAGGAATTTTTCAAAAGTGAAAGAGGTTTTTGTCCATCACATAACAAATAACAAAATTATTCTTCAGTTTATGCACAGGTGCTACTATGTGGGAGATATGTAGTGATATTTGGAGCCTACATTAAAACAAATCAAATATTTCATATTTTTTTACTGTTTTATTCATTTTAGTGCGGTGCCATTTTACAACAGATGGAAAGTAATTTTGAAAATCCCAAGGAGGTTTTTGTTAACCTTGAGCCATATAACAAAAACCTCCTTCCGTTTATTCACAGGTGTTGTGAATTTGAATATGTGACTAGATATTTACAACTCATTTTGACAGATTTAAGTTTTTAATGATTTTCTGTTTGAGAGATGATTTTGTGGCACAGATTCTGAGAAATTGGAAACGAATTTCCAGAATTTGAGATATTTTTTTCTCCAATATGACCTTATCTACAAAAAACTCTTTCATTTTTGTAACATGTGCTATGGTTTAGGAGATACGAGTTCATCTTCAACACCTATTTTCAAAAATTCGGTCCAAGTTTAATGTAACTGATTTTATTTTGAAGAATATGGTTGAGCTCAATTCCCTTAATACAGGGATGAGCTAAATGTATAAATTTTATGAATTTCATAGTGTATAGGTTTGATTTTTGCAGCAGAGAGGCTGTCTCAGATTTGTGTAAATTTTTTCCTTGAATATCATTTTAATAAAGAAGTCTTTTGCCCTTTGGATCTAGGATTCATCACAGTGCTGATGTTTAGTATGTTTTTCCTTTAATTCATTTACACATTATTTTTTTTCTGCCTTTTTACAACATTATCTAAGTGATATGTTAGGAATTCATTAGTAACGATGCTCCTTTCATGATGATTTGGTGTTATTTGTAATGGTTGTCTTAGCAGAATTCGTCCTTAGTTAGATGCTCTGTTGAGCAACCTCATGATTCTCTTTCATATAAAGTTGTTGTTACAGATTCATCCTTTGTTTGATGCCTACAGGGCAGCAGGCTTTCTCCCTTATACTTCTCACATTTACAATCTTCACTTGGTTGGACATGGCACTTAATTTGCCCCAAGTTTGCTGACAGAAACTGACATTGATGCCATAATCCAAATCATCCTTTCTCTTGTTATTTCAACCCAAAACAAAAATCAATAAAAAAACCCTAGAGCTACTGTACCTAGCCCAAAATCCGTATTTGATTCAGTCATCTCCACTGAGATTGACAAGGAGAGATCCCTCTCCGAACCTCGTAGGGCTAGTTACCAGGTTAAGCGTGGTTTGTGGTTATCCTAGGATTGCATCCCTTCAGTCTAAGGTCAATCTAGGCTCTAACATAGTCGATACCTTTCCAATGATATATCCTAAGAAAAAATCCTCCCGGATATGAATTTATGGCTAATTGATGTTTTAGTAATGATTGAGGGATCAAACTTTAGGGAACAAACCCAAATATTAAATTTGTTAACCAATGTTCATATTCAAAGTAGATCCACCATTTATAGACCAAATCAATGATCTTAGGTGCACACAACAATCCATTATTTAATGCCATTAAATGGTGTGCATATTTTACGTCAATCAGTGACACTCTTAACATCTTAATGGATGGATGAGGTCAAAGATAAACGATGCTTAATCAGCCTTGTTGGCTCAACCAGATGATGAGACATGGCAACATCAAATTTGACAACGAAGTGGACATTTTGATGAATGAAAGATGACACTATTTCACAGTCAACATGACACCTCAACAAGATAACATTGTCTCGATGATGTGGTGCTACCATGGGCCACCACAAGGCATGACAATTTTGCATACTTTGATTTGCAAAAAGATTGAAAAAAGGTGACATGTGGCACCCTTCACAACCTTCCACATGGCATTATGATGTCATGATAACATCATCGTGTGGAGGACTAGTGACCCCCAAGTGACATGGAGTAGTCACATGATCATATGGGGACCACAATCAAATCTTCTAAGGTCAACTCAATTCTAGGTCATATGGAAAATTCAAGAAGGATCACATGATTAGCCCTACCCATTGTAAAATACATGAATTTAAGTTTAAATGGAAAAATAAAAATATCCCATGGTCAACTGGACCATATCTAAGATGACTCACATTATCTATATATGGGAAAACTCATCATTTCATAAGATACATTCATTCAAACCAACAAACAAATAAATCATGTATGCGAAGGAGACTGAGGAGTTTTGAAGGTGTTTCTTCTAGTTTCATAAAGTGGATAGTATGAGGTCTATTTGCATGAGAGCTAGCTAGTATATCCATGTTGAGCCTATGTTCGTCCATGTTAATGTATCTGATAAATGATGACAAGTCATGAAGGTCTATACACATAAGGGGTGGCCAATATAGTCATGACAAGTCTGTCTCATCCACATAGAATTGTATGTATGGCTTTGACCCTATTATAATGTCCCACAAAGGTATCCTCACATGAGATGATTATATCATGACCACGATGGCCTAGTATCTATTCACAAATTATCTGACCAATCTTGACCTTGTGCTAATGAGCCATGGAGGCATTTTCATATGTGAGGGTAGCCATGATGGCCTTGCCTCGGTCCATAAATATATAATTGATGTTGGTTTCACTAAGCCATGGAGGATTGTTCATGTAATAAGTTGAAGGAAAAACCATGATGGATTGACATGGAATTATATGGGAAAGGTTGACATGTCAATGGATTTTCCCAAGTTGGAGGCAACATTATTATAATAAAACAATTAGCATGTGCGATATCACAAGTGACACCGAGGAGTTTAGTTGGTAAGGCATGTTTTTTGTATACCTTAGGTCATTGGTTCAACCATTATGAGGTGATAAGTCAATTTATATTTCGTTTTAATACACGGTTTTCATTCTATCAAATAAATAAGTCAATAACAGTGTACAAATTATATCCACGACACCAGATTTTCACATTCTATTGAGCACACCTGGAAAGGGGAAAACTATATCATGGTCAAATTCATAGAAAGTTTTATATGGTTATTTTGGATTTTTGAGAGCGGTATTCGTCCAAATTGAGTTTTGGAAGTTGTTGGCCAATCAAGGATCAAAGATGAATATAACCATAGGAATATGACATTGTTTTTATGCTTATTTTATGGCTAGAATACTTTTTGTTCATTTTGAGGGTCTATTTGCATGATATAAACTTGTTCAGAGAAGGGGTTAGAATGATCAGATTGAGGAACAAGATGAAGCAGAGTATGGGTAGTAGTATGAAAACCAACAATAATTATGGATATGAAATTTTTGACAGTGACTACAAAAAAATGGTTTCATGCTGTGTGGTAGTATAGTGATTGTAGGTTATGTGTGGTAAAGTAGTGGTTGAAAGTTTTACAGTAATAGAGCTTGAAGGTTGTGATTAAAATAGTATTTTTGATAGAATATTCAATTATATATGATGATAGTCGATCCAATTGGAAAATTATATGAAATAGAGGTCCACAAGGAAGTTGAATGAGGTTGGTGCCTCCTCTATGGTTGGATCCTATAGTAGGTGGAACCTTCTCATCATAGAGGATGGATCCTGAAGTAGGTTGGAGCCACTCATCATAGAGGTTGGAGGCTCAATCATGTTATATCCTAGAGTAGGTTGGAGTGTCAATACGTTTGTAGCCTATAGTGAGTAGATGCTTTCATCTTTCGAGGTTGGTTCCTCAATCATGGCATCTTGCATATCTTGGTGTTTTTCCCTCTAGCAAGTTTTAGCTTGCAAATTTGTCTAAAGAGTTGAAGATAAATAAGAATAAGATTTATGGTTTTCTCCCATATGGGTTTCCACATAAAATCTTGTGTCTCTTTTTGATGTGATGGATCATTGATTTGTTGAAGTGATCGCTTCCTCATATGTTTTTGATATGATGATGCATTTTTATAGTGTATGATATAATGTTAAAGGTTCATTGTTATATGCTTCTATGATTATGAAAAAAAATGAAATGGTAAAATTGATTTCACACTTATTCCACCCCGTTCGCCCCTTCTCAATGTGACCATTGAGCCAACAAGTGGAATATGAGAAAGTCATGTTCAATAATAGTTAGTTACTAGAAGATGGATCCAAAGAATTTTGGAAATATGTACTAATATGAAACGTCTATTATAATGATATAATTTAAATTAGAAGAGGTTAAAAGGAAGAACGGGATCCTAGAAAAGTAGCTAGATGAAGTCAAGAAGTATCTAGAAGAAAATGAAAAACAATTAGAAGAGGAAAATGACATAATTTCTCATCTCAGGGGATATGTAGATACAGCAAGATATTTAGCTAAGTAAATTCAGGAAGATACTTAGATCACACAATCAGAAAAAGGAAGTCTTGCATGTACCACAAATTCTTTTATTGTTATTGTTTTCTATGTCATTCATTCAATCATAAGGAAATTACATGTAGTCACCCTCTATGCCACTAGTGTAAAGAAAAGTGTCCACCTATAATAGGGAAGGAAGAAATTTGTTGTCTTATATTATATTCTTAGAATCAAAAGGATGTGGTATGACGAAATTGGCTACTCAAGACACATGTTAGGTCATCAAAATAATTTCATCAACATCAAGGAAATAGATGGAGATAAAGTAAATTTTGGAAACAATGCACGTGCTAAAATAATTGGATAAAACATAGTTATCGTTGATAATTGAAGAAAAAAATAACACAATGTATTGTACATAGAAGGATTGAAGCATAATATTTTGAGTATCGATCATATATGTGATCGAGGCTTTGGTGTAATATTCAACATCAAACAATGTGAAATTCGAAATTCAAACATACGAAAACTGGTATCTAAAGTTATTAGGACTGATAGTAACATATACATAATATATGGATCAGAGGAAAAAGGAAGCCATAATGAAAAGGTAAAAAAGGATAAGATTGTTTCTCATTTTCTTAAATTAGGCAATGTCACTATAGAATAGGAAGCAAAGTTTGTTTGAAAATTGAAGAAAGGAACTAGTAAGTTCAAAGGTAAGATTTCTTTCAAATGTTTTGAATATAGATAGATAGGTTATTATACATCTAAATTCCCTTTTAATAAAATGAATGAGAGTGATTATGAGTCAATATTCAAACTTGAGTATAAAAATAAGAAGCAAGTCAGTAATAAAAATAAATCACTTAAAATAAAAAAGTGACAGTGAAAGCACTGAAAGTGTGATCGTTGAAGAAAGGGGTGAAATGCCATTCATTGCTAATACTGAACAACCTAAAGAAAAAATTGATTATGAGGGGGACATAAAAAAAGCATTGAAGGAAATAAGGACCCTCAAAAAGAGATTAATTCAATTTCTATAGTAGCTTCAAGACAAAATTCTAACTAAAGACACCATTCTTACTCTTAAGGTTGAACTAGAAGAAGCAAAACGATAAAGGAATTTTTGTCCAAACAGTTAAATCAGAAGGAGAAAATCTGTGAAATACTAGAAGAGGATGTTATCCTATTAATAGAATAATTGGAGTATCTCAATTAAAATTTCCACAAATGAAATAAATCCCTAGATCACATTATTAGCATGCAGAGGTCCATGCTTATTTAGAAAGGTCATGGTTATCAAGAAAATTGTGAAGCACTGGTCCCTCAATCTCATTAAATGGAGATCGTAGCAAGAAGATTGGTTAGATATTAATAGCATCCAAAAACAAATAACTTAAATATACAAAGTAAGTGGCGCACCAATCCAATCATGTCCATTTTAATGACACTCAATTATTCCAGGAAAGGGAAGAATTTGAAAGACCAAAATAAAGAAAAAGGATCCATGGGCAGAAATAATGCAGGGAAGTCTGTGAATGTGAATCATCACAAAGCATCTGGAAGAAAAAATGAAGCAAGTAAGAAGATCAAAATATGATTATGTCTCATCACAAGGCATCCACTGGAAATAATCATGCAAGTGTTGAATAATAAGGAAACACGGGTCTTCCAAGAAATAAGTTTGAAAGGTTAGGATCTCCTTCTATGTCTAGGTATAAAAATAAATTCTTTGGGTATTGGTTTCTATGTACTAATTTTGGGCACAAAGCACAATATTGTTTGACTTGTGATATGGTCAGGTATAGAGGATATGATCAAGCACCTAGATGGAGACATGTGGACCAGATCAAGAGAATGTCATAGCCATTTCTTCAAGTATTGATGTTTGATGTTGAATGCCATATTGTCACAAAAAAGGTCATATATCATAAGAATTCAGATTCAAATTTAGATGGTACAATAAAGAAGGACTTCCTATCAATGCTAGTAGATCGGGTAGAGGTCAAGGAGGACCTCAACTAGGTTTCATTCCTAATATCTAATGCCCTGGTGAAAGCTTCTTCAACAACATTATCTATCAAAACTTGAAGAAGAAACTACATGTATAAGGGTTATATGTGAACTGTGATTTGATGATCATATCTAAGATGTAAAAGTAAAGAATGCATATTTCATGATCAACTGGAGAATGTATATATGGTTGGTACTTATAAATGATGGAAGAATGGTATTAGAAGGATACTTTGAAACTCATTCATGGGAAACAAGAGACTTAGATTAGGAAAGTGCACTATCTCAGGGGGAGTATAAGTATAATATGAACATCAATGGAATCATGGCCTCGAGGGGAGTACCAAAACAATTATTAGAAATAGTGGAAGTAGATTCTTAGGGGGAGACTCTGTAAGAATGACAACATAGAAGTAGTATGGAAGCATGATTTAGTCAAGCACACAGGATCATCTACAAATAGGTTATGGACAGATAGATATGTAATATCATCAACATGGCAGTTTTAAGTAGATATGCGTGATCCTTTTAGATTGATTTCAAAGGGGGATAGATTATAGACATTGATGCATACATTAACATTGAACGACAAAGAAATTTGGATAGAGAGATATTGTAGAGATTTCTATTAATCTAGGAAGGCATATGTATAGAAAAAGTTTATGATTGGCTAACATCAATGACCATTAATTTTTTATCGTGCGTCCATCCATGAAAAAGGGGATATCATTACACATAGTGATGTATGATGTCAAAGGGGATGTATGAGATAACGATAGTACCACCTATGTTGACCAAAGAAGTAGCGTCATTATTTATGAAGCAATATGAAAGTTGCTCTAAGTTATTTGTCTTTTCAATTTAACTATGATGTCCTAAAGCTCCTACAAAGAACTTGTTTGTGTAGGTCTTGTCGATACCTTTCCTTCAATATATCCTTATTATAAAAAATCCTTCCAAATAAAAAGTTATGGATAATTTAAGTTTCAGTATTAAGTGGGGGATTAAACCTTAGGGGAAAAAAGCCAAATATTAAATTTGTTATCTAGTGTGCATGTTCAAAGCAGATCCACCATTGATAAAGTAAATCAACAACCTTAGCCATACAAAACTATGCACTATTTAATGCCATTAAATGGTGTGGTTATTTTGGGTCAATCAATGGAAATCTTAACATCTCAATGGACATATGAAGTTAGAGATACACGATTTTTATTCAACCCTATCAACCCAACTACATGACGAAACAAGGAAATGTCTAGTTCGATGATGACATGGACCTAGTGATGAATTACATGTGGCATTGTTGTAGAGTCAGCTTGACACATCGACAATATGGAATCATCCTAGTCACGTGGCACCATTAGGGGTTCCCACATGGAATGGTGATCTAGCATACTGTTATTGGAATAAATATAAAAAAGGGTGAGACATGGCACCCATGATAGGCTACCATATGGCATGATGATATCATGTTGACATCATCATGTAGAGGACCAGTGCCTCCTAGGTCATATGGGGCAGTCACATGGTGATATGGGGGAAAAAAACCAAATGTGCTAAATTTGGCTCAAAATCTTGGTCATATGGAAACTTTGAGAAGGGTAACATGGTTGACCCTGTCTATTATACAATACATCAATTCTAGTTTACATGCCTAAATTGATGTATCCCTTGGTTATTTGGATGATCTCCAAGACCACTTGCATTATATATATGGGTATATGCATAGTTCCATAACATATATTCATTTGAATGAACACACAAGGAAATCAGATCTATGGAAGAGACCATGGAGTTTTTAAGTTATTTGTTTATGGTTTTACGAAGTGGATAGTCTAAGGTATGGTCGCATGAGAGCAATATAGTATACCCACATTGATTGTTCCTCCATCCACATTAATGTATGTGAGAAATGATGAAAAACCAAAGAGATATGTATGTGTAAGAGGTGGCCAATATAGCAATGGTATCTTTGTCTCATCCACATACATTTGTATGTATGACATCAACTTTGTTATAATGTGCCACAAAGGTCTCTTCAAGTAAGAGGATGGTATCACAACAATGATGGCCCTGTCTTTATGCATGTAAATAAATATGATCAATGTTGATATTGTTGTGATGATCCACAAAGGTATGCTCATATTAGAGGATAAACGTGATGGCCTTGCCTTCATCCATGAATATATAAGTGACATGGATTACGCTGAGCCATGTACAATTGTTTCTGTAAGAAGTTGAAGGAAAATACACAATTGATTGATGTGGAATTTTGTAGGTAAGGTTGATGTGTCAATGGCTTCACCTAAGTTGGAGGAAACACTATTACAATAGAACTATTAGCACAACATGGTCTCACAAGTGACAGTGGGGATATTAGTTTCTAAGGCATGTTTGTTTTATAGCTAAGGTCATAGGTTTGACCCCTTTGAGGTGACATGTCAATTTATATTTTATTTTAATTCATGGTTGCCATTATGTTTAATAAATAGCTCAATTGTAGCATACAAATCATAGCACTGGTGCCAAATTTGTTCACCTTATTGAGTGCACCAGGAAATGGGAAAACTATAGTATATTTAAATTAATGTAAAGTTTTATATAATTATTTTAGACTTTTGAGAGCATTATTTGTTTAAATTGAGTTCTAGAAGAAGGTGGCTGATAATGATTAGAGATGAATGTAACGAGAGGGGTATGATTATCTTTTTACACTTATTTGATCGCCAAAATAAATTTTGTTTGTTTTGAGGGTTTATGTGAATGATGCAAGTAGGTTCTAAGAAGGGGTTAGAACGAATCACTAGATTGAAGAATTAGTTGAGGCAATGTATGGGAAGTAGTATGAAAACTAGTAGTAGCGATGGATATGAATTTTGTGATAGTTATTACAATATAATGGTTGAAATTTATGGTGGATTTATAGTGATTGTAGGTTATGAGTGGTAATGTAGTGGTTGTCGGTTTTGTAGTGACAGAGATTGGAGGTTTTGATTGCAACAATATTTGTTATAGAAACTTTCCTAACATATCATGCCAATGGATCCAGTTTGAAAATGATATGAAATAGACATTCACAAGGAAGCGAAAGAAGGAGGTTGGTTTCTTTACTAAGGTTGGAGGCTAGATAATTTTGGATCCCATTCATCACAGAGGTTGGAACCTCAATTAGGTTGGAGAAAAGAGTAGGTTGGAATATGGTCATCACAGAGGTTGGAGCCTAGAGCAGGTCGAGGTCCTCTCATCATCAAGCTTGGATCCTCAATTAGGTTGTAGTCTATAGTGAGGATTTTCTTTCATATTTCAAGGTTGTTGCCTTAATCTGGTTGTCACCTACTATAAGTGGGCACTTTCATATCTTGTGGGTAGTTTCCCCCAACTAGTCCTATCATGCAAATATATGTAATGAATTGAAGATAGAGAAGAAGAAGATTTGTGGTTTTCTCAAATATGGGTTTCCACATAAAATATTTTGTCTCTTTGTGATGTGATGGCCTCTTGATTTGTTGATGTGATGGTTTCTCTATATGTTATTGATATGATGATACATTATAATAGTGGATGATATAATGCTAATGGCCCATTTCTATAAGGTGTTATGACTATGAATATTTGTGAAATGCAAAACTTGATCTCCCACTAAGTCGCCCCCTCCCCCCCTCGCACTTCCCCCCTCTTAGTTTGACCTTTGAACCAAAAAAGAGAGAAAGCCATAGAAACAGACAACAAAATGAGAAAATAGTGCTCCCACGGAGCAGGGATTAATGCTTCAAGTCAATATATTTTAATCCACGTGTGCATCTATTTATTTCATAATAATAAAAATAGCTTTTCCTATTGGTTTAATTTCTATTATTTATGTTTCATGTTTTTACATATTTTGTATAAATATTATTTTAACACTTTATCATAGACGTAGTCAAGGATTTTACCATTTTTTGTTATTGTTAGCCTACCTTAGTCACCGGTAGAATAAAAAATATTTGTGCTCACTTGCTCATAATTCTATAGTTAACAAATGGTCTCCACTGAATTGAACAATATTCGTAGTGACGTTGATGTGTTTTACTACAATTTTCTTTTACCAAATGTATTTAAATTTTGTGGTGATTTAATGAAAAGACTACTATTTTTGTGCTTTTGTCTATTTTTTGTAGGTTACAGGTACTAGAAAAACAAGAGATGATGAGATTTGGTGAAACCCTAGGATGGGTAGCACAACGAGTTCAACGCACTTTTTAGGATATTTTTTGAGGTGGCCTACACAAATTTTGGGCTATTTTCTGCACTCCAACACAAGAATATGTACATATTTTTCAAGAACTCAAAAAAAAAAATCTATTTGGTAGAAGTTTGTTATCTTTTAGTTATACTTTTCTATTAAGGGGTTAGTGTACTCAATTTTTTTCTATTTGGTAGAATTTTGGTTTTTTTAGTTATACATTTCTATTAAGGGGTTAGTGTACCTTCTTTCAAATTCACATCATGCCTATATCTACTCAGATTTCCCAAATTTTGGTTGAAGGAAAAAAAATCCCTTATAGGGTTTTAAGTACTCTAGCCAAGCGTTGATGGTTTGAATTAGGCCCTTTCCATTTGGGATAGTGGCTTTGATTAGAATTACGAGACCGATTTCTCTTTCAAAAAATTGTGAGAATTGAGATGGATGGTGGTGATAATGAATCTATTAGGACTACTAATATATTATGATAAATTAATTACAAATTACTATAACCTATTATAATACTCAAGTAAGCTGAAAATATATTTGTAGAAAGATGTAGTAATAAAAATAATAATGTAGATTATTATGAAATTATAATATTAATTCAATTGAAAGGAAATTAATTTAAGTAAAACATCACATATTATAAAAACAATGTTGTTCGGAATATAACATAGTTTTCAACCAAACATGTCAATAGTGATCATGAAACATTGACACGAATACATAGATGCAAACAATATTAATGAAAAATGCCTTTCAAACCAAAGAAACAAAAACAATGGTACCTGAGAAACTGTAAATCTACTCATTTTGGAACCGCAAGTGGTTCAACTTTATATTAAGAAAAAATTAAAATGAAATAGTTCAATTTAAGTTATTTCTTCGCAAAATTCAAAACCCCTTTTTCTCCATCTCGGGGAGGTATATTTATAGTTTCAATACAAAAATGATAAAATGATAGTTTCAATAGTTTCTATTAATATCTTAACATAAACAAATAGTAAAAGACTAATAAGGAAATTGTTGTAACAATCTTTGAACATAGGGTGAGGAATTCCTAATAGTGAGTTGTCACAACCTGTCTATGTCTAGTAGACCAGTGAGCTCTGGAGGTTGATTAGGCTTGATCCTCATCTGGATGGTAAAAATAGCAGACTTTTACAGTAGAAACATCTACATAGAAACATTGGATAAGAAGCTAAGTACCAACCATTGGCTATTGGGTTTTCTAAGAAACTTCCAATGATGCTCAAGGTCAATTTTAGATAACTTCCCAATTATCTCATCCATTTTTGTACTATGCTCTAACACAGTTTTCAGTAATTCCTTAGAATGTGGAAGTGAATATTCTGAACGGTCAGGAATCATATTTTACTATAAAAAATTATCGTTGATTGATTCAATGATAGAATTAGAAATATATGAGACCTTGTTCATGGCATTTCAACTTGTTTCATTCTAATTTCTCTTGCTCGAAAAATTATTAAATTTTGTGCCAAATAAATTTTAGGTAGATTTTCTTCTTTACCTTATGCACTTTCCTTCCAACTTAGAAAATCATTTAATTTCTCATTCACTTCATCGAAATAGTTCACCATCCTGTTCAACTGATCGATAAGAGAATTTCATGCCTTACATTGATCCTGCATCACCATGAGCCTATTACAGAATATATTCTTCTCTTGCCTGAGAAGAGAATTTAACTCTTTTACTTCTTTCTTAAAATCTGCTAGTTGAGGATTGACACTCAACTCCTCTATATTCCTTTGCATTCATTTAAGTTGATTATATTTCATGTGTGTCTCTTTGTCATCCTGTAGTTTCAATGTATCAAATGTATTCTGTAACTCTACTAATTGATTCTGCAATTGTTCAGTAATTTTCTGTTTCTTTACATTGAATGCTTGTTCCAACTAGATAATATTTTCCTCTTTCTCATTTAGAGTTTCTTTGACTTCTACTACCTTTTCAATTATGGCTGAAGCATAGGCAACTGTTAATTGGGTTAGCTTTTATAATTCTTCTGTTGATCCAGGTGGATGTTGGTGGCCACCCACCTATCCCATTTGGACCCCCACAAATGTCTCTTTCAGCTTTTTCAGTTTCCTAAATTGTAGCACAGTTTACTATTTTTAGCAGTTTTTCGGGTCTTGAACTTCCGGAGCCGTTTTGAGGCCCTAAACGACGTTTTTTTGGGATTCTGGGGCAACATGGGTCCATGGACCGATGTTGCCTCCCAAAGTGGTAGTACTCGGATAGATCTTTCTAACGAGCTATCGTACGCGTCAAACGGAGATCGTATGCCAAAGTTACGACCCCGGGAAATTGATGTACCAATTTACCCAAACGGGGCCCACAATTTGGCGTTTCATCTTCTAGGGTTAGGTTTCGGGATGTGAAGGGTTTTCCATTGTTTCTCAACAATAAATAGGCCTTCGAGCCTCATTGTAACACAGTTCGGAACAGTTCAGAGGCATGTAGCCGCACATCTCTTCTCAGAGATAAGCTACCATCGCCCTAGCTGGTTTATTCCCATTTCTGGTTGTAAGCATATTTCAGTATTTTCCATTAATGAAATGAAGCATTATTTCCGCTGCATCTATGTGTTTATGGTTATTGCATCTCTGTATTTATGGTTATCTCTGTAATCTATTGCGTTCCTGTCTAAATCCGGATCAGTGGTATCAGAGCGGTCTACTTTTTCTCTGTTTTTCTTTGCATGTCCCCAACGAGGTCAGGATATAAGGAGTTAGGGCTTGAACTGGTCGAACCTCTGCAAGACCAGCCTCGCAAATCCCGACGGCCTCCCATGGCGGATGAGAAGAAAGACGAGGGGGCAGGAGATCCTATCAAAATCTTGCTCGAAGAAGCGCTCGAGCGGCAAAGGAACGCGATGATGGATAGCTTTGCGCAGATCCTTCAGCGGCTACCCAGAGGCAACGCATCGGCTTCCAACAGCGACTCTGGAAATGCTACGCCGTTTAAGGTACAAGTTAATTTTGAAATCCCCATCTTCGAGGGTAAAATAGACGCAGATGCTGTAGATAAATGGTTAAATCTTCTAGATGGGTACTTTTCTGTTCATGAATTTTCAAGTTGGGAAAAGATTGTTTTCGCTCTTCTCAAAGCAGCCCCCCACGTCAAGGACTGGTGGGAAACCTACTGCGAGCAGAAGGATGAAAGTACAGGCTCACTATTTTCAGCCGCACCCACTTGGAATGACTTCCGGGATGCCATCAAGGAGCAATACTACCCTGTCGGAACCTATGAGGACAAATACATCAAATGGACCACACTACGGTAGGGACGAGACCAAGATGTGCCGGAGTTCACAAACATTTTTCATACCCTTCGCACACAGTTGGGTATCAAAGATTCTGAGCTGCATCTGGTACTCAAATATCGCGGCTGCCTACACAAATACATCCAAGAAGAGATGGTGTTCTTGAACATCTCCTCACTCGGCACAGCATACCGATACGCTGTCAAAATCGAGCAAAAGTTCAAACAAAAGAAGCGAGACTTTGGATCTGCAAATTCGAAGCCCAAAGGACAAAGCCAAGGCGGGGTGACCCAAGACAACCCGTCGAAGCCGCAAGAAAAGAATAACACCACGAAGCTGAAGAAGGACACAGGGAAGTGGTGTGAGTTCCACAAGAGTCCCACTCATAACACAAGTGAGTGTCGGACCAAGCAGTCACTGGTGGCCGAGTTGAAGGCTTCCGAATCAGATGCATGTTCCGACCCTGAGCCAGAACACGACAAGGGGAATGGCAAAGGGAAGCAGATCATTGATGCGGATCCCAACGCCACTGTTGCCACCGCCAAGATCCAGAAAGATGAACCTGCAGATCCAGAAGAGGGGGAGCGTCTTTTCCACTCACAGATGTGGGTGAAGGGTTCGCCGCTGCAATTCATTGTCGACAGTGGCAGCCAAAAGAACCTCATTTCAGCAGAGGTCGTGAAGCGGTTGGGCTTACCGACTACACCACACCCGCAGCCATACAGTATCGGGTGGCTTCATGAAGGAAGAGATCTCAAAGTTCGCCAGCAGTGCCGCCTTCCCTACAGCATCAAGCCCTTCACAGACGAGGTATTGTGTGATGTTACACCTCTGGATGTTTGTGATGTATTATTAGGCCAACCATACTTGTGGAGGCGACATGCTGTGTATGAGTCCAGGCCTCGTGCTGTCATTATTTCTTTGAATAATTCATTATACAGGATACCGGAGGTAGCCCCACCTACCGCCACATCTTTGATCACTACCAAGAAAGGCAACAAGCTCATATCACAGACCAGGAAATTCATCTGTCTGGTTCACTCCCAAAGTAAGGGGAAGATCGTTGCTACATCCATGATCCCTGCAAAGGGTTCCTCTACGCAGCAGCAGTAGCAAAGGAATACGGTCATGACAGAACACAGGAACAACTTCTCCTCATCCACAGGGATACCACACAAGCTTCAAGTGGGCAACAAAGTCTGGTTACATCTGCAGAGAGAACGCCTTACCAGAACCCATCACAAAATCAGACCACTCCGACATGGTCCTTACACCAGTACCAAGGTTGTGGGGAACAATGCTTTGGAGCACATCATTCCTCCATTCCTTTGCCTGCACCAAGTGTTCAATATGGACCATCGTCGACCATGCTTCCCACCATTACTAGACACATCAGAGATTGCAGGACAAGTTCAGCAGATGGAGGAACTCAACGCAATGGGGACCATTGCTTCCTAAGGGGGGAGGAATGATCCAGGTGGATGTTGGTGGCCACCCACCTATCCCATTTGGACCCCCACAAATGTCTCTTTCAGCTTTTTCAGTTTCCTAAATTGTAGCACAGTTTACTATTTTTAGCAGTTTTTCGGGTCCTGAACTTCTGGAGCCGTTTTGAGGCCCTAAACGACGTTTTTTTGGGATTCTGGGGCAACATGGGTCCATGGATTGATGTTGCCTCCCAAAGTGGTAGTACTCGGATAGATCTTTCTAACGAGCTATCGTACGCGTCAAACGGAGATCGTATGCCAAAGTTACGACCCCGGGAAATTGATGTACCAATTTACCCAAACGGGGCCCACAATTTGGCGTTTCATCTTCTAGGGTTAGGTTTCGGGATGTGAAGGGTTTTCCATTGTTTCTCAACAATAAATAGGCCTTCGAGCCTCATTGTAACACAGTTCGGAACAGTTCAGAGGCATGTAGCCGCACATCTCTTCTCAGAGATAAGCTACCATCGCCCTAGCTGGTTTATTCCCATTTCTGGTTGTAAGCATATTTCAGTATTTTCCATTAATGAAATGAAGCATTATTTCCGCTGCATCTATGTGTTTATGGTTATTGCATCTCTATATTTATGGTTATCTCTGTAATCTATTGCGTTCTTGTCTAAATCCGGATCATCTGTTGGTCTAGCAGAGGAACCTTTCCACAAAACCCTGAAATAAGGAACCTTGTTGGGCACTAGTCACTGAGTTTGATAAATATTTATTTTCTTTATTCCCCTTTTAACCACAACCTTATGTTGAGGGGTGTAGAAAATATTCAAGGGATGAACTTATTTAATATTGAGAGTAACCTTTGCTGGTTTCCAGATATGAATTATAGAATTCACCCTTTTCACACATTAATTGTCATCCCAGGGCTCATATGGTTATTTCAAGGCTACCATGCAAGAACTATGCGGGGCACAATTTCTCTACCCAACATTGAGCATTCAATCAACAACATTACAACGTGAAACAAAAATCAATAATAGTAACTGTTGGCATTTTGGCACAGGTATGGCGCTACGATACAGGTGTTGTCCTTGATGGCAACTCTCTTTGATGACAGATCTCAGTCCAGACTACAAGTATGAAGAGAAATTTCATATACGCAGGTTCATTAAGATCAAGTTGCGTATACACGCAGGTACGCTATATACTAAGTCATGAATATGCAGGTTCGCTATATACGAAGTCGCGTATGCACGCAGCTTCATGAACAGAAAAAGGCGTACATGTCGAGAAGCTTCCCTTTGGTCCGTGGTAGTTAGTCCTCGGTACTTGAGCCTATGTCTTTGGACCAAAGTATCTCGACAGACGTGTTGATCCCTAGTTTTGAAGTTGATGGTATTGGATTTCTATGGTTTTGGCCCTTGGTATTGAGCAAGGCCTAAGGCTATATAAGGAGAAGAAGATCATTAGGCAAACACAATTTTGAAAATTCTTGAATATCTGAAAAAGAAAGAGATCTGGTATGCAGGTTCTGGGTTGCTTGATCTAAGCTAAGGAGAGGTCACACCGATTGATGGAAGACTAGATCTAAGGACAGATCGGGATCTAATGGTTTGAAATGCACTATTATGATATGGTTGAGTATGCGTATTTCTAGATCTGCATACTGGCGCAATGTTATGTTCTGGGTCTAACTGATGTCTGGTACAGCTGCAAGTTAAGAGAATTTATTTTTATATCTGTACGCAGGTTGTCTTTGGTAAAAGCGCGTGTATACGCGGGTTTCTCTCATTGAAGTAGCGTATATCTTTTGAAGTTTGATTTTTGGGGTTGCAGTTGGGTCTGATTGCTATTGCAGAGTTCTGTAGTCTGCTCTGTGTTCTGGTGACTGGTGTTGACAGGGTTTCAGTGGTTCAGTGATTCAAAGATTGATGATGCTAGTATTGGTTGCTTTGTGCTTCAATGATCTGTTATGAAAGTTGAATGAATTGTGGTCTTCAGATTGTAATATTGTGCTTCAGGAATATCCAGTCTGAAAATGTATGAAAAGTGGTACCTGAAGGAAAGAAGATTGTAGGCCAGCACCTACGTACTAGTATCTTAGCTAGTACAAGAGCAAAGGGGGTTGGAGCTCCCTTCCAAGGAAGTTTGGAGAACGAGAGAAGGTTGAAGCCTTCAGCAGGTTGTAGCCTGCGTACTGGTATAAGGCTGCACCAGTACAAAAGATTGTAAACTGAAGTTTCATATTAAAGAAAGATAGAGACGACTTGCAGTAGGTGGTTTTCACCCACATTGGGTTTCCACCTTATATCATGGTGTTCATGTGTGTGTTTTCTGTGTGAAGATCTGTTCTGTTATACTGCACCTGTTTTACTATCATGGTTAATAATGTCCTAATGCATTTACTGAAGATAAGCTACTGAATCATAAGTTTTCTTGTTATACGCTAGTTTCTTTAGACACAGTAGCGTGTACACGTTGTTTCACTTAACTGAAGTAGCGTATATGTTTCTGAGCATAAAATGAAATTTTTTTTCTAATAATACTGATTCACCCCCCCGCTCAGTATTATTTCCAACAATTGGTATCAGAGCAGGTCCTTCAGAGAAGCTTGATCGCTTGAAGGTAGATCGTTCATCATGAGCAACTATGAGAGAGAAGCATCAATCACGCCACCAGTTTTTGATGGGACAAACTTCAATTATTGGAAGGTAAGAGTTACTGCCTATCTTCAATCTCTTGGTACAGAAGTTTGGGACATCGTAGAGACAGGCTACACTTTTCCTTCAGCTACTCCAACAGATGCAGACGAGAAAAAGAAATATGAAACAAATGTGAAAGCAGTCAGTACTCTATTGGGATGTATATCCCAATCGGAATTCATGAAGGTAATGCACTATAAATCTGCAAAAGAAATATGGGACAAGATTGTCACAAGCTATGAAGGAGACGAACAGGTAAAGCGTGCTAAACTTCAAACTCTCAGGATTAAGTATGAGACTCTCAGAATGTATAATGATGAAAGTGTGGCTAACTATTTCCTTAGAGTTGATGAGATTGTTAATTGCATGAAAAACTTGGGTGAAGAAATAAAAGAGGCTATTGTGGTTGAAAAGGTTCTAAGATCATTGTCCCCCAAATTTGAATCTAAAGTGTCTGCAATAGAAGAAAAGGAAAATCTACGAATTCTTACTATGTCTCAGCTTCATGGAATTCTAACTGCTTATGAAATGAGAAACGAAGGTCCATCAGAGAGAAGAGAAGCTGCTTTCAAGGCTTCAGGCAAAGGAGATTATTATGAAGCAAGTCACATGCCAGAAGATGAAGAAGAAGAATCAAATTTTGTCAGAAATCTTCAAAGGGGTTCTGGAAGGTTCAGAGGTAAGTTACCTTTTAAATGCTTTGCTTGTGGAAGAGTAGGTCATTATGCTGCCAGATGTCCTCACAAAGATAAGAATGACAAGGGAAAGGAACCTGTTAAATGGAACAAGAAACAAAATGAAAAGAAGAAAAGCTATTACACTCATGAAGATAGTGCTGGTCTTTCAAATAGTGATGAAGATGAACAAGGTAATAGATATAAACTTTTAATGGCTTTTGAAGATGATGACTACGTGGATGCTATAGATGTAGAAGGATTTTGTGAAGAAATGAAAGATCTCAAAGTTTGCTTAGAAGAGAAGAGTGCTATTATTGATTCTCTACAATGTCAACTAGCTGAAAAGGAAAAACATCTTGAAAAATTGGAATGTGAGATTGTTTGTCTTAGAAAGGAGATTGAGAAAACAAAAGCGATTAATCTTAAATTTATTAAAGGATCTGAAACCTTGGATGAGATTATCAATGTGCAGCGATCTCCTCTGATCAAGACAGGTCTTGGATATAATGGAGAAACATCTCAAGCCTCTACCTCTAAAAGTTATCTTGATGCAGCAAGGAGAAGCGAGCAAAGGCCAAATAAAAGTCATCAGGTGAATCAAGGATAGTTTACCTCAAGAACAAATAAAGACCATCAAGAAATTCGGGGACAAACTGCCTTAAGGACAAACAGAAGCTACAATCAGCCACAGGTAAAATCTTCCCAATTTGCTCCAAGAATGAATGTGAATAGAAGCTACAATCGGTTGGATGATAGATCTGATTATCGCAGAAGTTTCTTTAATGGCCAATGCTTTTCTTAACATAACTTCGGTCACAAAGCAGCTCAATGTGTTGCCTACAAGACAATCATGACTAGAGAAGCTCAAAAGCAAGGGAGAATGACTGGAACCATGAAAAGGACTTATAACAACTTTTCGGTTCTTGAAAATGAAATTGAATGCTCTATTTGTAATAACTTTGGTCATGAAGACTCTGAATGCAGGAGCAGGTTCCGGAAGACAACTCAGAAGGAACAAACCTCAAATGTCAGAACATGGAAAATAAAGGAACCGCAACCAAAAAGATGTGGGATAGCCTTTTATGCAGAAGGTCAAGAAAGTCTATGGTACATTGACAGCGGATGTTCGAAGCATATGACAAGGGACAAAGAAAAGCTTGAGTCATATACCGCATTAGAAAAAGGGAAGAAAGTTTCTTTTGGAAACGATATCTCTGCAGCCATAAAAGGAAAAGGTGTTGCTCCATTGAAAGAGAAGGTCAAAGCTGGAAATGTTTTGTATGTTGATGGATTGAAGCATAATCTTCTGAGTGTCAGTCAGATGTGCGATCAAGGAATAGAGGTAATATTTAGATCAAATGGATGTTGTGTTCGTGATCTTGATACAGGTAAAACAGTGATCAAAGGAAGAAGGGCTCCAAATAATCTATACATATTTGAAGAAGGACCACAACAATGCTATTTGAGAAAGGCTGATGAACACTCGCTATGGCATCAGAGGTTGGGGCATCTAAGATTTTCACAAATAAGGAAAGCATGCAAATATCAAGCAGTTCGTGGTCTTCCAGATATCAAAATTCTAGACAACACTATATGCAAATCTTGTCAGTTTGGGAAGCAAACCAGAACTAAATTTCCAGAGAAGAAAGGATCAACCAGCATACCTCTTGAGCTAGTCCATACAGATGTATGCGGTCCATTTAGGAAAAGGACACCTCGAGGAGAAGAATATTTGATATTATTCATTGATAGTTTCTCCAGGTTTGTCTGGTTAGGGCTTATGAAGCACAAAGATGAAGCATTCGAAAAATTCAAATCCTTCAAAGCCTTGGTTGAAAATGAATCAGGACACAAAATTAAGTGCCTCAGATCTGACAAAGGTGGGGAGTTTACCTCAAACGAATTTTTCGATTTCTGTGAAGAACATGGGATAAGAAGAGAATTCTCTACAGCTAGAACTCCTCAGCAAAATGGGGTGGTGGAAAGAATGAACAGAACAATCCAACAAATGGCTCGTGCTATGCTTGATGAATCAGGTACTCCCGCAACTTTCTGGGGTGAAGCTGCACATGCTACGGTTATTATTCTTAACAAAACAAATGTCCGAGTAAACAGCACTCAAACACCTCATGAGCTCTGGAGTGGTGAGACTCCTTCGGTGAAGCACTTCAAAATCTTTGGGAGCAAATGTTATATTAAGAATACTGATGAGCAACTTGGCAAACTTGAACCAAGAGCAGATGAAGGCATTCTTCTTGGTTATTCTCCACATAGCAAAGCATACAAGTGCTACAATAAAAGACTTGGCAGAATTGTTGACAGCATTGATGTAGTGGTTGATGAGAAGGGATATATTCCTAGGCAAGTTCATCATGAAGACATTGAAGAAGATGAAGGCTACCCTCAAAGGTAGAATGATGAAGAAGAAGAACCTCAAGAAGAACCAGAGGAGCAGACAAGAATAGAAGAGAAGACTCCATCCAGATATGTTCAAAAGAATCATCCAGAATCTCAGATTGTGGGGCAGAAAGAAGCAGGAGTACAAACAAGAAGAAGAATTGCAGAAGCTTCAAGCTATTTGGCATTACTCTCTTCCAATGAACCACAAAGTGTGAAAGAGGCATGCAAAGATGAATGCTGGGTCAAGGCAATGGATGAAGAACTTGAGTAGATCGAAAAGAACAACACTTGGGAATTGGTTCCTAGACCAAAAGATAAAAATGTCATAGGGACAAAATGGGTTTTCAAAAATAAATTGAATGAAAATGGAGAAGTAATTAGAAACAAGGCCAGACTTGTTTGTAAAGGGTATGCACAGCCAGAAGGAATAGATTTTGAAGAGACCTTTGCTCCTGTTGCAAGACTTGAGGCCATCCGAATGTTCCTTGCTCTCTCAAGCTTTCAAAACTTCAAGGTATTTCAAATGGACGTGAAATCAGCCTTTCTGAATGGAGACTTAGAAGAAGAAGTATATATTGAGCAGCCAGATGGTTTCATTCTTGGAAATGATCCAAACCTTGTATGCAGATTGAAAAAGGCTCTCTATGGTCTCAAACAAGCTCCAAGGGCTTCGTACTATCGATTGGACAAATATCTTCACCAACAAGGCTTTTCAAAAGGATCAGCAGATAGCAATCTCTATATAAAAGTTGAAAATAACAAATTGCTAATACTTGTTGTTTATGTAGATGATATTATCGTTGGCAGCAATGAAGAGACCTTGAGCCAAAACTTTGCCTTGGTTATGCAAAAAGAATTCGAAATGTCACTACTTGGAGAATTGACATACTTTCTTGGATTGCAAATCCAACAAAATGAAGGAGGCATCTTCTTGTCTCAAACCAAGTACCTCAAGCAGATCTTGAAGAAGTATGGCATGGAAGATTCAAAGCCAGTATGTACACCCATGGTTACAGGATGTAGCCTCAGTGCAAATGATGAATCAGCAGCAGTTCATCAACCAACTTATAGATCCATGATTGGGAGTTTGCTTTATTTGACAGGTACCCGACCAGACATCATGCATGCAGTCGGAATAGTTGGGAGATTTCAGGCAAATCCAAAGGAGACTCATCTTCAACAGTGAAGAGAATTTTCAAATATCTTCAAGGGACACAAAATTATGGCTAATGGTATCCTAGAGATACAGATCTCACACTTCATGCTTATACAGATGTAGATTGGGCCGGAAGCGTGGATGACAGGAAGAGCACAAGTGGTGGTGCATTCTTTATGGGCTCCAGATTAGTATCTTGGTTCAGCAAGAAACAGAGTTCGATTGCCTTATCTACAGCTGAAGCAGAATATGTGGCTGCGACATCTTCTTGCACACAACTTCTTTGGATGATGCAGACCTTGCAGGATTTTCAAATCACTTGCACTTCACCAGTCTCTATCTTATGTGATAATACAAGTGCAATCAGCATTTCAAAGAATCCAGTCATGCACTCAAAGACCAAACACATACCAATCAAGTACCATTTTCTTCAGGAACAAGTGCTTGAGCAGAAGGTCAAGTTGGATTATGTTCCTTCTAAGGAACAAGTTGCTGATATTCTCACAAAACCACTGCCCAGGGAAACTTTTGAATATCTCAGACAAAAGCTGGGAGTAGTTGATGCTTCATCCTGCTATTGAAGCTTGTCTGTTCTATAGAAAAGTTGGTATACGCAAGTTACGTAAGGGATATCCGCGTATATACGCAGATTTATAATGGGAAAGTCGCGTGTATGACGTGCGCGTGTTGTAGAAAGCATATCTGTGTACATACGCTGTTTTATGGAGGAGAAGTCGCGTATATGGAGTTCTGAATAGCAAGGGCAGACTCTGGTTGGAGAAGGTCTGAGATGGGTATGCCAGAATTCTTCAGGCACAGTTTCAGGGGGTGCAGCAGGCACAGGTTCAGGGGGAACAGCTTAAAGTCTCATAAAGCATTGTTGGCATTTAGATGCTTTTGGTTCTAGTACACAACTGTTGTTGATTTTAGGAGAAGGAGCTCAGAAGGAAATCTTGGTCGCTGATCTAAAAGATGTTTGTCAGATGCTGCTTGTGACTTTCATAAGTCTTGGTCTAGATTTGTTGTCTCTATGTCATGTATCTCTTTTATCTCTTTTATGGTGTCAAGGTCATGTAACGGCCTATGTTGGTTTCCCCACTATGCCTGGGATGAATGATGTAATATAATTGGTTGTTATATGTAACTTTCTGATGTATCCCCTCTTGGAGTATGGATGTATGTATTGAGTCTTTTGGTGATAGGAAGGTCTTGGTTCTTTTGAAGAACATCTTTTGCAGATATTGCCTACAGTCAGGGGGAGCATGTTTCAGCACAGCCAAGCAGAGATATCAGCATGTACTTAGGGGGAGCACAGCCCTTTTCCCTTGATGACAAAGGGGGAGAATGGTTCTAAGGATCTTGGGGTTGCCATCAAGTCCAAAGGGGGAGATTGTTGGCATTTTGGCACAGGTGTGGCGCTACGATACAGGTGTTGTCCTTGATGGCAACTCTCTTTGATGACAGATCTCAGTCCAGACTACAAGTATGAAGAGAAATTTCATATACGCAGGTTCATTAAGCCCAAGTTGCGTATACACACAGGTACGCTATATACTAAGTCGCAGATACGCAGGTTCGCTATATACGAAGTCGCGTATGCACGCAGCTTCATGAACAGAAAAAGGCGTACATGTCGAGAAGCTTCCCTTTGGTCCGTGGAAGTTAGTCCTCGGTACTTGAGCCTATGTCTTTGGACCAAAGTATCTCGACAGACGTGTTGATCCCTAGTTTTGAAGTTGATGGTATTAGATTTCTATGGTTTTGGCCCTTGGTATTGAGCAAGGCCTAAGGCTATATAAGGAGAAGAAGATCATTAGGCAAACACAATTTTGAAAAGTCTTGAATATCTGAAAAAGAAAGAGATCTGGTATGCAGGTTCTGGGTTGCTTGATCTAAGCTAAGGAGAGGTCACACCGGTTGATGGAAGACTAGATCTAAGGACAGATCGGGATCTAATGGTTTGAAATGCACTATTATGATATGGTTGATTATGCGTATTTCTAGATCTGCATACTGGCGCAATTTTATGTTCTGGGTCTAACTGATGTCTGGTACAGCTGCAAGTTAAGAGAATTTATTTTTAGATCTGTACGCAGGTTGTCTTTGGTAAAAGCGCGTGTATACGCGGGTTTCTCTCATTGAAGTAGCGTATATCTTTTGAAGTTTGATTTTTGGGGTTGCAGTTGGGTCTGACTGTTATTGTAGAGTTCTGTAGTCTGCTCTGTGTTCTGGTGACTGGTGTTGACAGGGTTTCAGTGGTTCAGTGATTCAAAGATTGATGATGCTAGTATTGGTTGCCTTGTGCTTCAATGATCTGTTATGAAAGTTGAATGAATTGTGGTCTTCAGATTGTAATATTGTGCTACAGGAATATCCAGTCTGAAAATGTATGAAAAGTGGTACCTGAAGGAAAGAAGATTGTAGGCCAGCACCTACGTACTAGTATCTTAGCTAGTGCAAGAGCAAAGGGGGTTGGAGCTCCCTTCCAAGGAAGTTTGGGGAACAAGAGAAGTTGAAGCCTTCAGCAGGTTGTAGCCTGCGTACTGGTATAAGGCTGCACCAGTACAAAAGATTGTAAACTGAAGTTTCATATTAAATAAAGATAGAGACGACTTGCAGCAGGTGGTTTTCACCCACATTGGGTTTCCACCTTATATCATTGTGTTCATGTGTGCGTTTTCTGTGTGAAGATCTGTTCTGTTATACTGCACCTGTTTTACTATCATGGTTAATAATGTCCTAATGCATTTACTGAAGATAAGCTACTGAATCATAAGTTTTCTTGTTATACGCTGGTTTCTTTAGACACAATAGTGTGTACACGCTGTTTCACTTAACTGAAGTAGCGTATATGTTTTTGAGCATAAAATGAAAAAGTTTTTCTGATAATACTGATTCACCCCCCCTCTCAGTATTATTTCCAACAGTAACAACAATCAAATTAACAAAACGTTATGATTCACAACAACACACCTTAATAAACCATTACAACGATATAGAAAATAAACATAACAAAAGGTAAATCTACACACACCACTAATACAACAACACCTGGTCAGGAGACTAGGCCTAACTTCATGATCAAGGCTATGGTAAAAGGTCAAAGACTAATAAATACTCAGAAGATCAGGATTCTCATTAATCAAAATAAAATTACATAATTTTGTTGTTACATTCTCAGAATTCTCGTATCTCTCTTAGTGGTGGCTAGCTTTCCCAACCCCGTAACCTTACTTATACATTCAATGTTACAAAGATAGTATCAATAATTTCTAGAGATTACAATAGTTATTTGCCTACAAATATACAATGATCATTGAGAGATAAATAAAATATGAAGATAGCAAATGTATTATTCCGATGGACTCTCCTCGGTGGAACTATCATTACAACCAACATCCTAAGATAGCATTTCCAGATCATCAATTACCATACTCTGACTTATAGTATGTTGATCATCATTCTCTCAAATATACAAAGAAACATGATTTAGAAAGTCGCATAAGCAATGCTCCCCTAGGACTATGCTTCATCAATTAATAATTCACAAATACATGAGAAATATATATAACTTTGTTTCTTCATAGACAAATTAACCTTTCAAGGACATGAAATAGGTGAAGGAAAGGGGTAAAAAGGTAGGAAAAAAGTAGAAAAATTTAGCAACCAACATATGACCCCAACTAGCTTTTCTGCATGTCCTCATGCAGCTCGTCTTTTTTGTAGATCTAGGATGGAGCCATTGTGGTTCTCATGAAGCTATGCAAGGTCATATCTAGCGACCATGTCTGTCCCAGGAAGCTTGAAACCATCGGTATAAAGGATGTCCTTCCACTAGTCTTCTGTTGTCACATAGGCTAGTGTGTACTGCTTAGAAGGTAGTCAAATAATGGGAAACTAAAATCTCAAACCTATCCACTAGGTCCGACATTTTCGGATGCATGTGATATATCGTGGAATTCGCTTCAAAGCCCGAGCGATATTAGGGGCCCCAAAAGGTTCACGTACCCTCACTGTTCATGATGACAACATCCATCGTTGCTGACAGGCATCTCGGGTTTCCTCCTGACAAATAAGGATCTTCCTTGTACACATGTCAACAGACCATTTCTGTGTTGTCAACATCTAATCCTTTTGTCCTTCCACTTGTAGAAATTCATGATGTCTGTTATAAATATCCACCGATTGACAATGTTCCATTCTAATCACAAGTGGTTGATTTTCTTGATTCTCCTCAAACGTGTCGAAGGCTTTCTTCCATTTAACTTTATTAATCATGAAGGAAGTTAATGCTCTCAGCTAAACATCTCCCACATATGGAACTTGATTGGACGACTGATCATTCTCCAGGATATAAATGTAAATATAAAGTTCGCAGATCAAGTTTTGGTTTAGTAGATCATAAGCCCTCAAGATCCCCAGGAACTTCATAGAATCTTCTATGTCATGGCTAATTTCCTGGTGGGTACTTTCTAGACACATAAATAGATATTGATCATGAATAAACAAAGAGTAGATATTAGTAAGAGGTCGGCACGACATTACCTGTTGCATTAAGGCGAACATTTTATCCTTGTCAATCTTCAACAACTGCACCTTCCCTTCCAATTCTTCAATATTTTTCTATTGTTTTACTTGTTTCTGCTTAGCTTTCTCTCTCTGGGTGACATGATCAGCCACCAATCTTGTTGCCTATTCCCAAATTCCTTTCACCTCTTCTTGCTAAGATTCTAAAGAGATAGATCCCCGTTGAAGATGAGACATAGTGGTTTTCCATTTGTGAATCTCTGCGGTTAGTAGAAACTTCCGAGACTCAAAAAAATTCAGGAATGACTCTGTTTATGTGGCTTCCATGATCTTCAACCTATCATCCATTTGTACTATTATCAAAGATCTTTTGGCTCTGGGAGACGGGCCAGATTAACCAACATTCCTCTTTTTCCTTCTCGCTTGTCTTTAGAAGCATAATACTCGCCTCCTCAACTTAATAATTTCCATTTTTAATTGCATGTTTTCTCTCAACAATGACCTTGTACCTGTCCATGATGGGGCATCTCATTTTTGCACACTGTTCAATGAATTCTTGTTTAATAACGACCTCCTCCATTGGTATTGTGACCGATGTTGGGTTTGGCAGATTGATGTCCAAGAACTCATCAATCGGTTGCTGCTTTAGCCTTATCTCTTCCATTTGTTCAAAAATTTGGGGGGCAAATCCTGTACCTTATTCTATAGGTATTGATACCTCCACATATCCTCCAAATGACTTTGAAGCTACTACAGGTTCCTAAGGAGTAGTATCCTCAACATTTTCTTCTTGTGGTTGCTCTGTTGCCCTATTTTCTCCTTCCACTTACTCAGGAATTGGTTCTGGCCTTTGGGGGTCAGTTCCAACAACCATGTCTCTTTCCAACTGCTCGAGAGGTGAGAGTGAAATAGTGTCAACAACAATTTCTTCAATTTCCTTATCTGTGAACACTAGTTCTTGTGTAACAGTGTTGAGGGTATCTTCTTCTTCCATTGGCTCAACAGTTGACATTGGTTCTTCTGTATCAATGTCAAGGATATCTTCTTGCCCCATTTTTTGAGTGGTTTTCACTATTTCTTGCATTAGAATGCCAACAATGATGATTTCTCTTATAATTTCTCCTACAAAATTTAATACCGGAGGATAGATTATTTCTCACTTTGTAGGTAGAAGAGCGAAATTCCATGCCCCTTTTGGTAGGGAAGTTGGGAATGGAGAAAAAGGAGTAATCTCCTCAATGTCCGTTATTCCAATTCCTTCTTCCTTAGTTTCTCCAATTCTGTCTCCATCCCTTCTATCAGCTGATTTTTTTGTCCTTCCTTCCTTCCTTCCTGCTTCTTTCGTCACTTGTTCCCCTAATTCACCCAATTGTTCAGCAGTTGACATTGGTTCTTGTGTAACAAAGTCAACTACAACTCCCTCATTTTTTGGTAATTCTTCCTCTTCTTCTTTCATCACATATTCCCCTAATTCCCCCAATTGCCCATCGGTTGATACTAGTTCTTATGTAACAACGTCGACTGCGAATTCTTCCTCTGCCAACAATTCTTCCTTAACCCTTGTTGGGGTCATAGTCGCAAGCTCTTCTTCTGCTAATTCAATGAATTATGGCTAAGCCATAGTGGTTTGTGATAGGGCATGCATCACCAGCAACCTGAGAGGCCCATGGTTTGTGAGGACTTCCAATGGTTGGCACGACCGACATGTAGACTGTGACATTAACTGAAGATTGTTCCAAAGGAAAAATGACATATCTATAGAATGCACTTGACGCAACCAAAGACATGAAAGAATATTAAAATGATTTAAACAGAGTGGAAATTTGACCTTCAGAAGTGATGTATCGCATGAAAAAGTATGCAACCTCGACCCATGGGTGTGGAAAAGATCTTTGATCATATCATCTCCCCCTCTGAACCAAGATTTCTCCTACCTGCAAGAACAATTCCAGAAATCCTGGCAAGGGCATTCTCCGAGTGAACCATTTCTGCCCTCCTTGCAACAATCTACTAACAGTTGAGAATATCTCTTTCCTATAGTAATTTCTAGCCCGCAGACTCTAGAATTCCCCTCCAAATTCAATACAAACTCAACTGTAACACCTTCATCGAACCCCTAGAACATCTCAAAGTAGGTGTGCCATCTGGCATCCTGAAAAACCTGCCATACATTCAGTTGATGCTGGACCTCCACTATATCTTCTGGCTCATGTATAATAGCTTGACAACCCATTCCATGAGTTTCTCTGTAGCAACACTTGGAGTAGCAACAAAATAGTTGAGGGGTGTTAGCTGGTAAAGTTGCGGTGAGAGGGATTGCGGTAACAAGGAATATGGTGATAGAGAAATACGAACAAAGGTTATGGAGAAATGAATGGTAAATAAATGATGAATTATAGTAATTAATCCAAGACATTCAGAAACACCACAAATTAATGTCATTGTACATGATTCAAGTTCAAATATGTGTGGATAAGTGTGTAGGGTATGGTAGGTATGAGAAATTAGTATGGATCATAGTGGTAATAATCATGGGATGTACGAGTTGGCGTGATGTTTAATAGAAATGATGGTTTGAAATTATTTCTATTAAATACAATATCTTTGCCATTAAGTGTGATACCTCACCCCAACTAAGGGATGAATGTCCTTGGTCGTGTTTAGTCATATCATAAGTGAAATACCAATAAAATCCATGAAGTCATTTGGGGACATACCTAGCGGCTTACCTTGAGAGAGTATTTTTGACCTAGGTTGTCATTGATGTAAATATGGAAATATTATAGATATTAGAAACCAAGGGGAAGCCGAGCAGATCCATGGAGAGACAGGAGCAAGGCCATCAGGATAGCCAAGCCATAAGTAAGAGGAGTTACCAAAGGAGGCAGATCAAAGCATATCATAGGATATCAGAGCAAGAGAGAAATTCATATATGCAAGGAGGTCTTCGAAAGACACTGCCAAGCCAGAGGAGCCACATTGGAGCTATAGGAGCTATAGGAGGAGCCATATATATATGCCAAAATTGAGTTCTCAAAGTATAGGAGCAAACAGAGCAAACAGTGGATGTAGACAACCATCGGAGCACCAGAGGAACAAGCAGAGCCATTGGAGCAACAGAGGACACAAACAACCATCGGAGGAATCAGATAGAGCCATTAGAGGAGCAATGGGTGCATTTATATTATCGGGAGATATCGGGCAACAAAAGAGTTATATGCATGCAAAAACAGGCGGAGGAGCATATATTATATATATGTGTGCTTTTACACTATCAGAGGCATAGAACATATATATATATATATATATATATATATATATATGCATGCATTTAAACACTATCGGGAGCACATAACATTCGGGGGCCATTTATGCTAAAAGAATACACTATCGGGAGCGCATATCATATATATGCCACAACCGCATGTATCGGTGGCTAAATCATATATATGCATGCTTTTGCACTATCGCGAAGCGGAAAAGGCAGAAAGACATAGTATAGACAAATACACTATCAGAGGCGGAAAGTGGACTTGAAACTTAATACACGGGAGAGGTGAGTCATATCAAGTCTAACACCTAATATCGCATTGCTAAAATGAAGTGGTCTGCGTTAACGTCGAGCCCTGAACCCTTGCAACTTGTGATTATCGATGTATATCACATCAGCACTTCGGGAGTGGAGCTACTATGTGTCAAGCAGTCCATTGTGATTGCCGATAACAATTTGCGACATCGCATAAGACCTCTGTGAAGGGAAACTCCCACTGCGATGAATATCCATACGGACCCGCCGCACATTGCAATATGACTTAATTTGTCATTGCATCCATCACATATCGCATATTATGAAGCCTTGCCACACTAAAGCACCGATTGCGATATGGACCAAACCCGATACAGGAATAGGTGTAGGTGTAATATTTCCTGAAGTCTGCCCTTTAGTCTCTTTGACTGCTTTTTCTCATATTCTTTGTGTAAATAAATATTTGTCTTGCGTAGGGTGTTTTACGCCGAAAGGCTTACGATAGTTGTTCCGATGGTTTAGGATGCTAAACGTCAGTTAAATGGGGTGATTCATGGTGATAGTGATTGCGATTGGGACACAACATCTCCATTAATCTATGTCGACTCTGTGTATGTGTACCATCATTAAAAAAGGAGATCGTTGTTACAATATTTTTAATATGTGTTCTCTATGCATGATTCTATCCTCATCGTTGAATCATCGTGTCTCAGGAGTGCTGGTGAGCATGAAGAGACAAAGGAAACCACAGAGACCGAGGAGGAAGCTAAAGGGCCAGCGAAGAGAGGAAACCGGGAAGAATAGAGGCATGGGGAACAAATAAAAGGAGGAAAAACAGAGAACATTTTTTAGGTGGAATGCAGTTGAACGTTGTTGAACATTTGTGTGGAAATAAGCTGGAGGAGACAGAGGCAGCGAGAGGATCCAGCTGAACAGAAAGAGGGCCGAAGGGCCAACAGGACACCAGATAGTCGAAGGGGAGAAGTAGCCAGCAGAGAACATAAGCTTGAACAAGAAGTTGTTCTTTATGCAGAGTTTAGTGTAGCTAACTATAGACTAACTAAAGCTCTCTGAAGACATTATCAGAGAGCATGAAGGGTATTGGAAACTCTGTGTGGGAAGTGTACATAGTTGTGAAGACTCCTTCATAAGAAGACTCGTTGTCATTGATGTTGTAGCATGGAGACTACAGTGAAGCTATAAACAAACATAACTTACTATAGAAGTGTTCTCGGAGCAGAACATTACTATCGGATGTGCTTTGACAATATTGGGTTAGAACCCTTGGGGTTGGTGCCTCAGAAGTAAGTAGGTTTGGAGTCCTTGGGGCTGGTGCCTTAGAAGTAAGTAGGATTGGAGTCCTTGGGGCTGGTACCTCAGAAGTAATAAGGATTGAAGTCCTTGGGCCTGGTGCCTCAGAAGTAAGAAGGATTGGAGTCCTTGGGGTCGATGCCTCAGAAGTAGGAAGGATAGGTGTCCTTGGGACTGGTGTCTCAGGAAATAAAAGGATTGAAGTCCTTGGGAGTTGGTGCTTCGAAGTCCAAGATTGGTACCTTGGCGAAATAGAGTTGGAGCTCTGGAAGTTGGAGCCTCACCAAAGTCCAAGTTGGTGCTTGGAAATTGATTGCAACCATCTACAGATTGTATCTATTTTACTGCACAGTTTATATTAATAAAAGAATTTATTCTTGTTGTTTAACTTGTGTCCTGAATATAAATTTGTTTAACTGGTAAAATATTAGTCGAAAAAGAAATATCGATGTTACCCCCCTCTCATTCTTTCCAACAAGTATCAACATGGGTGGAGTAACAACACTAGCAGTGTAGCAGCATCGAATGAGTAACAATATCGAAGGAGTAAAAACACTGAAGGAGTAACAACATCGATAAGGTAACAACATCAACGAAGTAACAACATCAATGGAGTAACAACATCAACAGAGTAACAACACCAGTGGAGTAACAATACTAGTGAAGTAAGAACATCGACAAAGTGTCAGCACCAATGTAGTAACAACACCTACAAGAAAATAAGTATTTTTAGAGGAGTAAATACATTTTATTATATATATATATATATATATATATATATATATATATATATATATATATATATATATATATCTTTTTTTTCATGTATTATTATTGTCTATTCATTTTAGTGTCCTAAATTGCTCTACATAAATTATCAATCTGGGTATCATAAACTAATGAAGTGTGGTGCACCATATGTGCTTAGTTAACCCTTTTTTTTACTTCGTTGTTTTATAGTTTATGTTGTTTTGGGGGGTTTTGTTTCTTATGCTTAAGGAAATTAATCTAAGAAAGAAAAGCTATGCTTTTAGGTGAAAATATCTGAATGTTAATGGTCAACTAAATTTAACGACTTTCAATGTTAAAATCTAATTTCTAAAGAAAGGAGAAAATGAAAAAAATCAAAACTTTGAATAGTTAGATTAATCTAAGCCAGAAAAATGTCTAAGAAATGAAAGCAAAAAATGATAACAGCTAAATTAAATTGCAACCAAAATCTTCATCATTCTAAAAGAAGTAAACATGAAAATGCAAGGAAAAACTCAGTCATTAGTAAAACATTTCACCACTTAGTCTTAGGTTCAACCATCAATGAAGGGCTTTGGAAATATCTATTTAAATCATGAGTTACTAAATTGATAAGAAAATGGCATTAAACTATCTAACTCTAAACTAATGAACAACAAGAAATCTCATTCATAAACACAACATTTTTACATTTAGTTTAAGGATAAACCATCAATGAAAGGCTCTAGAAATATTTGTTTATATCATGAGTGACTACACTAAGAAGGAAAAGGCATTGAACAACAAGAAATCTCATTCATCAACTCAACATTTCGCCATTTAGTTTGAGGATAAACCATCAGCAAAAGGCTCTGGAAACATTCATTTATGTAATGAGTGACTATTCTAATGAAATTGAAATGGAAATCAAATACAAAACATGTAGAGGAAAACTAATCTATTGTGTGCTCTAATGATCCAAGCACCAATTGGGAAATACTTCCTTGGACTATTTTTCTAAGCATAGATTACACAGTTAGATAAATCTACAATCAATCGGTTGAACACACTTGCATGAATTAAACTTGCATAAATGGAAAATTTAAACTATTAAACTTGGAAACAATGAAATGACATACTTGAATGAAATCAAAGCAAAACTACAAAACAAAATGTATTCTACTTTACATTCTAATATGCTCCATGACATCTACTTCACATCTCCTTCCATGTTGAGAACATCAAAGCTTTATTCAAATTCTTCAAAATTACAAAAGTTTACAAAGCTCTCCAAAGCTTTCAAAAAAAAAACTACCAAATGAAGGAGAGAGATCTCCTATTTATACAAAAGGATGAGAAGTCATCTCATTAATGATAGTCCATGAGTCTCTCCCTATACCTCTAGAGTCCTAATCAAAATAGGAAATGATAAGGCACATGTCTTCTTAGAGTTTCTATACAAATAGGAAATGTGACACATATCCTCATGATCCCATGATCCTCTCCACTCAAATTCGAATTTGGCCTTAGGGTGCCACATAAAGGTCTTATAGAAGCCTCCTTTTGACCTACACATGTCAACAATCTCAACCCACTTGTTAGGTATAAGCATATGCACATTATTTTCTAATTTTTAACCACAAATTCTCTAAAAAAGGCTAAGAATTAATAAAGTTTGGAAAAACATAAATGTGACCCAATGATAATGAAAGTAAGATGAATGTAGTGACATGGTAGTGAAATGAAGGTAAAATGGAGGTGATATAATGGACATAGTAGCAAAAGTGTAATGGAGATGAATGACAATTTAAAGACCCAACATACCCCCCAACTAAAGCTATTGCATGTCCTCATGCAATATATATTACATTAATTCTTTTGATCCTTGAGCTTTGGTTTAACTTTGCATGATACCATTTGATAACTTCATACTTCTGCAAAGTTTTTTACTTAAATTGCAACATGGTTGTATCTTGTGTTACAACCATATTTTGTTGTTGCATTCTATTTTGATCTTTTAACTTTGCATAATGATAATTTGATTGTTGTTGCAGTATATATTTATTGGATTGCATCATGGTTGGTTCTTTTGTGACAACCATGATTGTGTTTGTATTCAATTATCCTTTAAGCACTTTTGAAAAACCATTGTATGCTCATAATAACAATGTAATAGTTAATATATTTTGGATGTATGTGTGCTTCTGAACATGATATGAATAAGGAATGATATGAATATGAATGTATCCCCCCCCCCAAACTGATGGTATTGGAAATTTTATGAAATGAGGAAGAAAAATGTATTTCCAACAATTATCATTTTAGCTTTTTATGGAATTCTATGGTCAAAAGTTAGAAAATGACATACCTTAACTTACCCTTTGGAAATGGTTGAGTTGTATGTGTGGTGGCTACAAAATTCTGATCATAATCTTCTTCAAGTGGCTAAACAAAAAGAGCCATGGATAAAAGAGTCAACATGACTTTTTATTGCTGCTACTAAAACTTGTTGAATATATGTTGAAGAGTGTTGATCTATTTTATATCTGCTCCAAAATGTTGAAAATAATAGTCTTCATGTCTTCGAAACTCATTGGTACAATTCCTACTATGTGAAGAGATGTTCTAATGTCGAACATAGCAGGAAATTATTGACTTAGTGGCCATTAATAAATGCCACTAGTCAACACGAGAACTCTCACCATTGATGATAATGAGAGTCAAGATACCCAAACACATCTTGCTAGGTATGAATGAATTTGCCGATGTTGAGTCACCTATAAGATCTGATGAACAAGGGACATTAATGTATTCCCATTGTTCATCGGCATGAGGACTTGCCATTAAGGCATGCAAGCCTCAAGGTGTTTTTGCAACAAACTTAGACTCAAAGGACTATGGACTCAATAATTTGCATTGAAGCAGGGCTTATCTGCTAAATGAAAATAATAGGAAAGGGAATATGAAAATGGAAGATGGCAATGGAAAGTGGAAATGGTAGTGGGAAATAAGCATGTGACTGAGCCTCTTACTTTTATTTGTGGATTATGAGTGGAAAAAAAGTAATGGAAAGTGTATGTGAATGTAAATGGAAAATCTGAAGAGAAATGAGGTGAATGGTTTATTATGAAGTATGGATGTAATGGAGACAATAATATCTGAGAGTTTTTCAAGTGTTTGGATATTATTTTGCGTTAGCATGTTTCTTCTTTGTTATTGATCATCCTCTTATGAAACAAATTGGTCTCTTAAGAGAGACACTATTCTCTTGTAGTCATTTGTACTTCCTCCTAGAACCCGCAAAAAAAAACTAATACTTATTTTGCAATGGAATGTAAGATTATCAAAGGAGAGAGGTGATAAATCTCTCTAGTTATGATATTTATACACAAAACTAAGAATTTGTATTAATGAAACAAGTTCACAAAGGAAAACCAAAAGAATTTATACTTGCTTCAGGACTAGTGCCTCAAGTTAACTGTTGTATCTTTTCAGCAATTTATTTCATTATTTACTATTTCAAACACTGATGATGGATTTCTCATTATGTATATCTCATCAATATCTTTCCAACAATACTTGAATCATCGAAATCTGATTTCGTATGAGAAAGATAGGCTGATTTGAACAGTGAGGTTTTTCAGTTACAAAATTGATGTTTAGTTGGGGAATGGTTTTAGCTGCGGAATGACTTTAGCTGCGGAACGACTTTAGCTGTGGAATGTGCACAGTTTCTATATCTAAAAATATTGAACAAAAAGTTAGTCATTCATGTTTCATCATCAATCCAAAATTAATCAACACCTTTCAGAAAAATGAGCAAATAACCTACTTATTTCATTGATTCAATTTTTTTTTTCTCAACTTCTAAGCTAATTGTTATACTTAAATTAAAAGATCTAACAATCGATTTTTAGTAATAACATGTTACAATACCTGTAGCAAAACTTCCTTAATTTGTTTGTAAGTTTCTTCCTAAACTGTGACATAAAAAAACTCAGGATGTTATAGTGCTGACATAACCGTCTTTCATGACTCTAAGACGATACAAAGAATATATACAACAACAACCTGGCTATCTTTACATTTTCACAAACCATCCTTTCTACAAAGCATCTAATTTGTTTGTTGTGTGGCCTCAGTAAAAATTAAGTTAGCTCTCTATAGGGTTTGAATCACTAGAATCAGTCTAAGGATCTTGAATGGGTTTCGCTGCCGGTATTTCCTTCTATCCAATGTCTCCATTTGTTATCTTATCTGATTCACATGGGCTCACCATTGCCTTTTCAGATTCTTCAAATTTTGTTGTTGCCCCTGGTGCATGAATTCCCACACATCAGGGACTCTAGCTGATAGTGATCCCCATATCCAACATGGATGATGTCTCTCATGCCAACCTTCTTCTCTGTGCATATTGAACATCGGACATCTGCTATCTGCATCATTTGTAACCCCTGAGGCTCTTGAGTAGTTTTTTCCTTTGCTGTTAAACCATCCTTTAATTTTGTAGGTGACATGTTTAAAACTATTAAAGGTTCCAGCTCTTGCTTTAGCAGACGTGTTGCCAGTAGATGTGAAAAGCTTCAAGGAAGAGTTGTATTCAATTAGGATACGTCTTACTGTAACTAACTCTTAAAACAGTGTAACAGTGAAGTGCGAGTTAAAGACGGGAGGCATTAAAGGCGAGATATGTGGTGGAGTAAGATTGAATTCCAGCACACAATTGATTCCCAAATTAGAATTCCCCTCTCAAAGCACGTCGAATTAAATCAACAACCTGTTCATTAATTCAAATTCTATTTTTCTTCACGCTGCATGCAAAAAGAGGCTTTAGATAACTGGGAAATTCTGCCAAACCACTGCGAATTTCTTAAAACCATTTCTAGGTTATCTAATTGACCCTATCCCCGAAAAAACCCATGTTTTATTGTTTCCTAATTCGTCTTCATTTGGCTAGACCGTGTGGTTAAAGTTTGAACGTTTTTATCGTTTTGCATTTTTCTGGCAAATGTTGTGGTTGAATTTTTCATTTGTAGGTCTATTGGTTATGCTGATTGGCTCCTGATCGCCTTGGTACTACGACCACTCTTGATATGTGACATGCAAATACTAAAATCCGTATGACACCAATGCATGCAAATGTCACAGCCAACCCAGCTACATGTATTAGAAGCAGAGTCAAATTTTGAACAAACAAGACACATGCATGCACTGCAAAAGTCGTTCCTCTGTGAGAAAATCTTACATTCACAGTCATCTACAGGCGGTGGACTACGGCATGACATGTTTCTACATCTTGATTGTGAGAAGACTTCAACCAAGTCTAAAGTTCGAATGTTGTTATGTTTTTAAAAAAATCGTGAATCCCAGTCTTTACTGCAAGTAAGATTTCCAACTGAACCCTGTGAGACTACAATAATGCCTCTGATGTCAAATCACTTCTCCTCTATAGTATCGCCTGAAAAGTTGACAGTTCTTTGCTCTTTTTGTTGTTTCCTATCAACTCTCGCAGATAGTCCTGCAAATGTTCTAGTGTGAGTTATTTACGAGGCTAAATTTGTTTTTATTTGTTTTGTTAATAAAATTACATGTTATATTTTCAAAATAAAAATATACATATAAATTTTACTAAACAAAATAATAAAATTTATTACTTTTTTTTAATATTTTTTTAATGTATTTTTTTAAATTGATTTGTTAATAAATTTATATGTTATACTTAAAAAAAAATACATATATATTTTATTAAACAAAACAATGATTTTTTATTTATTTATTTTTAATGGTTTGTTATTTAAAATTATATATATTTTCAAAGATTTAAAAATATACATATATATTTTATTAAACAAAACAATTTATTGAAATTAAAGTTTTTCATTGAATCAAATGAAATGATGAGAATATATATATATATATATATATATATATATAACATAAAAGTTCTTTTACTAATTCTTTAGATCACACAAAGTGTGGGAGGAGAGCATACTTGAGAAATTATTGATTTTTTTAGATGTAAGAAATAAGGTCTCCTAATTACACTTACCCGGCAACGACGCCAAAATGTCTAGTCAATTTAGTGCCCTAAACTGCTCTACATAAATTATCAATCCGGGTATCGTAAACTGATGAAGTGTAGTGCACCATATGTGCTTAGTTAACCCTTTTTCATACTTCGTTGTTTTATAGTTTATGTTGTTTTTTGGGGTTTTGTTTCTTATGCTTAAGGAAATTAATCTAAGAAAGAAAACCTATGCTTCTAGGTGAAAATCTCTAAATGTTAATGGTCAACTAAATCTAATGACTTTCAATGTTAAAATCTAATTTCTAAATAAAGGAGAAAAGGAAACAAATCAAAAACTTTGAACAATTAGATTAATCTAAGCTAGCAAAATTTCAATGAAATGAAAGCAAAAAATGATAATAGCTAAATGAAATTGCAACAAAAATATTCATCACTCTAAAAGAAGTAAACATGAAAATGCAAAGAAAAACTCAGTCATTAGTAAAACATTTCACCACTTAGTCTTAGGTTCAACCATCAACGAAGGGCTTTGGAAATATCTATTTAAATCATGAGTTACTAAATTGATAAGAAAATGGCATTAAACTATCTAACTTTAAACTAATGAACAACAAGAAACTCATTCATAAACACAACATTTCGCCATTTAGTTTGAGGATAAACCATCAACGAAAAGCTCTAGAAATATTTGTTTATATCATGAGTGACTACACTAAGAAGGAAAAGGGATTGAGCAGCAAGAAATCTCATTCATAAACTCAACATTTTGCCATTTAGTTTGAGGATAAACCATCAACGAAAGGCTCTGGAAATATTCATTTATGTAATGAGTGACTATTCTAATGAAATCGAAATGGAAAGCAAATACAAAACATGTAAAGGAAAACTAATCTATTGTGTGCTCTAATGCTCCAAGCACCAATTGGGAAATACTTCTTTGGACTATTTTGCTAAGAATAGATTACAAAGTTAGATAAATCTACAATTAACCAGTTGAACACACTTGCATGAATTAAACTTGCATAAATGGATAATCTAAACTATTAAACTTGAAAATAATGAAATGACATACTTGAATGAAATCAAAGCAAAACTACAAAAAAAAATATACTCTACCTTACATTCTAATATGCTCTATGACATCTACTTCACATCTCCTTCCATGTTGATAACATCAAAGCTTTATTCAAATTCTTCAAAATTACAAAATTTTACAAAGCTCTCCAAAGCTTTCCAAAAAAACACTACCAAATGAAGGAGAGAAATCTCCTATTTATACAAAAAGATGAGAAGTCATCTCATTAATGAGCATCCATGAATCTCTACCTATACCTCTAGAGTCCTAATCAAAATAGGAAATGATACGACACATGTCTTTTTAGAGCATCAATACAAATAGGAAATGTGACACATATCCTCATGATCCCATGATCCTCTCCACTCAAATCCGAATTTGGCCTTAGGGTGCCACATAAAGGTCTTCTAGAAGCCTCCTTTTGACCTACACATGTTAGCAATCTCAACCCACTTGTTAGGTATAAGCATAGGCACATTATTTTCTAATTTTTAATCACAAATTCTCTAAAAAAGGCTAAGAATTAATAAAGTTTGGAAAAACATAAATGTGACCCAATGATAAGGAAAGTGAGATAAATGTAGTGACATGGTAGTGAAATGAAGGTGAAATAGAGGTGATATAATGGACATAGTAGTAAAAATGTAATGGAAATGAATGACAATTTCAAGACCCAACAATTATTATTGTATTTTTTTTCTTTTTTAGATAAGAGGTGCAGAGGAAGAGTTATTTCCACAAATAATTTCAAAACCAGAGTTACCAGAGAAATGTTTAATAAATGAGTCCTTGGAGGTTATATAGTGATACAATATGAGGTGATGTCCATTTACAAGCTAAGGAGTATGTGCCTCATCAATTGTTACAAATTTAACAGTCTGATTATCAAACATTGTGTCAACTTCATACAGACCCATCCATCTAAAGAAGAGCTTCTGCTTAAATTCCTTGAACCAAGAGTGTTGGCTTGTTGGGGCCTAACCCAGGTTCAGAGGTGATTTAGCTAAACAAATCCCAGTACTACTGACCCTTTCGGCAACAGTCCGTGGAGCGCGGACTGAGGTCTCACCCGAACTAGTATGGGTGGGTGCCAGAACGAGGTTTCCGCACCCTAGAGATGTCTGATGGTATCCAAGTGGTCCGCGGTTTGATCCTGTGCACATGTCGCTACGTGCACTTATCATTACCTCGCAGCATGCAATGCTACCCTCATGCAGCCCTACTCGCGACCCGAACAGTCTTATTACCCAAATCCTTACTAGTAACTTGATATTAGTAGATCAACTTAGGTTATCTCTATGCTTTCAGTTATACTTAGCTATATTCACTATAAGCATGCGCAGTAAATAAATAGTATAATTGCAAATGGTATCAAACAGGAAATAACACAAGAACAGATACGCAGAATTCAGATAAAATTTCTCTTTATTATTCTTCTTCCTTGGTTACAGAATTGACTCCTCCATGCACACTCAGCTGCAAGGGTCCATGCACTTAGCTAGAGACTCTACTAGGCCTCTACGGACTTAGCTGAGGAGCCTCTTCCTACTACTATGACCCAAGACACAGACTCTTACTCTATGCTCGCTATCTTCTAGACTCCATCCTTTGGTTCACTTCCTAATTTACAACTTAGAGCCTCCCTCTATTTATACAATCCCATTGTCCACGGACCATGGGTAGGCCAACACTACATTCAAAACTTAGGGTGGACAACCCTATGACTCTAACATACAATTCGCTCTCCGTGCCTACAATTCGCGGAGTTTTTACAATAATATTACTCAACACTTGGGCTTTGAGCCCCAAACCATGCTTTGGGGGGGATTCCATGCCCAACAGGCCCCTAACAAAACATCGTGACTCGCCCTCGAGTCACTCTGTCGATGCGGCGATCTTGGCGTGGTGTCCCTCTAGCTGGTCCCGAACAGTCTTGATGTCTACAACGCATTGAGCTACTACTTGCTGAACCTGTTGCATTCTGTCTACTGAGCCCTCTATTTCCAACATGCCGCACTGCATCTATGCATGCATCCCCTAAACCTGCATGATCTTTCATTCAATATCTGCTATGATTGTGAAGGCTTCATCAATCCATGGCTGGACACGCACTTTGAGAACTGCTTCCTTATGACGTGCCACATCCACCTGCTCCTTTAGTGCTTTTGCTTGCTGCATCCTTGCAAGCTGCTGAGTAAGGACTATTGTCTGCATAGTCCCTCTGATGTTGTCATACTATTGCTAGAGTTTGCGTGCCTCTATCTCCAACCCCTGGATGTTGGCGTACTCCTGCAACGTCATGAGGACCTCAAGTGCCTTTTCCAACATATTGGTGCACTCGTGCACTGCACCTCTAATCTCTTTCAACCCTGCTGTAATAGTGCTGGCACACTATTCTTTGGTTTCCGAGGAAGTGGAAGGTTATGCCTTCAACCACAACTCGACGATCTAGAGATTCAGCTCTAGCTACACCCTTGTTTCTTATTCTCTTGTGTCATGGACCCCACTGGCCAAATTGTGGATCCGCGCTTCCACCAGTATATCTACTGCGATAGCTAGCTCTGGGATGCGTCAGCAAGCGTCATCTACCATTTGCACCAACCTTTGGCTCTGTGACACTAACTCATTGCACTGCAAGCTAAGCTACTCCATATTGATCTTCTGTTCACTAAGAACTTGGATCGTGTGGTTCTCCCTAGCATGAAACTCTACCGTTATTCCATCTTGTAGTTGATAGAGCGTTTCCCGGGGAAGGACAACTAGAATAAGGCCAAGGCCCTTCATGATGTTAACCTTCATTCGGTCCACCACATCTGTTGAAACTAACAGTCCCTTTGGCAACACTATTGTGTTGGCCATCCTTGTACGCAACATCTGCTTTGCTGTTGAAGTGCTCGCTGTGACGTGGGTAGATAGGATAACTTCCTGAGGGGGCCGCACCTTTAACTCCTACAGCTGCACCTTGAGGGGCCCCAACACACTCTGGTGCTCCATCATAAACTCTTAGAGCACTTCATTGGTGACATCGCGGACCATCTCGCCGATGTCATGGAGATCACCTTCAATTAAGGTGATTGGGTCGATGGCCAACTTTGAGGCCTTGACCTTCATTCTTGAACCTGACCTTTATGTGATGCATGGTCGTTTGAGCTGTGTAGACGCGGTCCCTAGGTCTGTGCTCTCTTCTTCTTTTTCTATGTCCTTTGTCTTCTGCCCTGAGGACGCTGATTGGCCCTCATCTATTTGTACTATTGTAGCCTCTGCTGTCTGTGCTATTGCTACTGCTTCTGCGGCCTTCTTCTGCTCCGTGGCTTCTTGTGCTGCTTCACGGGCTGCCCTTACCTTGGCTACCACTTTTTCATTTCTCCTTCTCTCAGCAAGTTGGGTGATGGGCAGCTTGGCATCATCCTTCTTTTTCTGTGCTACCACCTTCTCCAGTTCCACCAAATCTAGGGCACGCCACTCAAGAGGCCATGTCTCTAACATAGTAAATATCACATCGTCAATGGCTATGAATGGTAGCTTTGTCCACTGGTGCGGTAGATCCTTTGATGCCCTGATGTATATTATGTGCATGTCTTCCTTGAAGTCTACAAAACTCTGTAGAATATTGTGCATCGAAGGTGACAGGCATGACCTCCTATTGATCCACATTCAGATGCTCGCCTCCATGAGCACCCAGAAAAACTTTGTATCTCGAATCCATTTCACGTCCTTGATGGCCCAGAGTGAAGTATACTTCATGGCCTCTAGTAAGTCTTGGTCAATTCTCAGGAACTGACTATCCTCCAGCAGTTCTCCTGCTACCAGCAAGATGGATAAGAGAAACCACGCGTAGTGGAAGGTCTTACCCTGCTCCTGGGCCTCGCGATAGTTTATCAAAAACTCCTCGCAAATGAAGTTGGCCCAGTTGAACTCGACCCCCTCTACGCATTGTTCGGTCAACGCAACCACCAGCGCTAGTACCTCATCAACATGACATTTTCTCTTCACTTTTTCAGCCAGGAGATGGGTGGCTACGCGTACCCCCTTATCCTAGATGTTGGAGATGGCGTAGCCCCTCTTCTTTTTCTCCAGCTTATACTTTACCTTCATGGCCTCTCCGAGAGCCAAATCGCTACTTTTCCTGACTATCATCATAGGGTCCTTTCCTTTACAGGGAAACAAAGAAATTTGGCGGATGAGGTTCGCTGTGATGGGAATAGGCTCCTCTAGCCATAGATACCCATCATGCACCAGGCAAAGGATCTGCGTGATGACGAAAATGGTGATGGGCACGTGGTGGAAATGTGGTATCCATAACAAATGCAAAAGCTTGGCCTTTTCCAGACTGCGTAGCCATTTTTGTGGTTCTAACGCTATCACTGACGCCTCCATATTCTGCTTCATCATATTTTCCATCTCTAAGTGTTAGAACTTCTCATTGTCTACGAGGTCTTAGTCTTCAAATTAGATCATGCACATGCAACCTAGGTGCAAGCCCTCAAAGACAATTCCATTAGGGAGGAGCAAGGTCTAGAGTGCACTCTTCATTGCATCCAGATCCTTTGGTATTTTGGTGTTCCCTTGTCATGGAGGGAGATACGCGGGAAATTTTACTACAGAGCATAATAGTTGGGTGTCTTCTTCCACATCTTCTTCTTCCTTTGTGGCGGCAATAAGGGCCTGCAAGTCTTCTTCCTCTTCAATTGTTTCAATGGTAACTTCTTTCCTTTTGCTTCCATTGATAACTTACTGTGTTGCAGAATCCTCTGGAACACACGTACTGGTCCCATTGCCTGCTTATCTTTCTTTGGTCTTGGCATCCAAGGTGATTTGGGGATTTTTGTCACGATCCCAGTGCCTTCAGGAACATCCTGTACCATGGGGTTTTGCGTGGTCTCATTATCAGTTCCTTCTTCAATGCCTAACCCATCCTTAGTGGCCGTCATCATTTCTACACTGTATGCAGTCTTTCGCGAACTTAGGGGCTCTATGATCGCTCGACTCTCAACACTTTGTGCTCTGTTCAACTAATCAAGTCTCAAGTGAACAAGTGTTGTTTTTTGGCTAGCCCTTTGAGTTTTGTAGTGCCTTTTGAATTCAAATTCGACCGTTCCCTCCAACTTCGAGCCATCAATTCTCTCTTGGTGGCAGATTTTCCCAAGTCTTTCCCATAATTCGCATCTTAAATGCCCGTCGCCCGCTCCATTTGGCCTCAAATCGGACATCCCGTCATCAACAGTGACACCAAAGGTCACTTCCTAGCCAACCCGTGTGGCAGCGGAGCCCTCCATGCGTGGGCGTGAACCTTGTGACATTTTGTTCCTGTGCATACATCTCAGGGCACGCAGCTCCTAGGCAGAATAATTTATAGTCATGCACTCCCTTTCAGTTGCCTAGAGCACTAATATTGTTCTTCCTATGGTTAGTGAGGTGGTCGCACCACCTGTACTAGGCACCATCCTACCCTCCAGCATAGTCCTTGGAAAATCCTCATCTGTCATTGTGGTGATTAGTGCCACGTGCTCTACTATTTGTAATGCACTTCCCTGGTTACTGCATTTGGTGATATGCGGTCCCATCCATGGTAGCAGACTAACCAATTCTCAATGATAGTCCTTTAATTCATTAGTATGATTGTCTGCACCTTGCCTTGCCATCCCTGGTTTATTGAGGAGGAATGCTCCCTTTATGTCATTTTCTAGCCTCTTGACCTCTGCATCCATTAAGACTCCTTTCTTCCATAGTTGTACCTAGTCTTTTTCAATTTCGTGAAGTCTAAAGTTTCCCTACCAAATTGCTTCCTGAAGTCTTATGTGTTTTGCCTCGCATAGCTGTGTGATTTCTTCATCCTGAGCTTCATGCACTGTCGAATCTACGGGTGCTATTACGTATGAATTCATCCTTGCATTCTCCTTAGACGTTACGGTCCCTGCTTCATTCCGCAGCCTTGAAATTGTTCTCACAGTTAGGGTTTTACACATGGTCTTATAGGCCCATCAAACCGCTAGTACGCGCAGGTCCCAGTTAGTGCATCTCACCTGGTGGACCCTATTCAGCACTTCGCACACCTGACCAAATGTTTCTCCGTGGATAATCTTTGGCACACTTCATCTTTCCTACCACTGCATCTTGTTCTTGTTTTCTATTTTGGGAGTGTTGTGTGTTTGTGCGGGCTTGTTATAGACATTTTTGTGCCTTACAGCTCTAAGAATGAAATGTCCATAAACCAAGGGATCCTAAGTCCCTAAAAGTATTGTTCCGGCCCCTAAAGGAACAAGGTCAACAAATTCGAGCTTCTCCCAGAAGTTCTCCACCAGAAACTGCTCAGAATCAGTCAAATCAGGATCATTTCAGCTGGTCCACTAGCTAGCTGCGTTGCATAGCACCCAAGTACACTAGCTAGGTGCATTGCAACGCACCTAAATGCACTACCAGGGTGCGTTGAGCGGGAAATGACAAATGGCAGTGTCATTCCGCGAGGTGGACAGACAATGGAAGCTTCCAGAATCTTCCCTAATGACACTTGCCTCACTGAGTTCGACCAAGGATGACTAAGAGGCTCTCAGTCTCCAAGTGGAAGCAAGAACTGACAGAGAGAAGCCACTAGTCAGATCATAAGCTGACTCATCCTCTTTGCATACATCTATATATGGATCCCTCATCCCAGAGATCCGGAGGTTGGAATTTTGTAAATTGCAGAGAATTGTTGTTGGTTTTGAGATAGATATCAGAGTATTGGGTGATTTATGCTTTGTTGGAGGTGAAGAGGGGATTCCTTTGCTGGGAGGTTGATGCTGGATTAGGAATCATCGGTTGCAACTCCTCCTGGACCTTCTTGTTATATCAATAAAACTATTTGAGTTTCTCCTACATGCTTGTGTATCATTGATGTTTGTTATATTTGCATGTTTAGCTTAAATCTGATCCTAAGCTATTTATGAATATAAATCCATGTCTTTGTGTAGTTTTCTTCTTCTGTGATCTTACAGGAACTTGGTGAAGCTGGGCAAGTAAGGGAGCAGGTAGCTGGAAGCTGTCAAAGAGAAGAGAAATTGGATCAAAGGACTAACGCAAGACACAGGTTGGTTCATCATATTCCTCTTCATTTATAGTTCATAAAGAAGAATACGAAAGTATTTTTCCCTGTTTGTTTCTAAGGTCACTGTCACACCTTAGTGGGATAGGGTCGTTCTGAATAGACACTTTTCCCGTTAACAAAATGGCGACTCCACTAGGGAGCGTGTCTAGTTAGTTTGTTTATGATTTGAACAGCTGATTCACAAATGATCTGATTGCCCTTTGTGATAGCTCTTAGACCTCCTTTAAATCCACCCTCTGATTGTGCATTACTGATTGCTTTTACTCGGCCAAAAACCATAGATTAAACTGCAAACCATGACCCAGAACCCAGATAGAATTCTCCTTTCTGCCCCAGCGCAGGCTCTGTGAAGAGATTCTACATTTAAACGTAGTTCCCGAGAGGGCTACCTGCGCTGCAATCCAGTTTCTCTGTGTAACAGGTGCGCTGATCAGCCTAGCCCTGTGCAGCTGAGGTTCTTTGCTTCATTTTTTCAGTTTTGTCTCTGATTTTACAGCCTGTGATCAGTGTGTGTCTGTTTAAAAACCCCTTTTCTTTGCCTTAATTCCGCCTCCTTTGTACAAAAAGACTGTAGATGTTCCTTGTGTGTTTGTTACATCATTTACAGTTTTCCATTGAGAAAGTAGAATAGTCATACTGTCGTCCTTTGATTTAGATCTGTCGTAAGTGTCGATTTTGATCTTAGGAGAAAGTTTATTTGCTGTTCACAGTCGATTATGCTTTTACTTTTGCCTTTGGTTTGAATTTGTCACTTTCTAGTGTCGAAACGAGTATTTATTTCAAAATCATAAAGTGTTGTAATCTTCTCTACCTTTTGATTTCGAAAAGAAGCTTGTTTGTGTTTGTCACTTGAAAGAAAATTCAAATTTGTACATCAACTTTCTTTTTAGGCATCAATATTAAGAAAGTGAAAACAAATACATGCATATGTGCATTTGCATATTGATAGTTTGCTTGGCTTGATTTAGGAAAAGTGCATTTACAGTGTGCTCTTTGCTCTTTGAGAAAAGATTGTGTCTTTCTTTTCCCCTTGTAGCTAGGATTTTCATTGCTGAAAAGAGTTAAAAGTTTGCTTATCATATTTAGATTGCATTTTAGGAATTACATCTACATCTCGTGGTGATCCCAAAAGGAAAACTTCTAAGAAAGATAACTTAAAATAAATTGAATGAATCTAACAACGCATTGGAACTTAACGCACAACATTTAGAGGTCTAGGCTAGAGACGTATTCCGGCGTCGTAAAGCCTGGTAACTGTTGTCCTCACTGATGGTTGGGTGATTCCTCCACTTTGAGACAATAAGTGCCAGTACGGACTTGTGCTCCCACGTACCGTCGAGTATATATTGGGAGACCCCTATAGGCTTAAAACCTTTTATCCATAGGAAGCCGTGTCGGCCGCCCTACTGATCGCAATGCACCGAACACAACATTTGGGAAGATTGACTGTCGTACCGTAAAAAGTATTCTGCAGTTTTGCAATTGGTTTGGTACTCCCTCTACCTAGATCTCCAGAGTAGTCCCTTTCGTTCCTTTTTAGACTCCTTAATGGAAAAGGTCCATCTGAGCACTTGTCACTTCAGGCTCATTAAAAATCGAAGGGGACTAGAGTCATCTTTTGTTTTTTCTCGACTCTTAAAAACTGAAAAAACAAGTTGTGTCAAAAGCGTCTAAAATTCATTTAATTCGGAAACATACTTCCCCTTTTTTATTTTAGTTGATCGAGTAATCCACAATTGTGGAAGAAAGTCAATTGAAACCCCGTCGTTCGCGGAGGCTTACGAGTCAACCGTCTTTGTCTCTGTAATCGAAACCAGTACGGACAAAGCAAACTCGTTTAACCGGTTCAAAATCTCCTATTAAAGTTAGAACAAGTGTTCCAACAACATCCGAGATTCCGGTTACTCCAAACATTTCTGGAATCCCTGCCTCTACAGAAGAAGTTCAACAGCCACAGAGGGACAGTGATATTAATCCTAGTCTGAGAGTAAACACTTGTGTTACTGAACGAGTTCCATCTACAACTGGTTCGGAGAGTCTTGCTCTTCAAACATCTGTCGCTGTCGATTCCACCCCTTCTTCGGCACCAGAAATATTTTACGGACCTGACGGTCTTCCCCTTCCACCTGGTTTGATTGCAATTGAAGAAATTGTAGAAGATCCTCAAACAAGTACTCCAACGCACTTTGGAGTCGGGATCACTCTATATCCTTCTTCATCAGAAGTTAGTCTACCACCAGCGGAAGTTCCTGTAGAATCGCTAGGTAATCTTTTGGATAGACTCCAAATGTCTGAACAATCGTCAACATCTAGGACTGTGTCGTCTGACACAACGACAACAAAACTCCCTGTTGTCACTCCGATAATGTTCGCCGGCATACCATCTGTCCCGACTAGCTCTCAACCGCTAGAAGGAGCCCACTCAGGAGCTATTTCGACAGTCTGGTTCATTCCTATTTGTTCATCCGGAATAATATCCAGAAACTCTTATGTTGAGTCTCAACAAATTGATCCATTTGGAGGTCAATTTGGGCAGTCTTTTCCCTAAGGGCAAACAATCGCCTTGAGTTCTGGATTACCACCATATGGGGGGCAGTATGCCCTTTCATTATCCCCTCTGGGAGGATATCCATATGGGAGTTTGCAACAATATTCAGGTTATACTGGAATTACCTCAAATGGTTTGGTACCTATACTACCTCAATAACCAAGGGTTGTGTATTCGATGCAACAATGTGTACCTATGTCGAATATCCCGACTACACCGGCTATTGTGACAGACTGACAAGTTCAAACGCTGCCTGTTGTATGCCAACCTCAGATTTCTCAAGTTGTAATGCAACAACCCCTTGACCCTGTGACTCAACCACAATCGCCAACTAGTGGGGCAACACAGGTCCAGACGGGTACAATTACCCCACACCTTGGTCCAACGGTTAGTATAGCGCAATAGCACATGGCTTCTCAACCATGGCTGGTGCAATACCAACAACCACAATTCCAACAAGTATACCAAGGTTTTGAGCAACAAATATTTGCGAACAGTGGACAACCGTACATTCAAAACGGTCAAAATCAACCATTTTACAATGGTCATGTCCACCAACCTTATCAGTCATACCAGCATCAAATGCATTATGTTGGCATGCAAAGACCAACTGCTCAGGCGATCCCATCGTATCCTGGGTATTCTTCACCTAACCTGAATCAACAGTTACCATTCGTGGAAACTTTAGAGTTACCTGATTTAAACCGGTTAACAAACGATCCAATTGCTTACGCCCCTTGGTGGCCAGCGATTCCACATAAACTTCCATCCAATATTCCTAAATTTAATGGAAATCCAGGTGAAGATCCATCGAATCACGTGATGACATTTCATCTATGGTGTTCATCAAACACCCTAAACGATGATTCGATAACCTCTTTCAGAGGACGTTAACGGGTCCAGTGGCAAAATGGTACATTGAATTGCCTAGAGCTTCGTTCGACAACTTCAGTACCTCAGCCACAACCTTTTTAACCCATTTTCAATTACCGATAAGGTATGAAACGGGAACAGAACTCCTTACCAACTTGAAATAGAAAACGACCACTCACATATCTGATCATATACATGAGTGGCGACATCGTCGTAGGATGGTAAAAACGTACGTTACCGATCAGCTATTAGCTGAATGGTTTATCAAGTCATTACTGCCTTCCATCACAGAAGATGTGGAAAAAGGGGGAGTCGTAACAGAAGAGCAAGTTATCGCTCGTGCACAATATCTGGACTTGATCTATACTCAGTCTGGCACGCTATACGACAAAATACCTGACGCCCCTAGACCAGAATTCTCAATTCCTCCTCCTCCTAAATCGAACAATGACTCTCACACCGGCGATGGCGTGATTGGCACAACAGACACGAAATCTACAAAAGCTACATCCAAGAAGGCCCGTAAGATTTCAGATCAAAATGAAAAAGACGAACTTCTTGCTTCGGAAGTAAATGCCGTGTCGACAGATAAGGGCAAAGAAACCAAACAACCAGGAAGCAAGAAGAAAGGCAAAGAGAAGAAGAAGAGACAGGATGAGTCATCTCCTAAAAAATCTTCTTCAAACCCTCTTGGAAATAGGAAACCCCCTGCAGGGTGTCATATACGCGATGAGGATCATTGGACGAAAGAATGTCCATACAAAGATGAGCTTAAGAGATTCTTTAAAAGTTCGAAAACCTCAGCAGTGTTAACTGATCCATTTCCAAATCCAGGAACAAATCTGGTTGAAAGTGGAAATACTTCGCCGTCTCAAGTGCTAATGTTGTCGATTTCAAAACAACAGAATGATGCTTTGATTTCCACAAGGAATAAAGATTACGGGAATCCAAAGCTATCGAATGACAAGGCGAATGAACAACCTAGTAGTTCAACAAAAACTTTGACCAAAATTGTGTCACCCAACATTCCTGAACCAATGATAAAGTTGCCAAAGGGAGTAGTACACAAATCAACGTTTAATCCTAGTGCAAAAGTAGCACAGAAATATAATATAATGGAGGACCTGGCCCAATCGTCGTCTGCTATGTCGAAACTTGAGGTACCGCAAAATTGCCCCTCCCAAAAGCAAGCTTTATTATCAGCAATAAGTGGGATTGGCCCAATGGATTACAATCTTGTGGCCTTTGATCATAAAGGATACGACCCTCAGTTACCAGCTCAACTAGCTTTCCTTATTCAAGTGAAAGTCCTCAACAAAATTGTTCATCGAACAATTATTGATGAGGGGGCATCTACATGTATTATGTCGATGAGTTGCTGGAAAAATTTAGGCTCACCACCCTTGTCGAGATCGTCAATGACATTAAAAGCATTTGATGGACAATCATACACTCCATACGGGATTTTAAGTAACTTGCAAGTTGAACTGGGGGGAAAAACAGTAGAAATTGATGTTGAGGTTATCCATGAAAACCTCGATTACAACATCCTATTGGGAAGGCCCTGGATATATGCCATGGCCGCAGTTGTGTTGACCTACTTCAGGAAGATTGCATTTCCCTTTCAAGGAAGAATTACAATCGTCGACCATCAAACATTTCTCCCCAACAGTTCACAAGTTACGGGAAGCATTCCAATGATCCATGGAAGCAATCATTCGCTTCAAAATATTGGAGTAGGTCTCCTAAAAGACCCTGCCTTAATGGGTACTTTTTCCCTACCGCCTCCGAATAATCTGACAGAAGTGGCCACAGTGGAAACCTGCAATATGAAATCTTCTATATCTAATGGGTTCGGAAGATTCCTAAACATTTTGTCAGCATGGATCATCGCCATTTTTAGAAATATTGTAGCAATCAATTTTCTTGGCTTGGGGGGCAAACCCAAATCAACGCTCATCGAGTGTTTGGATAGATAGGTCTAAGGAATATGGTACCACTTCGGATCCTTGGTCGCATGTACATTCTACAGATGAAGGAATCATTCAAACAATGATGATACGAGAGGCACCATCGGAAGATTACCACCATCGCTCCCATCTTCTGGATTACAACAAAGATCATTCCAATAAAATTAATCATCCTTCAGTTTTTGATTTTCTATCAAATACTGTAAACACGGTCGATTATGAGGATAGTTCTTTTACTGTGTCAGCCTCATTAAAAAATGAAACAAATCCCCTTTCCAAGTCTCAAAGGTAAACCTTCATTCCAACCACCGAGTTGAATGCAATGAAGCTTGGGGGGCATGCACCTCGATATGAGTTATTATGCTGGGGGCATGCAAACTTATCGAGCAGTTTTAGCACATAGTTCAAGCTCGTTAAAAAATAAACATAATACATGAGCAAACGTTTCCACCCGCGTTTAAGCTCGTTAAAAAATGAACTATTCCCCGGTAAATAACCACCGTGAATGAAGCATTTCAGCCATTAAAGCCTTGGTCGTGTTTGCACCGTCACCTCCACTTTTCCATTGGCCGATCATTCACCTCCATTTGATTGTTTACCCATTTTGAGGAACAACTGCGAAGAGTGATTTCACTAGCCATCCTTGTGACACTGCCATGATTGGAAAATTACAACCCTTACTTGGAATCAGCTGCTACCCATTTTATCACTCGTTCCTCAAAAGACGAGTCTTCTTTAAGCTCTTTTCAACTGACTCGTAAAATATGAAAAGAGTGCCAAGTTTTGGCCTTCCAACTCGTTAAAGTGACCAAAAGCGCTAACCCTCCTCTAGATTTTAATCTTTTTGGACATGAGGGATTATTGCACAAAAATATCGAGCGCTTGTTTTGTTCGGCTCATTAAAACTATCGAAAATTCATCCCTTCTGTATTGTTTTATACTTTTTCAGACTTAAGGGATTAGATAACGAAAAAGGAATTTTGGAGTTACCTTTACGTACCTTTTTAGACTCTCTAAAAATGAAAAGGGCCGAGTTATCTTTGTCGTTAAACTCGTTAAAAATATTAATAGCGACAAACTTGTCTTTAGATGAGAACGAGTTTCACTATCGCTAGGCTTGTTAAAACATAGCGATGGGTTTTCCCGAAGGGAAAATTATAGAACAAGCATATCTTATCCTCCTCAAGCTTGAAAAAAATAAAGAGGTATTGGTCAGCAATGACTGGGGAAAAATTGGGAAGAAACTCAAAGAATCTTTATTGGTAGCAAGTCGCTCTTGAACATGACACTTCCACTCCGTGCCTGAGTCGGGTTGGGTTGTTTCATTCACCGGTCACATCACCATGGTCATGCCATACCATCCACATTTGGGGTAAATTCTACCAATCCATCACATAAGTGGCGCCAACATGTTCAAGAGAAGTCATCCAGAGAAGTCACCCGTGTCCCATCCACTACCGTACATTATACTTCATTTTTCATGACCGCCACCCTAAACCGTATATCATCAGATTGTTTTCACCTCCATCAAAATCATTTTCTCCTTTCCGTGTCATTGATGTGGGATTCATTAAGGCCCTCCTTTGACAGTTCGCTTCTTGTCGACACCAGCTCATTATCCAAGAAGTTGATCTAGGAACACCCCATTCAGTACTTTGAAGCTTGCATGCCTCAATGGCAAGTTTCTCACTTCCGGCGACAGGTATACATCAATGACCTTCGACCGAAAGATTTTGCGTGGTGTTCGACACCAAGTCCTTTATTCACACCACGTGAATTGTACTGCAGTACCTTGAGGGTCATCATCATTATCAGTGATTCCTCTCGCGCTTGTTAACAGTTTACATCATTGGCTGGTAATCAAGCAATGTCTTTCCATGTTCGACTTCAAAACATTTCTCACATGGATCGACTTGTACTTCGAGTGAAGATCAGACGAGATTGAAGACCCCGGATCTAGTTTCATCCATCTGGGCTGCGATATGTATTCAGGAAAATAAAGACATTGAAATGTACAACATTGTAGCACAGATAATCATCCTACCAAAAGGATGATGGCTCTATCAGAATCATCAGTCTACCATCAGACGATTGTCTGTCCTATGTACATGAAAATGAATTTATAAAGCTGAGCATCGGAATGCACGCCTCAGCTAGATCATGAAAATAGTATGAAGATAATGTATTGTATTGTATCTTATTACAGGTCTCCTCCCAGCATTGAAAGAACTTCGGATACTCCTAATAAAGCATTTCACCCGATAAACAGCCTCATACTTTAGGGGGCAACTGTTATAGACATTTTTGTGCCTTACAGCTCTAAGCATGAAATGTCCATAAACCAAGGGATCCTAAGTCCCTAAAAGTGTTGTTCCGGCCCCTAAAGGAACAAGGTCAACAAATTACAGCTTCTCCCAGAAGTTCTCCACCAGAAACTGCTCAGAATCAGTCAAATCAGGATCATTTCAGCTGCTCCACTAGCTAGCTGCGTTGCATAGCACCCAAGTACACTAGCTAGGTGCGTTGCAACGCACCTAAATGCACTACCAGGGTGCGTTGAGTGGGAAATGACAAATGGCAGTGTCATTCCGCGAGGTGGATAGACAATGGAAGCTTCCAGAATCTTCCCCAATGACACTTGCCTCACTGAGTTCGACCAAGGATGAGTAAGAGGCTCTCAGTCTCCAAGTGGAAGCAAGAACTGACAGAGAGAAGCCACTAGTCAGATCATAAGCTGACTCATCCTCTTTGCATACATCTATATATGGATCCCTCATCACAGAGATCCGGAGGCTGGAATTTTGTACATTGCAGAGAATTGTTGTTGGTTTTGAGATAGATATCAGAGTATTGGGTGATTTATGCTTTGTTGGAGGTGAAGAGGGGATTCCTTTGCTGGGAGGTTGATGCTGGATAAGGAATCATCGGTTGTAACTCCTCCTGGACCTTATTGTTATATCAATAAAACTATTTGAGTTTCTCCTACATGCTTGTGTATCATTGATGTTTGTTATATTTGCATGTTTAGCTTAAATCTGATCCTAAGCTATTTATGAATATAAATCCATGTCTTTGTGTAGTTTTCTTCTTCTGTGATCTTACAGGAACTTGGTGAAGCTGGGCAAGTAAGGGAGCAGGTATCTGGAAGCTGTCAAAGAGAAGAGAAATTGAATCAAAGGACTAGCGCAAGACACAAGTTGGTTCATCCTATTCCTCTTCGTTTATAGTTCATAAAGAAGAATACAAAAGTAGTTTTCCCTGTTTGTTTCTAAGGGCACTGTCACACCTTAGTGGGATAGGTGTTGTTGGGAAAAGTGTCTACTCAGAACGCCCCTATCCCACTAAGGTGTGACAGTGCCTTAGAAACAAACAAGGAAAACTACTTTCGTATTCTTCTTTATGAACTGTAAATGAAGAGGAATAAGATGAACTAACCTGTGCCTTGCGCTAGTCCTTTGATCCAATCTCTCTCCTCTTTGACAGCTTCCAGCTACCTGCTCCTTCACTTGCCCAGCTTCACCAAGTTCCTGCAAGATCACAGAAGAGGAAAACTACACAAAGACATGGATTTACATTCATAAATAGCTTAGGATCAGATTTAAGCTAAACATGCAAATATAACAAAACATCCTTGATACATAAGCATGTAGGAGAAACTCAAATAGTTTTATTGATATAACAAGAAGGTCCAGGAGGAGTTACAACCGATGATTCCTGATCCAGCATCAACCCCCCAGCAAAGGAATCCCCTCTTCACCTCCAACAAAGCATAAATCACCCAATACACTGATCTCTATCTCAAAACCAACAACAATCCTCTGCAAAGTACAAAATTCCAGCCTCTGGATCTCTAGGATGAGGGATCCATATATAGATGTATGCAAAGAGGATGAGTCAGCTTATGATTTGACTTGTGGCTCTCTCTGTCAGTTCTTTCTTCCACTTGGAGACTGAGAGCCTCTTACTCATCTCTGGTCGAGCTCAGTGAGGCAAGTGTCGTTGAGGAAGATTCTGGAAGCTTCCATTGTCTGTCCACCTCGCGGAATGACACTACCATTTGTCATTTCCCACTCAGCGCACCCTGGTAGTGCATTTAGGTGCGTTGCAACGCACCTAGCTAGTGTACTGGGGTGCTATGCAACGCAGCTAGCTAGTGGAGCAACTGAAATGATCCTGATTTGACTGGTTCTGAGCAGTTTCTGGTGGAGAACTTCTGGGAGAAGCTCTAATTGGTTGACCTTGTTCCTCTAGGGGTAGGAACAACACTTTTAGGGACTTAGGATCCCTTGGTTTATGGACATTTCATGCTTAGAGCTGTAAGGCACAAAAATGTCTATAACAGTTGCCCCCTAAAGTATGAGGCCGTTTATCGGGTGAAATGCTTTATTAGGAGGATCCGAAGTTCTTTCAATGCTGGGAGGAGACCTGTAATAAGATACAATACAATACATTATCTTCATACTATTTTCATGATCTAGCTGAGGAGGGCATTCCCATGCTCAGCTTTATAAATTTATTTTTATGTACACAGGACAGACAATCGTCTGATGGTAGACTGATGATTTTGATGAAGTCATCATCCTTTTGGTAGGATGATTATCTGTTCTGCAATGCTTTACATGTCAATGTCTTTATTTTTCCTAAATATATATCGCAGCCCGGATGGATGAAACTAGATCCGGGGTCTTCAATCTCTTCCGATCTTCACTCGAAGTACAAGTCAATCCATGTGAAAAATGTTTTGCAGTCGAACATGGAAAGACATCGCTTGATTACCAGTCAATGATGTAAACTGTTAACAAGCGCGAGAGGAATCACCGATAAGGATGATGACCCTCAAGGTACTGTAGTACAATTCACGTGGTGTGAATAAAGGACTTGGCGTCGAACACCACGCAAAATCTTTCGGTCGAAGGTCATTGATGTATACCTGTCGCCGGAAGTGAGAAACTTGCCATTGAGGCATGCAAGCATCAAAGTACTGAATGGGGTGTTCCTAGATCAACTTCTTGGATAGTGAGCTGATGTCGAAAAGAAGCGACCCGTCAAAGGAGGGCCTTAATGAATCCCACATCAATGACATGGAACAGAGCAAATGATTTTGATGGAGGTGAAAACGATCTGATGATATATGGTTCAGGATAGCGGTCATGAAGGAATGAAGTATAATGTATGGTAGTCGATGGAACACGGGTGACTTCTCTGGATGACTTCTCTTGAACATGTCGACGACACTTATGTGATGGATCGGTAGCATTTACCCCAAATGTGGATGGTATGGCGTGACCATGGTGATGTGACCGGTGAATGAAACAACCCAACCCGACTCAGGCACGAAGTGGAAGTGTCATGTTCAAGAGCGACTTGCTACCAATAAAGATTCTTTGAGTTTCTTCCCAATTTTTCCCTAGTCATTGTTGACCAGTACCTCTTTATTTTTGTCAAGCTTGAGGAGGATGACATACGCTTGTTCTATAATTTTCCCTTCGGGCAAACCCATCGCTATGTTTTAATGAGCCTAGCGATAGTGAAACTCATTCTCATCTAAAGACAAGTTTGTCGCTATTAATCTTTTTAACGAGTCTAACGACAAAGATAACTCGGTCCTTTTCATTTTTAGAGAGTCTGAAAAGGTACGTAAAGTTAACTCCGGAATTCCTTTTTCGTCATCTAATCCCTTAAGTCCGAAAAAGTATAAAACAATACAGAAGGGATGAACTTTCGATTGTTTTAACAAGCCGAACAACACAAGCGCTCGTTCTTTTTGTGCAATAATCCCTCAGGTCCAAAAAGATTAAAATCTAGAGGAGGGATAGCACTTCCAGTCGCTTTAACGAGCTGGAAGGCCAAAACTTGGCAATCTTTTCATATTTTACGAGTCAGATGAAAAGAGCTTAAAGAAGACTCGTCTTTTGAGGAACGAGTGATAAAATGGGCAGCAGTTGATTCCAGGTAAGATTTGGAATTTTCCAATCATGGAGTGTCACAAGGATGGCTAGTGAAATCACTCTTCGCAGCTGTTCCTCAAAATGGGTAAACAATCAAATGGAGGTGAATGATTGGCCAATGAAAAGTGGAGGTGACGGTGCAAACACGACCAAGGATTTAATGGCTGATAATGCTACATTCACGGTGGTTATTTATCGGAGGATAGTTCATTTTTAACGAGCTTAAACGCGGATTGAAACACTTTCTCAGTCTTATGTTTATTTTTTAACGAGCTTGAACTATGTGCTAAAACTGCTCGATAATCCAGTCATATGATAAGAATGTCACATATAAAATGACAAAATTTAGATTTTTGCCCCACATCCTTTCTTTATGCAAGTTAGGAAACGACTAATCCAAAAAAACAGATAAATAACCGCTCTTTGCTTGCACTCCAAAATGTTTGCATGCCCCCAGGTATAAAATATGGTTTCAAGGTTACCCCTCAATTTGCAGACAAAACATTTGTTCTATCAGGAAAGGCCTACCTCTTACAGGTTACCAAAGATTGCTCTATTCGCGGTGCAAATAAAACATTTCCTCGGCGATGTCTACCAAGATAAACAAAGGTGAGAAACAACAAGCGCCACTCACATAACTTTGAAAAGAGAATTTTTTCTAGAATAACCCCTCTTCCACTGACGGATGGGGTACAGACTAGTCATATTCTCCCGCGGAAACCTACCCTATACCCGAAGTTTTCCTGCCGAAGCAGACCAGGACGCATGCCCCCTGGGTTTCAGTCATATCCCTCCGAATTACTCGCACTCATCGGGAGGACGGACTGGGGGTTGAGACATTTCTTGCATGAAGAGACCATTTAGGGATGGTATATGACTATTTGCTATGCGTGATCCGGGAAATGAAAGCTGGTCTACGAGCTTGACCACTCTTCCTTCGTGCGGAAAACACATTACTCTAAAGAGTGAGGAGACGATGGCTCCTATGCAATAAATATAGTCTCGCCGAAGGAGTAGATTGTAATCTAAGGGTCCTTGGACTACCATTACATTCATTTGAACTGTCTTCCCTCTCAAAGTTATGGGCACATTGGGAAGGATCCCTAAAGGCCGACTGGTTCCTTTATCAAAGCCTGTCAGATTTCTCATCTCAGGCGAAAGCGGTGGCGAACCAAGCGCTTTCCAAGCAATAGAGGAAAGGATACTCACAGAAGCCCCCTCATCTATGATTGTACCAGCCATGACCATTCTATATATTTGGACGATAATTCGGAATGGTACACTTGCTGGTAAGCGGGGTCTGCCTAGTTGATTCCAGTCGAAGGAGACAACTAGGTTGCTTGGAGGTGGGACCGAGTAGACGGCTGGGTATGGCTCTGACGAACTTCCCTCCTGCGGTAAGGGAATGGGTAGATTGCCCCCATGTTCGTCGGAGTCTGTGTTTATGAAGAGAGTTTGGACGGTGTCATCCTTGCTCTCTCCCGTGACGGTATCATCTGAGGATAAAACCTCTGAAGGCAAGACTGGGTCAACTGCCGTCTCGACCTTTTGACTTTCGTCTGGTATGGATTCAGATGGTTTATCTTCAATGATAGGCGCTTCAACCGACCACTTGAGCGGGCCAACTGGATTCTCAACTAGTGATGGACTCGGCAAGAGTTTTTTATATCCAGGAGGAAGTCGCAACAGTGAAACCGGACGATCTTCCAAAACTCTTTTAGCCTCATCTAAGAAGGGACAACGGTGGATGGCATGATCGCCTTCGCACAGTTTACAGGGAAATCTAGCTTTCCCTTTTTGTCCTGTGGCTTCACTTTCACTAGTTGATGGTGTGTTGTCAACATGGCCATCAGAGGTTGACGACACCGGATTGTGCAAACGGGGAGACCAATCCCTTAGTATCCGAGGGATGCAAGGACAATCTCTGTGAAAGTGGTCTCCCTTGCAAATGACACATGGCGATTTAGGTCTGGTCGGTGCAGTGTGTGGATTTTCGTTAGACGACACTCGTTTGCCCCCATTCGCTTTTGGCTCCTTCTTCTTCTTCTCTTTCTTCTTCTTTCCTTCTTCTCCTTAGGAACTTGACTTTTGGCTTTGCCAGCCCCATCAAGCGAAGAGGAAGGAGGAGAGGAAGAATTAGAGGAAGTAGAAGGTTGGTGGGTAACTCTGGACTGGTCTAACTGCTGATTCGATTGTTCAGGAATAGTGGTGTTCTGAACGACATTGGTTGAGAAGAGCCATACTGGCAAGCCAATTGTCAGTCCTGGAAGCAACAAGGTGGCCATATGGGGTGCACCAACATCTCCCCAAGAGGAGAAGGGACTAGGATTTCCACCAAGGGGAATTCCTTGGTTGGTAGACTCCATTTTCTCAACCCAAGATCAACGTAGGAAAGGGGTAATGAATATTCCGTTTAAAATAAATTTTAAGACGCTTGGACACAACTTGTTTTTTCAATTTTAAAGAGTCGAGAAAAAACAAAAGATGACTCTAGTCTCCTTCGATTTTTAATGAGCCTGAAGTGACAAGTGCTCAGATGGACCTTTTCCGTTAAGGAGTCTGAAAAGGAATGAAAGGGACTGCTCTGGAGATCTAGGTAGAGGGAGTATCAAACCAATCACAAAACTGCAGAATACGTTTTACGGTACAACAGTCAATCTTCCCGAATGCTGTGTTCGGTGCATTGCGATCAGTAGGGCGGCCGACACGGCTTCCTATGGATAAAAGGTTTTAAGCCTATAGGGGTCTCCCAATATATACTCGATGGTACGTGGGAGCACAAGTCCATACTGGCACTTATCGTCTCACAGTGGAGGAATCACCCAACCATCAGTGAGGACAACAGTTACCAGGCTTTACGACGCCGGAACACGTCTCTAGCCTAGACCTCTATGTTGTGCGTTAAGTTAGAATGCGTTGTTAGATTCATTCAATTTATTTTAAGTTGATCTTTCTTAGAAGTTTTCCTTTTGGGATCAGCACGAGATGTAGATGTAATTCCTAAATGAAATCTAAAGATGATAAGCAAGCTTTTATCTCTTTTCAGCAATGAAAATCCTAGCTACAAGGGGAAAAGAAAGACACAATCTTTTCTCAAAGAGCAAAGAGCACACTGTAAATGCACTTTTCCTAAATCAAGCCATACAAACTATCAATATGAAAATGCACATATGCATGTATTTGTTTTCACTTTCTTAATATTGATGCCTAAAAAGAAATTTCATGTACAAATCTGAATTTGCTTTCAAGTGAAAAACACAAACAAGCTTCTTTTCGAAATAAAAAAGGTAGAGAAGATTATGACACTCTATGATTTTGAAATAAACACTCGTTTCGACACTAGAAAGAGACAAATTCAAACCAAAAGCAAAAGTAAAAGCATAATCGACTGTCAACAACAAATAAACTTTCTCCTAAGATCAAAATCGACACTTACGACAGATCTAAATCCAAGGACGACATTATGACTATTTTACTCTTTCAATGGAAAACTGTAAATGATGTAACAAACACACAAAGAACATCTATATTCTTTTTGTACAAAGGAGGTGGAATTAAGGCAAAGAAAAGGAGTTTTCAGACAGGTACACACACTGATAACAGGCTGCAAAAATCAGAGACAAAACTGGACAAAATGAAACAAAGAACCTCAGCTGCTCAGGGCAAGACTAATCAGCGCACCTGTTGTACAGAGAAACTGAATTGCAGCGCAGGTAGCCCTCTCGGGACCTGCATTGAAATGCGGAACCTCTTCACAGAGCCTGCGCTGGGGCAGAAACGAGACTTCTATCCGGGTTCTGGGTCACGATTTGCAGTTTAATCTATGGTTTTTGGCCGAGTAAAAGCAATTAGTAAGGTACAATCAGAGGGTGGATTTAAAGGAGGTCTAAGAGCTATCACAAAGGGTCATTAGATCATTTGTGAATCAGCTGTTCAAATCATAAACAAATCCAGTGAATGGATTGAAGTAGCAGGTGTCTACTTTGCATTTGATAATGGCAAATGCAGTTCGATTGCTACTTCTGTATTTATGAAACAAACAACAAGAGAAACACAAAAAAACTAACTAGACACGATCCCCAGCAGAGTAGCCATTTTGTTGTTGGGAAAAGTGTCTACTCAGAACGCCCCTATCCCACTAAGGTGTGACAGTGCCTTAGCAACAAACAAGGAAAACTACTTTCGTATTCTTCTTTATGAACTGTAAATGAAGAGGAATAGGATGAACTAACCTGTGTCTTGTGCTAGTCCTTTGATCCAATCTCTCTCCTCTTTGACAGCTTCCAGTTACCTGATCCTTCACTTGCCCAACTTCACCAAGTTCCTGCAAGATCACAGAAGAGGAAAACTACACAAAGACATGGATTTACATTCATAAATAGCTTAGGATCAGATTTAAGCTAAACATGCAAATATAACAAAACATCATTGATACATAAGCATGTAGGAGAAACTCAAATAGTTTTATTGATATAACAAGAAGGTCCAGGAGGAGTTACAACTGATGATTCCTGATCCAGCATCAACCCCCCAGCAAAGGAATCCCCTCTTCACCTCCAACAAAGCATAAATCACCCAATACACTGATCTCTATCTCAAAACCAACAACAATTCTCTGCAAAGGACAAAATTCCAGCCTCTGGATCTCTGGGATGAGGAATCCATATATAGATGTATGCAAAGAGGATGAGTCAGCTTATGATTTGACTTGTGGCTTCTCTCTGTCAGTTCTTGCTTCCACTTGGAGACTGAGAGCCTCTTACTCATCTCTGGTCGAGCTCAGTGAGGCAAGTGTCATTGAGGAAGATTCTGGAAGCTTCCATTGTCTGTCCACCTCACGGAATGACACTGCCATTTGTCATTTCCCGCTCAGCGCACCCTGGTAGTGCATTTAGGTGTGTTGCAATGCACCTAGCTAGTGTACTGGGGTGCTATGCAACGCAACTAGCTAGTGGAGCAGCTGAAATGATCCTGATTTGACTGGTTCTGAGCAGTTTCTGGTGGAGAACTTCTGGGAGAAGTTGTAATTGGTTGACCTTGTTCCTCTAGGGGTAGGAACAACACTTTTAGGGACTTAGGATCCCTTGAATTATGGACATTTCATTCTTAGAGCTGTAAGGCACAAAAATGTCTATAACAATAGGGTCGTTCTGAATAGACACTTTTCCCGATAACCAGGCTACGTGCCATACGTTTGTATTCATCAGGAAAGGTGGGCACGCAAACTATTTCGTACCTTGTAATCAGATCTCATTCGTAGCTGGGGTTTTCAAAATCATATAAGCATCTTCCTTCTGCATTTGTGCCAATCTCTGAAACTTTGCTAGTTTGTACCCCACCATCTTGTGGGCATAGCATGCAATTCCCATTTCAGAGCATCAAATCGTTGTTACTCCACTACGTTGCTCTCAAATTTCTTCAAGGATTCATCCATCACTGTCAAACCATCATACATAAGCAGATCCCTTACCTCTGTTGTCAGGCAGCACAGTGATATAACCATCATGTTGCAATTTAGCATGGTTACCTCGTGTAACCGATTCTGCCATTGTTCTATTTCTTCATCCGAATTTGAGGTGCAGGAACTTTCGCACTCCCATGAAATACAACCATCCACTGTAGGATTCACCCAATCCTATTCTTGAGCAGTGATCTTGTAGATACAGTCTAGCTTTTCGTCACTCTCATCGTCGCGCATTGGCTTTGTGTAGCGTGCTTCTTCCGCAGGGTCTAAAGGCACCACTATGTGTAGTGAATTTTTCTCAAAAATCATTTTGTGCTTCTTTATATTTATTACTCCATTCATATCAATGGCACAGTCTATTCCCAGTAGCATATGGTAGGGATTGTTTTCATCGACAATCTCTATCACTTCGAAATCTGCCAGTGCGCTCACACCTTCAATATCTGCCATTACTCCTTGCAACCTTCCCATAGGCAAGATCTTCTGTTGGTTTTCCATTCGCAATTGAATAGGAGCCCATTGTAGCGTGGGTCTACCCATGTGTTCCATGTTTGTTTCGACAGTACATTCACATCCAATCTAAGATCCAAAATTACCTAATCCATTTCGTACTCTCTGATTTACGCAGTCAATATTAATTCCCTTCCTGTTCGCAATGCATGCTTTCCAAGTTTCCGAACTACACGTGATTCTCCTTACACCGTGCACCTAGTGATAAATTCCTATTGTCCTTTTACAGCCTTGCTATCACACAGCAGTTTCATGCATCCAAAAAGGTAGTGAGCATTGAAGGATCCATCCCTGGTTCTAGTTGATCCTTACTACCTAAAGTGGAGGCCTCCATGAAGCTCTTCTTAGCTTCGATGAATGTCTCCTTCGCGAGCTCCAAATCAAATTTAGGTTCATTTGTAGGAGCTTTGCGCACCCAATCATTTTCTTCTTCATGCTTACCTTTGCAATCTCTAGTTGTGATACCGCTTCTGAGCACCATGTTTACATTCGGGTCCTCTTTGTGCGGCTTAGACCTCATCATTTGAAAATTCTGAGTCGAGGGAGGCTAGAGTACCCCTTTCTCATGTAGTCTCATTATCAGTGTAGGGTAGTCTTTTTCCTCATGATCAAACTGAGTACAGTATAAACATGATGTTTTCATCGGATTCATACAATTATGGGCATAGTGCCCTAGCCCTCCACAATTGTAACAGATTAGTTGTTTGCAAACGCTTCCTAGTCCCATTCCACCTCGACCACGTCTGCGCCCCTGAAAACCAGTGCACGTCATTGCTTCATTTGGATTGAGGGCTTGCATTTTGGTCTTCACTCTATAGGTAGGGGTCCGATCCATCATCAGCTAGTAACTTCTATAGGTGCGCTCATCATGGCCTACCAACCTACAGAAATTACAAAACACTTGTTGGGAGGTCTACGTATTCTTCTGCAATAGATGAAAATTATCTATAACGTGTTTTCCTCCTATTTGACAGATCGCGCACTAGAATGTAGGTGTTGCGGTCGGTCCTGCTTGTATCTCTGGTATTAACAACATCAGACCTCCTCCTACCACCTAATTCATGAAAACTAGACAGTGGTCCTTGTCATGCCCCTGCCCTTCGCATTTTATGCACCATACCTCCTCGGCACCTCTGCCTGAGGTGTCCTGTCCTGTTTCAAACTCTCCATTTCAAGACATAAATTTTGCAGTTGCACGTGGATTTGTTGGACTCCCAAACCAGGATCTTGTATATGGGTCTCGTACAATCTCATTGCAATCTCCAAAGCTTCACCCTGGGTGGATAGATTTTGTTGTGATAGCATCATCCTGAAATGTGGTGTTAGTGATGCTACAAACCATGCACGGTCTTGTCCATCTGTCAATGTCATGTTGGCTTCACAAATCATACTCTCCAGTCTCTGGTCGAGATCCCAGGCGGTCTCACCCAGAAGCTTCGCGATTTCCTTAAACCCGATAATTGATTGTGTCTCTAATTTTGGTATGCTAAATTCCCTGTTTAGCGCGGCCTGGATATCTATGATTCCTACATTTTAATGGTCATTAGAATTCTTGATGTACCACGTTAGTGCAGGATCCTTCAATGCGCTTACCAGCGTATCCTTCTTTATATTTTCATCCACGACTCCTTGTGCTTCCCATACCGCCCTTACTACAAACCAAAATTGGTCTAGATCTTTGTTCCCTACTCCTCTAAATATCAGTAGTTTGACCGCGCTCACCATATTGAACTATGGAGTTGAAGATGGTGAGATTGGTGGCGGTGTAGGTGGAGGTGGTATGCGCAGAATTTGTTGCCTTATCAGACTGATCATGCTTCTCAGAGAAACTTTCGCAAGCTCCTCCTCACTCTCCCATGAGGGTGAAATCAAGGGACTAGTTTCTAATTCTTCACTACTTCCATTTCTGTAGTTCTTCCCACTTTGCATACTACCAAACATTAATTTATTCACATAACCTGCTTTTCACACAGTAGCATTTTAATCTAGGTATTTAAAGATTTAATGTACTTGCCTCGCGGTCCCTTGAGGAAATGATGTTCCACCTCATTGTAGCTGAATGTCGTGTCTACCATGAACTCAATAGTAAATCCCCCTATGATTCAATCAAGCCAATGGTCCACAGCTTGTGCAATCTTATTTTCTGACGCTTCTAGTCTACGCACTAATTCCAGAGTCCACGCGATTCGTTTGTCAAGCCTACACCATCCCTAACTATGTGTTAGATTATTGATCCACTCATACAGCTCAGAGGGAAAGGATGCAAAGAAAATTTCGTGGATTTCCATATATAAGTACTGCTCCAAGCACTGTTCCTTAGATACTCATGGATTCCTATTTTCCTATGTCGCAAACTCGTGAATCTTCTAGTCCAACCACCCTTCAATTTCTTTCTTTGTTGGATTCCAGTGACACGACATTAGACATCCCTTATGTAGATCCTGGTCCCAGAAACGGAACCATTTGTTGGCTTGTTGGGGCTTGACCCAGGTTCAAAGGTGATTTAGCCAAACAAATCCCAATACTACTGGCCCTTTCAGCAACAGTTCGTGGAGCATAGACTGAGGTCTCACCCAAAGTAGTATGGGAGGGTGGTAGAACTAGGTTTCTTCACCCTAGAGATGTCTGATGGTATCCAAGTGGTCCGTGCTTTGACCCTGCACGCACGTCGCTATGCACACTTATCAGTACCTCACAGCCTACAATGCTGCCCTCGCGCAGTCCTACTCAAGGCCCGAACAATGTTATTACCCAAATGCTTACTAGTAACCGATATTAGTTGATCAACTTAGGTTATTTGTATGCTTTCAGTTATACTTAACTATATTCACCATAAGTATGCATAGTAAATAAACAATATAATTGCAAATGGTATCAAACAAGAAATAACACAAGAACAGATACACGGAATTCAGATAAAACTTCTCTTTATTATTCTTCATCCTTGGTTACAGACTCGACTCTGCACTACACAGTCAGCTACGACAGTCTGCACACTCAGCTGCGGACTCTACTAGGCCTCTGCACACTCAGCTGCAAAGCCTCCTCCTACTACTATGACCCAAGACACTTAGAATCTTACTCTATGCTCGCTATCTTCTAGACTCCATCCATTGGTTCACTTCCTAATTTACAACTCAGAGCCTCACCCTATTTATACAATCCCATGGTCCGTGGACCACGGGTAGGCCGAAACTACATTCAAAACTTAAGGCGGACAACCCTATGACTCTAACATACAATTCGCACTCCGCGCCCGCAATTCGAAAAGTTTTTACAATAATATTACTCAACACTTGGGCTTTGAGCCCCATACCATGCTGTGGGGGGGATTCCATGCCCAACAAAGAGTCATAAATAAATTCCCAATCAACCTTTTGAAACACCTTTGTCTTGATGAATTTGTCATGCCACTTGGTTCGTTGCTACTTGATTGCAATAATATTATGTACAACTATCAAATGAATTTCATCTAACTCATTTAGTTGTTCTAGACAGTGTTTTTGGGCTACTGAAATACCTAAACCTACTTCAAGAGCTATCCTGAGAATCTTAATTTCGAATTCCACCAGAAACAAAGAGAATTTCCCATAGACAAGCTCATATGGTGAAAATCTTATTTTATTCCACCATGTCATTTTATATGCCCAAAGTGATTTAGTAAGTTTCTTAGCCCAATTTCAGTGATGGTTCACTACAGTCTTTGTGGAGATATTCTATAGTACCTTATTTATGCTCTCGAATTTACCATTCATCTGAGGATGATATAGAGATGTCACTCTATGTTTGATTCCATACTTCTTCATGAACACTGCTATTAGATGTGATGTGACCTGCAGCCCTCCATTTGAAACTATCTCTCTAGGAGCTCCATACCAAGAAAAAAAAATTGAATAAGAAGTCTGAGACAACCTATTCTGTGGCTTTCGTAACATTTTTGGCTTCTACCCACTTTGTAAGGTATTTTGTGCATACCAAAGTGTTAACTTTCTGATGTGAAGGAAGATTGAACAACCCAACAAAATCAATAGTCCATTTCTCAAAGGGCTCAAGAACTAGTTGAGGTTTTTACGACATATCATCTGACTGACCAGGCTAACCTATCAGTTGGCAAATATCACATCCTCGAACATATTTCCTTGCATCATGAAAAATACAGGGCCAATATTACCCCATTTTCAAAACCTTATGACCTATCTGCTTGTCCCCAAAATGCCCCCCACAAGGGCCATCATGGACAGCTTTTAGAGCATAATAGATGTCATCCTCACCTACAAAGTGTTGGATTTGCTGATAAGGTCCTGTATAGAAGAGGTACCCCTCTATCCATGAGTAATGGGCACTGTGATGGATGATGTTTCATTGCTTTCTGTATGGAAAATGATGAGGTACTTTTTGTGTAGCAAGATAATTAGCAATATCCGCATACCACAGAGTGTGAGTAGAAAGTGAAAAAGGATGTTCATCTAGAAAACTATCCTCTATAGATTTATCTTCATCATTAGTATTCAGCCTAGACATGAAATTTGCTACTACATTACCTTTTCCTAGTTTATCTACAATGGTGATATCAAATTCCTGTATCAACAATAACCATATTGTAATTTGACTAGGAGTTATCGCTTTATTCATCAGATACCTAATGGTCGAATGATCAATGTGCACGAAAGTGGGATACTCTGTAATATAATTTCGAAATTTATTAATAGCATTGCTAACAACTAAAAAATATTTTTCAGTTATTGTTGAGCTAATTTATGTTCCTAAACTAACACAATTATTTACTATCAATCCGGGTTGTTTATTCTTGGAGGCAAATTCACTATTTGTGAAGATCAAATATAATCAAACTTTGAAAGATAAATGATTAAAAACTAAGAGAAAATATATCTTAAAACTCTTGATTCAATCAGCTTAAAAGAGGAAACAGTGAAAGAGTTCTTGAACTCAAGAAGTCTACTTCCACCTCAGTTATTACTTCATGAATTAGAGATGATAACCAGAAACTCAAGATGCATAAATTATATATGAAAAAGGCTCTTAACTTAAGAGACACTTAAATTTTTCCAACATAACTTATTCATCTTAAGATATAAATCTAAATGGAAACAAACTATTTGCATGTAAACAAAAGAGACTAATTCTAATTCACCATTTCATAGAGAGAATGCCCAACTTGAACATTTGTTTCCCAACTCAATTAGATGATGAATAAACCATTAACAACTGAAATCAATCACTATTCATAACCATGATGCAATCTGAAATAAGACTTTGAAAAACTAAAGCTACCATCAACCAGATTTGCAATGAAATAAATCTAGTCTAACTTGGAAGTGTACTTAGCTTGGAGTGGGGGCCCTCCACCCTTGCCTTGCACACTTATGAAGATGATATCAGAAGCTTTATATCAGCCAAACATCCATGTATTGATCAGAAAAATGAAAGTAACACAAGTCTCCAACTTAAGTCTTCACACCAAAAATATTACAGCATAAAAGTATCATATGTCAAGTGTGTTGAGCCATCAAAGTGTGGCTCTTAAATAAGGAGTTCATGAAACCAACTGATCTAAAATCACTCTAACAAACATATCTACTCTAATCCACCTATCCAAGTCGAATCCACCTTCCTCATCCCAAGAAATATGACTAATATCTTGGAATCCCAAAACAGCCCTATTTAGATGGGATTTCTGGATGACTAGTCATGATTGACTAGCTCCAAAAAGGCATAATAAAGCTCGATCTGTTTGAACCAAGTGTTAGCGCTTGGAATTCACCTAGGCTGAGATAGACAAACTCTCAAGGCTACATCAAACCATTTCACCTCGTAGCTAGCCCTACGAGGTATGAGAAGGCTCTCTCGGGTCAGATTCGATAGATCTTTCAATATGATTAGGCTGACCAATTAATAATAAAGATTTTAGGCTAGTAAATTGATAAGGGGGTTGATTTAATGATTTTTGGGGTTTTTGGTGGCAATTGGTGGAAGTGCAATTCAAGGTGCGGGGATTGAGCACAGTTTTCACAGGGGGATTTAAGGGGCAAGGTAGGAATGAGTGCTGATGCCTTAATCTGAGATGGATGATCAGAGATGATAGAGGAGAAGCTAAAGAGGGCAAACACACAATTCGAATCCTATCTAGACAGTAGAAAACATTAAAATTGAACAAACTAAAAAGCTGAGCATGTCAAAACATGAATTCAAACTTTACCACTTCATCTGTCCAATTTAGAAGCATAAGAGAGATGTGAAACACATAAACAAACTTACAAGAACATGTAGAGAACACACCATCAACAATCAGATCCACAAGAATCCTCAAAGATGTCTGTAAAACCCTGGCTTTCCTTGCCTTCAATTGCAGAAATAGATGCACAATATACAATAAAGCTTCCTTACACAAGAGTCCAACCATCAAAATGAGAAGGAGAGAGCATAATATAGACCATCTAGACCATCTAACTCCTTTCCCCACCTCTAGGGGTCGAGCTCAGCTTTCTAGGAGCAGTTTGAACTAATTCTAAACTAAGAACTAGAAAATAGGCAGCCCAACAACTTGCCTCTATTACTTAGCTAACTCATCCATGCATTAATTTTTCACTTTTTACATCATGGAAGCTTCTAGAAGGGTAAAGAAAGATAAAATCTACCAAAGTGCCATGAAAATATTACATTTATCCTTCATCTACAAGTAAAAATGGTCAACCATAGTCAAAACAGTGTTTTTTGACCAAAAATGTGAATTCTGGTAAATCTGGAAGTTCTGGTCGCGCCCCTGGAAGTTCTGGTCACGCCCCTTCACAGCTGTTTTTGAGTGGGTTCCACTGGTCCAAATCAGATGAAAGATGGCTCATTGGAAAGCTTGTCCTGTCTACTTTCCATCCCAAGTGGAATTTCTGAATTTGGTATTGATTTGACCCCTCAAAAACCATTTCTCCCAAGGTCACTTTCTGCAACTCAAAAAGTGGGCAGAAAGTCATTTTTTAGGTGTATTTTGAGCTTTTGGAGGCTCAAAACTCAAAACCAGGCTTCTCCCAAGCATTGGTAATTTTTCTTTTTGAATGCCCTTTCCAAAAATGCCAAGTTTTCAAAATTCCGAGCAGCCCTTCAAACTGGTCTCACCCGGGGTGAGACCAGTTCTTGGGAAAAACCTGTAAATTGCACAAAAAATTCACAAATGACAAAATTTTCTCCAAATTTCTTGAAATTTGGGCTAGGAGTCCCCAATCAAGTACCATGCTCAGTCAAAGAGGCTTTGGCCAAAGTTTGGAGTGGATCGGGCGTTTTCCTTCGTTTTTGTGCTTTGGCCAACCGTCCTTGGAGCACCTTCGTTCTCGCCGGTATTTTTGACATTTCTCTCAAACCATGACACCTGTGTAAAAAGTGAAAAAGGTTTTTCTTCCTTGGCATGTTGTGGACAAAAACCTCTCTCCGTTTTCCAAAATTCATCTTTGATTGCTCAGAAACAGCTTTTGAGTGAAACTTGTCCCGATGTGTGAAACAAGGGATTTTGTCGAAATGGAGCGAAATGAAGGGGATAGAGGGCTTATAAATTCTTGGGGAAATTTTTGGGAGTGGGGAGGGATGTTAGGAAGCAGGGGAAAGTGGAATCTCAGAGATTGAGTGAGGGGAAGGGGTCGAAAAGGACAAAACACAGGTCAAACCTAGAAAATTGCCAGGTTGTAGCTAGAAACTAGGGTTTGTGGAAAAATGAGAAATTTGGCGGATCTAAGGGATGGGAAGTGTTTGATAAGGTACCTTAAGGATAGGGGAAGGTGTATGAACATCAGGAAACAAGTTTTGCCGATGATTGGACCGTCCAGGCGAAATTGCCTTCAAAACCCTAGGAGAGGGAAATGACCTTGCCTGGGTGGCAACTGAAGCATGAACAAGATGTGAAATGACTCATTAGACACTGAGATGATAATGGCAACCATATGAATGATGATAGAATCAGCTGAATAGTGACATGGACTGACATTTGGGCAAACCCTAGACCTAATGCCTAGTGACCAAATTTTGCTTGAAGACTCACTGAAATGACAAAATTTGACCTTGACACTCTGAGATCACTTTGTAAGAGCATATTTGATCACTGTAGGAAGGCTGAAAAGACTGACACTAACATTGGCTCCAATGGGGATGGTAGCTCCTTGGAGGTGCCAAGAACCTTAGACCTCTGGGAGAGCAGACCAGTGCCTTACAATCATTGGGCGATGGAGTCATTATTTCCACCTTTGACACAAAACTTTGACACATTTATTGAATGAAAACTTGACTGAAAACTGACTGAAACTTAACTAAAACTTGACTCAAACCGACTCGATGGCAAACTGAAATAACTTGAAAAAACTCACTCAATAGACCAAACACAAATGACTCATGACTGACTTAAAACAAGACTTACAAAGCTTATGAAGGGCAGCAGTCCATCAAGATTTGAAATCATGATGACAACCACCTGTGTTTCTTACAAGACAAAATACCATCAAAATATATCAAAATGCCAATGCAACCAATCAAGCAGATGCCTTCTTGATTGATTCTTCTTATCAGATCTTCTGGTCAACATTACAAACCTATCCCTGGGCATCCAAAAACATAGCTGACCGTGATCTCCTTCATCACTGAACACTGCAATAAACACTATCACTGCTGGCTGCAACAAACTTGCTAGAGGATCGTGAAAAACATAAAGATTTGCCACTGCCACCTCCTGCTGAAAGAACAAGGTGTCTTTTGTTTCAAATTCTGATCTGCTTTCCTCATGTGCTACGGTGAAAGTATGCTCATGGGCTTCAAAAAACTCTGAACAAATGGATGAGCAGATCTCTTCTTGGAAAAACATTTCAGCACATGAAACATGTGAAGAATCTGAAAGGTAATCCTGTATGCTATAATCTTCGGTGGTCAGACAATATGGCAGGTGATCTTCATATGATATGACAGCCGGATTCTCATTACATTCTTCAATCATAAGGAAAGAAACTTCAGCTGATTCTTGAGGTGCAAAACTGACATTTCTATCATCTACCATAAATTCATCCAAAGGAACTGTTTCACTTACTTGAATGAAGATCTCATCTTGATTTTCATGAACTGACTGAATTACCTCCTCATGTAGGCTTTGCATGCTGTCTTCTTCTGTGGGCAGATCTGAAATGAGCTCTTCTCTTTCACCATCTTCAGCCATATAACAAATTTCAACCTGCTGATCTATAAAACTAATTACAAGACTGTCATCATTTTCAAAAGAGGAAGAAGATCCACCATCATCTTCTTGACCATGTGTGCACTGCAAATCTGCATTAACTTGAGCTGGAGCAAGACCTCTCAAGAGCTGATCTATCTCCTCTTCGGACAAAGGAGATAATGCCTTTTGTTTTCTTCTGCTCAAACAGTGATTGTCTTCATTGATTTCAAGTGAAGGAGTATACAGATTTTCCTCATACTGCTGATCCATTTCATGCAATTTTTGTTGATTGTCAAGAGGCGAATTTTTTTCATTTTCCACCATACTAAGATCTTGGTCCTGCTGCAAATTTTCATGATCGTCTCTATGGGAATCCTCTAGGTTCTCTTCATGTTGCTGAAATGGATTCTCATACAAAGCCTCCATGATCTCAACATCCATAAAATTATCATCTTCATAATACTTCTCAAGGCTTTCAATAAAATTATGTACATGGCTACAACAGTTCTGAACTAAAATCAAAGATGGATATGATTCTTTATACTTTTCAAAGAACACGGTATGAAAATCCCTTAAACAATAAATTGAAGCAGATGGCAAACTTTCATACCAGAATCGGGCTTCATCTTCCAGAGTAGCCATAAACATTTTCATCAAACAGTCCTCAGGAAAATTGATCTTTAACTTGCGAACATGCATATGAAATCTAATCAAATGTAAAGCAGCATCCTTCTTACCATCAGCGTTAAATGTGGGCAGATTCCTTGACCAATCTACCTTGGGCATCTTATTCGGAAAACCTGGAATGTGATCTCGGCTCAAGGGAGCATATCTTCTTGCAATCTGATCCATCTTGAGAAATCTCAAAGCTACTGATCTCTCTGCAGTGAAGTCACCATGAAGCACAGGTTGCTGGATTCTTCAGTGAAAGGAGTCGCCAGTGAATGATTTCAGCCTTTCAAGTGTCTGATCGTTGTCCACTATCAACAATCAGATCTGAACTTGATACATGTACTGGGGTGAAATGCAAATGAAGTGGTCGTATTCACAAGCTCACGGAGATTGACTGAAGCAGCGTTTATCTACTAACGCTGATGTAAAACAAGAGCGTTTTCGAAGGCTTCTGGCGTAACTTCAGGCTCCGTCTAAGACTTATGAAACAAACACATCAATCAACAAATAATTTTGTTTTTCCCAGTATGGTCGCCACTATGTTAGCGCTTGGAATTCACCTAGGCTGAGATAGACAAACTCTCAAGGCTACATCAAACCATTTCACCTCGTAGCTAGCCCTACGAGGTATGGGAAGGCTCTCTCGGGTCAGATTCGATAGATCTTTCAATATGATTAGGCTGACCAATTAATAATAAATATTTTAGGCTAGTAAATTGATAAGGGGGTTGATTTAATGATTTTTGGGTTTTTGGTGGCAATTGGTGGAAGTGCAATTCAAGGTGCGGGGATTGAGCACAGTTTTCACAGGGGGATCTAAGGGGCAAGGTAGGAATGAGTGCTGATGCCTTAATCTGAGATGGATGATCAGAGATGATAGAGGAGAAGCTAAAGAGGGCAAACACACAATTCGAATCCTCTCTAGATAGTAGAAAACATTAAAATTGAACAAACTAAAAAGCTGAGCATGTCAAAACATGAATTCAAACTTTACCACTTCATCTGTCCAATTTAGAAGCATAAGAGAGATGTGAAACACATAAACAAACTTACAAGAACATGTAGAGAACACACCATCAACAATCAGATCCACAAGAATCCTCAAAGATGTCTGTAAAACCCTGGCTTTCCTTGCCTTCAATTGCAGAAATAGATGCACAATATACAATAAAGCTTCCTTACACAAGAGTCCAACCATCAAAATGAGAAGGAGAGAGCATAATATAGACCATCTAGACCATCTAACTCCTTTCCCCACCTCTAGGGGTCGATCTCATCTTTCTAGGAGCAGTTTGAACTAATTCTAAACTAAGAACTAGAAAATAGGCAGCCCAACAACTTGCCTCTATTACTTAGCTAACTCATCCATGCATTAATTTTTCACTTTTTACATCATGGAAGCTTCTAGAAGGGTAAAGAAAGATAAAATCTACCAAAGTGCCATGAAAATATTACATTTATCCTTCATCTACAAGTAAACATGGTCAACCATAGTCAAAACAGTGTTTTTTGACCAAAAATGTGAATTCTGGTAAATCTGGAAGTTCTGGTCGCGCCCCTGGAAATTCTGGTCGCGCCCCTTCACAGCTGTTTTTGAGTAGGTTCCACTGGTCCAAATCAGGTGCAAGATGGCTCATTGGAAAGATTGTCCTATCTACTTTCCATCCCAAGTGAAATTTCTGAATTTGGTGTTGATGTGATCCCTCAAAAACCATTTCTCCCAAGGTCACTTTCTGCAACTCAAAAAGTGGGCAGAAAGTCATTTTTTAGGTGTATTTTGAGCTTTTGGAGGCTCAAAACTCAAAACCAGGCTTCTCCCAAGCATTGGTAATTTTTCTTTTTGAATGCCCTTTCCAAAAATGCCAAGTTTTCAAAATTCCGAGCAGCCCTTCAAACTGGTCTCACCCGGGGTGAGACCAGTTCTTGGGAAAAACCTGTAAATTGCACAAAAAATTCACAAATGACAAAATTTTCTCCAAATTTCTTGAAATTTGGGCTGGGAGTCCCCAATCAAGTACCATGCTCAGTCAAAGAGGCTTTGGCCAAAGTTTGGAGTGGATCGGGCGTTTTCCTTCGTTTTTGTGCTTTGGCCAACCGTCCTTGGAGCACCTTCGTTCTCGCCGGTATTTTTGACATTTCTCTCAAACCATGACACCTGTGTAAAAGGTGAAAGAGGTTTTTCTTCCTTGGCATGTTGTGGACAAAAACCTCTCTCAGTTTTCCAAAATTCATCTTTGATTGCTCAGAAACAGCTTTTGAGTGAAACTTGTCCCGATGTGTGAAACAAGGGATTTTGTCGAAATGGAGCGAAATGAAGGGGATAGAGGACTTATAAATTCTTGGGGAAATTTTTGGGAGTGGGGAGGGATGTTAGGAAGTAGGGGAAAGTGGAATCTCAGAGATTGAGTGAGGGGAAGGGGTCGAAAAGGACAAAACACAGGTCAAACCTAGAAAATTGCCAAGTTGTAGCTAGAAACTAGGGTTTGTGGAAAAATGAGAAATTTGGCAGATCTAAGGGATGGGAAGTGTTTGATAAGGTACTTTAAGGATAGGGGAAGGTGTATGAACATCAGGAAACAAGTTTTGCCGATGATTGGACCGTCCAGGCGAAATTGCCTTCAAAACCCTAGGAGAGGGAAATGACCTTGCCTGGGTGGCAACTGAAGCATGAACAAGATGTGAAATGACTCATTAGACACTGAGATGATAATGGCAACCATATGAATGATGATAGAATCAGCTGAATAGTGACATGGACTGGCATTTGGGAAAATCCTAGACCTAATGCCTAGTGACCAAATTTTGCTTGAAGACTCACTGAAATGACAAAATTTGACCTTGACACTCTGAGATCACTTTGTAAGAGCATATTTGATCACTGTAGGAAGGCTGAAAAGACTGACACTAACACCAAGCATAGGTGGCTTGGTCCTAGTTCCCAAGCTTTCCATTCATGCATCCCATTCGTGCTGAAGTGGCCTGCATCCATATCAACCATGAAGTGATTACGGGAATTTCTGAAAATGCCAAAATTGCACTTAAAATCAAACTTTTATAAAAACTTTAGAAATTGACAAATTAAAGCTAAATACCTTATTAGACATCAAATATTCATTAAAATGAAATGGATGAAGTGAAAATGAAGGATAAATGGATAGTTAGGTAAGTTTCTCAAAGCAAAATGAGATCAAAACTGAAGCCCAACATCTCTCCCATGCTTATCATCAAGCATGTCCCCATGCTTGCTTGCTCCTCTTGGACCTTCTGCCCTCTGAAGTAGATGTTGTACCTGTAGTTGTTTCCCTGGTCACACAATCAAATTATGATTCCTGTCCTGCCTTTAACATTGCTGCTTTAACCTTTTGTTTTTCATATTTAGCTTTCCACATGTTTTTATCTTTTAACCACTGAAATGCCTGTTTGGAAAGCAATTCATTTCTCCTTTTTAACCTGCTTATTTCTTCTTGCAACTTTTCATTTGTTTTCATTAGTTTTGCATTGTCCTTTTTCTGTGCCTTGTTATCTGATTTTAATTCCTTTTCCACAATTTTGCTTATTTCTATCTGATCTGTTAAGTCTTGGATTTTGGCCAAATGAATTTCCTTTTCAAAATCCTGAGTGGTTTTCATTAATGATTCTCCTGCATCATTATATATGGAATCTCTTTCAAGGGGCTCTTGTGCTATATCCTGCTCTTCTGGTTTTCTAGGAGAATAAGCCTCTACTTCTTTCTCAAGATCAATAGAAGTTCTATTCCTATGAACAGACATAAAAGATGTTTCAGTCTCATGCATGGCCATATTTCTAGCTCTTGTTCTTGGATATAGGGGAGAATTCATCATGCTTCTACTTTCCTGTTCTACCTTTTCCTGCATATCAATAAGATGTTCTGTAAAATGATTTTTATGCATGAATTCTTTCCATTCTAGGCCCTTTGATTTTACCTGGTATTCCACTAAGATTTTAATTAACCCCTGATGATAGATCTGTGCTGACTTTGGCCTATTTTCTTGTTTCACTGATTCAATCATTTTTACAAGACTTTTGTGCAGGAAATATGGTAAATTAATTCTTTCATCCCCTTTAATATGCTGTAGTAATCTAACATGATATAAATGAGCAATGCTGTAACCACGATCACATGTTAAAAACTTCTGAACAACCAAGACTAGTTCCTTCCATGGTTCATTGAACCATTCCCTGGGTATCCCCTTAGTTCTATCAAATGTTCCCTTTCGGTTCTTTTCAAGGAAGAAAGTCCACCCTTTCTCCTTGAAATGTACACCTTTGTGATACTTTTCCCCTATCATCGGTAACTCTAAGGCTTTGGACAAGTACTCTTGAGTTACAGGGACACTGATTTCTCCTACTTGAGTTTGGTCTTGGTTGAAATTATTGATGAAATCTTTAGTTATCTGATCAGAATAGCCATTAAATTTCTGTAGGAATCCTATCATTCCTGACTGATACAGTTTCTCTACAGTTTCTTTGCTCCAACTCTCAATTTGAAATTTTGGTTCTACCCGGTTTGTCATGATTTCTGTGAACCAATCAATATAATCCTCTGCTGTTACTAACTTCATTTGAACAAAAATTATGACTATTGTTTTTAAATGAAATTGTAGAAGCAACGAGGCTTACCTTCCCCCTCTGACTCAACTTTAATCTGTTTGACTCTGTCTTCTTTGACCTCTGCTGTCTTTCCTCTGCACTGACTCTGTTTCAATTCCCTGTTTAAGCACACCACACCTGAATATCTTCGATCAATACTCTGTTTTCTGTTTGTTTTGAAAATTAAATACACATTAAGCAATAACCATGTTTCCTTGACTCAAATTAACATGCGTTACTGTGTATTTAAACAAACAAAAACTTGAAAAAATTTTCTCTCGGCCTCTCAACAGATCCTTAAAACATTCTCTGATAATCCCATTTTATCGATTTCAAAGAAAAACATGACTGTAATACAACAAATTGCTCTCTGCCTCTTAAAAAACACATTCTCCGCCCATAAAAATGACTGTGTAACACACAAATGCTCTCGGCCTATTCATTTTTTTACAAAAATATGACTGCGTTTTATATGGCAAATACTGCACATAGATTCAATTGACAAAGTTACAAGCCTGGAGGACTAATGACATGCGCTCGGCCTCATATCTCTTAATGCTTATAACAAGTGTCAAACAAACACATTTTTTTTTTTTTTTTAAAAACGCAGACAATGAAACACTTGGCCTCAAGGCACAAACAATGCAAATTTAACATTCAACTCGATTCTGCAATCAACATAGCATATATGCAGGCATGCCAACGCATTTCAACCTTCTGTATATGGCACAGACATTAAAATTCAATACACAGGGTGCAATAAACGATGAATGCCTTTGACTGGTTTTGAATATGAATCCTACAGCAACAATCCTCTCGGCATATACCAATGCGCACTCGGTTTATACACACAACACTCAAAAATATGTTTCAATGCGTTCAACCACCGCATATGACAACACTCTGTATTTGAATGCGTCCTCTGTTCTGAGCAAACACATATACAGATGCACATGACAGTCATTCCATGATTTATGCGTTCTCCGTTGACAGCTAATGACAATTGCGCACAGCCAAATCGTATTCATATGACAGACTTAATGGCTATGGATATGGTGGCGCGCAGCAAACAATTGAAGGTTATGTGCAAACAAATGGTTTAACAAACAGCGCCCATATATAACAACCCTTAGCGCTTCGGCATCCAACTAACACTTCCACCTTTGATGCATTGACTCCACATTTAACTCAACCTCTACTATCGTGTTATGCATGCAACAGGTGATTTTAAATGCCGTGGCGATTGACCATTAATTCTACACCATAATCTACGCATACAAATCTGTTTAACCTATCCATACATGCTACAACTTGGAGTTATCCCAGTTTAAGTGTTACCCAACTGTCGCTGGCCGCGTGGGATGCAAACAACTCTTCAAATCCCTCTTTCTTCGGTCAATCGAACTGGTGGCAGAGCAACAACATCTATGAGTTAATGGCGAACTCATCCCTATCTACAGTTGCCGAGCGAAATAAACGCGAGTTCTTACCTTGTTTGCTTGCAAAACTCGGCTTCTTCTATTCACACGACTCAGATTTTGCCTTTAAAATCTCCCTCAACACACTCCTTTCTCCTTTTGGTTTTGTTTCGGCTTCAAACCCGACTCTCTGAGCTCTGGCAATGAAGAATGGTGGTTTGAACAGCGCAGGGAAGGTTTCTTATGACCGTTTCCTCGCTGTACCCTGCATTCATTTGTTTGGTATACGTGGTTACATGGCCGTCCTCATTGACTCAGTCTCCCGACTGAGTCATGAGGATGGCCGTATTTGTTGTTTCCTACGCATATCCTCCACTACTACTCCAGCCAATAGCCATACGCTGCCATTACACCGTGTCATCACCGTACCTGTGTGTTGGCCTGCGTGGAGTCTATGGTTTCTCATTTGTTCTTGCGGCGATGTCTGTTGATTATGGCTTCCGTCGTGCCCTCCTTTGCAATGATATTTTCTTATTACCATTTCCTTACCTGGCCGTAGCACCGCTGTGTGGTTATTATCATATGGTTGGTGTAATAATGTGCCAAAATGATTCCATACTATTTACGTTCAAAGCTTATGGTTTTGAATTCATAACCTTTGCATTTGAAACGTTATGCCATCATATATATATACCACAGCTTGGTTTAAACATCATCCTTTCTCACCATCGAATGAATGCTTACGGCCTCCATTATATCATTACATTGCGCCTTCATAACCATATTATAGGCACGGCCTTCACATGTATCATAACCCGCGGCCTTTGTCACTATGTTATATACTCCTTAGTTGTTTGAATATGCGCGTTTGGTTATACATATTTCTTATATCTCCCTATTGTATGCGCAATACTTTATACCCAACCTTTGATATATGCGCATACTATATTCTTTTGCAACATCATTAGCTTATGCACTTTTGAAAAATACTTTAGCGCCCATATAACCTATGATGTATATGTTCAATGCTTTCATACTTTAGCGCATATCTTTTATAACATAGCTTTATAATTTTAAAATGACCATTGGGGTCATATTTAAAATTATAATCATTCTAATGCTCTGAGTTCATGTGCAGATGAAAAGAGTGGTCCCAGTTTGATCCTTTTGCTTTTAAGGAAAATACCTAGGGAAATTTATGTGAATGAAATGAAATGGAATATGAATAGGGAATGTAGGGTATATATACTGGGAATGAATATCAATGAATATTTGCAGATACTAACTTCAATTAGATCAAAACTAGAAGTTTCTAAAAAAAATTTGAATTTCAAGCACAAAATGGCTATGAATATACTCCCTTGTTGTTGTTTATACAGGTGGAATGTTGAATGCTGTTTGTACAGGTGGAATGGATGAAAAGTAGACTTTTATTACTGCTCCTTGTTTACTATGCTCTATTTCTTGAATTGTTCAGGTCCCTTTGAATAATGTTTCTCTTTTCAGGTCCCTCTGCAATGCTTCAGATAGATTATGTCGGCTCTGATCTGGTTCTGCTGCAACTATTTGCTTCAGGTCCCACTGAATAATGTTTCAGCTCAGGTCCCTTCTGCAATGCTTCTGGAATGATTTGATCTGCTGCAACTAAGTTTGCTTCAGGTCCCACTGAATAATGTTTCATCTCAGGTCCCTTCTGGTTCTGCTGCAACAAATTTGCTTCAGGTCCAAAGTGAACAACACAATCCCTTAGCTGAGGCATCTAAAAGCTTGCTACAAGACTCTCCCTTGTTGAATGTTTGACTTGTCCTCAAGTCAATTGTGGAAAGGTCCTGCATTGAAATTTTGTGAGAGTAGTAAAACAAGAATACAGAATTCATAGAGTCTAGGTTTCCCTGGTTTTCCCCTATGAATTCGTGTTTGCTTAGTGCCAGTTGCCTGGTTTTCACCAGCAAACAATTTTTTTTTTTTGTTTTTTTTTTTTCCATATATCTTTTTCTCTTTTTTTTATGTTTTTTTTTTATTATTTTTTTTAGATATATTTTTTTACTATTCTTTTTCTGAACTGGAAGATGGCAGAGCCATAATTTCCAGTCCTGATTCTTCTACCAGTTGTTTCATGAATGTCTCTTTACTAATAGGCTGATGATAAACTTTCAGCCTATGACCATTTACAACAAATGAGGTGGGGGCCTGGTCAATGGTCTTTATCTTCACTGCTCCGTTATCAAAGATCTCTTCGATTTCATATGGCCCTAGCCAGTGTGTTGTAAACTTCGCCTTAAAATCCTTGAATTTGGAGTCAAATAATAAGGCCCAGTCTCCCTTCTGAAATGTCTTTGTCTTTATGTATCTATCATGCCATTTGATTCTCTGTTGCTGTACTAATGCTGTCTGTTCAATTGCTTGTTGACGATGTTCATCCAATTGGTTGAGTTCCATGATCCTTTGTTGCTGTGCTTCAGTCAGGTCCATGCCCAATTCTGCTGCTAGTCTATAGGTTTGTATCTGAAATTCAATAGGCAACAAGGCTTCTTTCCCATAGACCAACTGGTATGGACTAAAACCAGTTGTGTTTTTCCATGTGATTCTGTAGGCCCATAATGCATCCTTCAACTTTTCAGACCAATCTTTCCTATTCTGCTGCACTGTCTTAGTCATGATGTTTTCTAAGACTTTGTTTGTGGATTCTACCTGACCATTTGCCTGAGGATGATATGGAGTAGACTTCCTGTGTTTTATCTTATATTTCTCTGTCAAGTCCCGCACTAACTTTGAGGTAAACTGCGTTCCTTGATCTGTCACTATTTGTCTTGGGACTCCATATCTCACAAAAATTTCTTCAAAGAGGAAGGTAACCACTGTGTCCTCTGTCGCTCTGCTCACTGCTTTGGCTTCCACCCATTTTGTTACATAGTCCGTGCACACTAGGATGTATCTTTTTCCACTTGATGGTGGATTAATGGGTCCAACAAAATCAAGTGCCCACTGTTCAAATGGCTCAATGAGGACTTGTGGCTTGAGCGGCATTTCATCTGACATGATGGGTCTCCCTATTCTTTGGCAACTGTCACACTGTTTGACATATGCCTTAGAATCTTTGAAGATAGATGGCCAGTAATAGCCCAATTGCAGCACTTTATATGTTGTTCGCTTGTCTGCAAAATGACCACCACATGGTTCGTCATGACATGCCCTGAGAATATCTAGTATTTCATCTTCACGCACACACTTTCTAATCATTAGATCTGAACCTGTATAAAACAAATCACCATTCACCCAGCTATATCTAGAACTTTCTCTAACAATTTTCTTTCTTTGCTTGCTAGTGAATTGAGTTGGAAATTTTCCAGATGACAAGTAATTGGCAATATCTGCAAACCAAGGTGTTTTAATTGCTATGGCAAATAGATGTTCATCAGGGAAGTTGTCTATAACTGGATTTGGGTCTTCAGGTGATTGGATGTGGGACAAAAAGTCAGCCACCTGGTTTTCTTTACCTGGCCGGTCTTGGATTGTAATGTTAAATTCTTGCAATAACAGGAGCCATCTAGTTATTCGTCCATTAGTGATGGGTTTATTCATCAAGTATTTTATTGCTGAGTGATCTGTGTGAATAAAAACTTGATATCCTGTGATGTAATGCCTGAATTTGTTTACTGCATGTATGACGGCTAACATTTCCTTTTCAGTGACTGTATAGTTTGTTTCTGCAGGTGTCAAATTCTTACTGATAAAGTATATTGCATAGTTGAACAAATTTTCTTTCTGCCCCAAAGAGGCACCTATTGCAGTGTCTGATGCGTCAGTGGAAATATGAAAAGGCAAAGACCAATTTGGTCCTCGAAGTATGGGTGCCACTGACAGTTTATCTTTTAAAATTTGAAAAGCATTTTGACAGCTATTCGTCCATTGGAATTCAACATCTTTTGCTAAAAGTTTAAACAGGGGTTGAGCTAATTTGCTAAAGTTTTCTATGAATCTTCTGTAATAGCCCGCATAGCCCAAGAAACTTCTAACCTCCTTTTGAGTTGTAGGTGGCATTAAGTTAACTAGGACTTGAATTTTGGCTGGATCCACCTTAATTCCGGAGCCGGAAATATGGTGTCCCAGAACTATACCCTCTGTTAACATCATATAGCATTTTTCGTTACTTAATGACAGATTTGTTTCGATACATCGCTTCAAGACTTTCTCAAGATTGTTCAAACAATCTTCATATGTGTTTCCATACACTGTGAAGTCATCCATATAAACTTCTACACATTCATGGACTAGATCAACAAATATCGCAAGCACTGCTCTTTGAAAAGTTGCAGGTGCATTGCATAAACCAAAAGGCAAAACATTATATGCATAGGTTCCCCAAGGGCAAGTAAATGTAGTTTTGTCTTGGTCTTCTGTTGCTATTCTAATCTGATTGTACCCACTAAACCCATCCAAGAAAGAGAAGTATTTCTTTCCAGCCAAAGAATCTAGCACCTGGTCAATGAATGGTAGAGGAAAATGATCTTTCAATGTAGCCTTGTTTAATTCTCGGTAATCTATACATACCCTCCATTTTCCATTTTTCTTTGGTACAACAACTAGTGGTGAAACCCATTGACTATCTGAAATAGGATAGATGAATCCAACATTTAGCAGTTTTTGCAGTTCTTCTTTCACTATTTCTTTCATCATTGGATTCATTCTTCGTTGTGGTTGTCTAACAGGTTTAAGTTTATCATCTGTATAGATGTGGTGGATACATGTGTTAGGATGGATTCCTTGCATGTCAGTGTAATCCCAGGCAAATGCTTTTGAGTATTTCTATAGTAATGCAATTACCTCTTGTTCTTGTTTTGATTGCAGCTGGTTTCCAATATTTAAATGTTTTCCAGGATGTACCTCAATTGTTTTGATTATTGGGTTGCTAATTGTGTTTACAGGAAAGATGTCTCCCAAAGAATGCTGCAAAGTTCTAATAGTACATGTTTCTTGAAAACATTGATTCAAAAGTTCATTTGCAGCTTCATATTGAACTTTCCTAAGCTGCTCTGAAATACTTGGTTCTGAGATAAAAAGGTCCATCAGATCTTCATTCTCCTCTTCTTCTCTAAAATCAAAGAATTGATTGATACTTAAAACTGCTTTTGTTTGTTGCTTTTCCTGGGTTTCAAGTATTGATTCTAAAGAAGTGGTTTGTGCAGGTGAATAAAGAGTGACATGCTTCCTCTCATCTCCATGTGAAATTATCATGCTTCCAGATCTGCATCCTATGAAGGCATCTGCAGTGGCTAACCATGGTCTGCCTAATATCAGAGGATGTCCTCCCAAGTTTGTCTTTGGTTGCAAGATCAAGAAGTCAACAGGATATTCCCATGAATCCAAGGAAACTATGATATCTTCTAACATTCCTTCAGGAACAACCTTTGATCTATCTGCTAATTCCAATACTGTTGAGGTTGATCTAATGTTGTTTAATTGCAAAGTTTTCATTGTTTCCATTGTCATTACGTTGATAGCTGCTCCCAAGTCTATTAATGTATTAGGTACAGAGAAATTATTTATTGATATGGTAACCATTGGGATACCAGGATCAATATATTTTTCTATTACAGTTTGAGTAGACATGAGACTTGCTAATTTACCAATGACTTGGATTGTTGCAGGATCCTTTTTCTTTCTTTCTTTCCTAATGCACAATTCCTTTATTGTCTTTGCATATATTGGTATTTCTTTGATGGCTTTTAATAAAGGAATCTTAACATATGCATTTTTTAACTCATCTAAGATATCAAATTCAGGAAGGGTTATTTGATTTTGAATTTGTTGTTCTACCAACCTTTCAGGATAAGGTGGTGTTTGTGTAATATTTGCTCCTTTCTGATTTTGTACCTTAGTTTGTGTTGTTTCAGATGATTCCCCTTGTTTAGCTGGTTCTTCTATAATTGGAGGAGAATCCTTCTTAAGTACTTTTCCAGACCTTAAATGGACATCATCAAGAGGAAGAATTGAATATGCAGGATAATATGCTGCTTCCTCTACTGTATATGCAGATTTGTCCGCTTTGTTATTTGGATTTGCCACCGGTTGGGATGGTAATTGCGTTGGTCTGGGTTGATTTGAAGGTAACTGTAACTGTTGTGGTTGTGACAGAAATGGTGGTGGATTCTGCTGTTGGAATGGATATGCAGAATTTTGTTGCGGAAATGGCATGGATGGAGGATATTGCGGATATGAAAATGGCTGTTGGTACTGTTGCTGGTATTGCTGTTGATATTGTTGAGACTGTTGTGGCTGTTGGTTTCCATAACCATATCCTCTCCAACCTTGTGCAGGTTGTTGTGGATATTGTTGTGGAGGCCAAGCTTGCCATGGCATTGGAGGGGTCCAAGGATTATAAGATGGATAAGCATAATTTTGCTGAGGGACTTGTGGTTGATTCGGTTGTGGCATTCTAGGTGGCCATGGTCTTCTTGGTGCAACATAATAGAAGGCTTTTGCTCCTTGAATTTCTTCCATTGAATTAGTTTGTAAGTCTTTTAATGTTACACAATTTTCAGTGGAATGATTGCCTGTACAAAGACCACACACTTGAATGCTATCTAAAGGACAATCTCTCAAAGGATGTTTCTTTTTACATTTTGAACAAAATATTGCTAAGGCTTGTTCTTGTTCTTCCTTTTTCTTGTTTGCCTTTAGCACATCTACTTGTGTCCCTAATGTACTCAAAAGATCTGTTTTGAAATTTTCCAATAGACTTCCTATTTCAGCCCTTGTTATCCCTCCTGCAGCTGACTTTGCTGCTTTGGAACTCACTTCCCTTCTTCCAGCTTTTGATCTTCCTCTAGAATATTTCTGACATAACTCGACAATTTCATCAAATGGAAGATTTGAAATATCTCCTTTACCCATTACATTTAAAATGTCAAGGTACTCATCTCTTATGCCTTTGAGGAAGATTGTTCGAACAGTTTCTTGGTTTAGGGAATGTTGTTTAGACTTCTGCAGATTATATGCAAACCGTTCTAAATATTCTTCTAGATTTTCATCTTCTTGCTGTGTCATTCTAAACACATCTTCCTTTGAATCTCTAGATCTACAATAAGGCTGATATTTCTTAAGGAAGACAGTTCGCATATCATCCCAGGAGGCTATTGTTTGTTCTCCTAAACCCATAAACCATTTTAAGGCTGCTGCTTTTAATGTTGCAGGGAAAAGACGGAGCTTATGGACATCATCAGTATAACCATATGTTCTACATAAGATATTGAATTCAAACATGAATGAATCCGGATCTTCTGTAGACATTCCATAGAAGTTTGGCAACACAGAAGGTGGAATGTTTTTCATCTTTACTTCTTCTCCTAGTATTGCACTTGTATCTATTATTGGGAAACCAAAAGTAGATTCTTGGTCAAGTCCATCTTCTTGTCTTTTCCTGTCATTTTCTAATTTCCTATCATTTTCATGTTTCCTTTCTTCCTCTCTCTTCCTTCTCCATTCTCTTTCTTGTCTTTCATTTTAAGCTCTTTGTTCTTCAGGAGTAAGATGAATGGATCCATGTCCCTCTTCTTCTGCCATTGGTGGAGTTATTTCAATTTCAGGTGGAGGTTCAAGTTGCGGGAAGATAGGAGGATCGATGGATGGAAAAACAACTTGTTTCCCTTTTTCTTTTAGTTTTCCGGAAGTGGAGAATTTTTGCTTTGTCTCCCAAGCTGACAAAGTTTGCCTTTCAATCAAGGTTAATCTTTGGCCACTCCTTTGTTTTTCAATCAGCTCTTCAATGATTGGATTACCAGTAACAGGTGTATGTGATGATCCTATCTCTACTTGTGGGGGGTTTTTGATAAATCTACCTTGAGGATCTCTAACTCTAGGCATAAAGAAACATAATTAAAGAAATGAAATGTAACTAATGTTTTTGTGTATTTTGGATTTTATCTCTCTATTGACTATGCCGATATTTGCCTCCCCGGCAACGGCGCCAAAATGTTGAGCTAATTTATGTTCCTAAACTAACACAATTATTTACTATCAATCCGGGTTGTTTATTCTTGGAGGCAAATTCACTATTTGTGAAGATCAAATATAATCAAACTTTGAAAGATAAATGATTAAAAACTAAGAGAAAATATATCTTAAAACTCTTGATTCAATCAGCTTAAAAGAGGAAACAGTGAAAGAGTTCTTGAACTCAAGAAGTCTACTTCCACCTCAGTTATTACTTCATGAATTAGAGATGATAACCAGAAACTCAAGATGCATAAATCATATATGAAAAAGGCTCTTAACTTAAGAGACACTTAAAGTTTTCCAACATAACTTATTCATCTTAAGATATAAATCTAAATGGAAACAAACTATTTGCATGTAAACAAAAGAGACTAATTCTAATTCACCATTTCATAGAGAGAATGCCCAACTTGAACATTTGTTTCCCAACTCAATTAGATGATGAATAAACCATTAACAACTGAAATCAATCACTATTCATAACCATGATGCAATCTGAAATAAGACTTTGAAAAACTAAAGCTACCATCAACCAGATTTGCAATGAAATAAATCTAGTCTAACTTGGAAGTGTACTTAGCTTGGAGTGGGGGCCCTCCACCCTTGACTTGCACACTTATGAAGATGATATCAGAAGCTTTATATCAGCCAAACATCCATGTATTGATCAGAAAAATGAAAGTAACACAAGTCTCCAACTTAAGTCTTCACACCAAAAATATTACAGCATAAAAGTATCATATGTCAAGTGTGTTGAGCCATCAAAGTGTGGCTCTTAAATAAGGAGTTCATGAAACCAACTGATCTAAAATCACTCTAAAAAACATATCTACTCTAATCCACCTATCCAAGTCGAATCCACCTTCCTCATCCCAAGAAATATGACTAATATCTTGGAATCCCAAAACAGCCCTATTTAGATGGGATTTCTGGATGACTAGTCATGATTGACTAGCTCCAAAAAGGCATAATAAAGCTCGATATGTTTGAACCAAGCATAGGTGGCTTGGTCCTAGCTCCCAAGCTTTCCATTCATGCATCCCATTCGTGCTGAAGTGGCCTGCATCCATATCAACCATGAAGTGATTACGGGAATTTCTAAAATTGCCAAAATTGCACTTAAAATCAAACTTTTATAAAAACTTTAGAAATTGACAAATTAAAGCTAAATACCTGATTAGACATCAAATATTCATTAAAATGAAATGGATGAAGTGAAAATGAAGGATAAATGGATAGTTAGGTAAGTTTCTCAAAGCAAAATGAGATCAAAACTGAAGCCCAACAGTTATCATATATTTCAGTTCAATAGGAGTTAAGTTCTTGTTGAAATAGTAAATTGCATAAGGTTTCTTTTCCTCTTGTTTTCCCAAGACTACCCCTATTGTTGTATGAGAAGCATCTGTGGAGATATGAAATGGGAGCATACAGTCAGGGCCACGTAATATCAAAGCTTTACAAAATAGTTCTTTGATCTCCAAGAAAGTTTTTTAACATGCATCTATCCACACAAATTATCCATCTTTAGGTAATAATCAGAAAAAGTGGAAATGTTGTCTTAGAATTTTATTCATAAAAACATCTATAATAGCCAGCATAACGAATAAAGATACGTACCTCCACTAGTGTCTGTTGATTCATGGGAAAGGTATACATTTACTATTTTTTTTTTCTAGTTAAGACTAACCTAAGTACCCACGGGGGATTTGAACCGGTGACCTATCGCAAGGAGTGCCTTAACAGCGCACCCATTCACCATCAATCCAAAGCCTCGTGGGCAAGGTATACATTTACTATTAAACTCATCATCCTTTTCCTTTATTCTTATCTTTTCTATATCTCAATGTGCTAATCTATTAAGGAATTATGGTAAGAAATGAAGGAATTATCTGCAGTTATGACTTAGCTAATTATTACCTTCCTTTATGCAGGAAAACAACAAAAAGGATGAATGTTGTTCCCTATGAAGGAACAACAAAAATGGGCGAGCTAAGGAACACGACGGTTGCAGATAAAGCCAAAAGCAAATCAAAAGAATCAGTGCAAGAAAGGAAACGATGTCTGCAGTTTTATCATTTATATTTTTACCCTTTCCTATTATAAAAGGAGATGTATTGTAAGAAGGGGAGGGGGAGGAATTTCTGTATTATTGAAATTGTAATTTTAATTACAGACTCACGCTATCAAGAAGAACGTGAATATATTGTAATGCTCATTCAGTTTGATGATTAATATATGAGTAAAGTTGTTGTTCCCTCGCGTCACTTGAAGTAACATAGCAGTGCTTGTTGGTGGCTAAGGCCCAACCTATGGTGGATTCAACTACTTTTCTTGTGTCATACATTTCCAATTCTCGCAAGTGTGATGGTTTGATAATATTCTTGCTTTCTATGATTTTATCACTTCACTGTTTATTATTTTCCGGTGTGGATAGAATCTATTTGCTTTATATAATTTGCAATATTGTCATTGATTCATTTTACTTTCATTTCGGATCGAGTCACTTAGATAAATATTCCGCTTAATATAATCAACTATAAAGAGTTTTAACTATCACTGTTGAAACTCTCAGATTGATATCGTTTGCTATTTAGATTAATTATTGAACACTGGGTTTGATTTAGATTAAATCAGTTAAAGAGGGATGAGTTATCACTACTGTACTCTCAACTGATGTTGTTGTTACTTTTATGAATGTAAGATTTGATTTCGTTAAAGGATTGAGTTTTCTTTAATTGCAATTGGAATTTACTAGATGCATCCATTTACTCTTGTATTTAAAAGATCTATACTGCAATTTAGAAACATTACTCTCTGAGTTAAATAGCAGCCACATAATGTGTACACTCTTGAAATAAAAAGACTTGCCTGGATTGATAATTAATGTGAGGATAATTAGGACTTTTAAAAGGCACCTTCTATCGACCAACATTTTGGCACATTGCCGGGGGAAGTGTAGCCATTTCTAAAGAGTAATGTACATCTGATGATTATTGTTGAAGAAGAATTGGGTATTGAAAACAGAAGATAAGAACCTATGTAATTAGCAAGTAAAGTACTTGCTCCTCTGCCCGCTTTTCAACACAATTACAGAAAACTAAATTAGGTATTTGCTACTTGTCTGTTGAGAGAGAACTGGGTATTAAAAATGAAAGGTAAGAACCTACGTATGGACCACGTAAAATGCCTGCTCCCCTGCCCCTTGTCCAGAAGAATTGTTAGGAACTTAGGGTAGAGATAAAAATTTGAATTGTTTGCATGAATGACTAAGAAGAAAAGACATGAAAACAATCCAATTCCGCTACCCAAACCTTATTGTTTGGAAGTAGGATTTGCGCAATAGAATTCACACGTTCGAGATAACTGGTGATACCACTTTTAGCTATAATATGCCCAAGAAGGTTACCTTCATACACTGTGAATATACTCTTCTGCAATTAAGTGATATCTCGTATTTTTTGCAACGTTAAAATATTTTCTTTAGATCGTGGAGATGATTTGATCTCCTCTTTGAAAAAACCATCACATCATCCAAATATACTACCACACTTTGACCAATAAGCCTTTTGAAAGAAATTCCCATCACCCTTTGGAAGGTGGCTCTAGCATTGATTAGGCCAAAGGGCATGTGTCGAAAGGGAAATTTTCCCAATTTATTTCTAAAATCGTCTTTAATTGATCTGATTCAGCCACCAAAAATTGATTATATCTAGATAAGTCATCGAGAAAACAAAACATTTCATATCCAAAGATTGTTTGTATAATTTTCTCCATGGAGGGAAAATGATAGTTATCTTGATATAAATTCTAGTTTAGATTTTGCAAATCAACGCATAGCAGATATCACCAGTATTTTTCCATACAGGGAAAAGATTCGAGACCTAGGTGGAGTTCTTTTTTCAAAAATGATCCATAGATCTAACAAAAATTTCAACTCCTTTTGGATAGGAGGTTCTAAAGTTGGGAGGAATTTCTTTAACTTTTGCTAAAAAGGTTTGACCCCATGTTTTATTGGTATCACATGTTGAATGATGTAGGTGTCATATGTTTTAAGGTCCTCGTATGTCTAAGAAAAAATGTATCGGTCCCTTCTAAATATATTAATAAAATATTTTCATTATGTAGGGGTACAACATGTACCAAGATTGATGAGATTCAGATCAGCTTCTGTCCCAAGATTGAATTGCTCATGTGACAGTGTGGAACTTTGAGTCATAGTGTTTGAGGGTCCTTGAAACAAGTTCTACAAGTCAAATATTTCTTCAACATAACAACACTTTTGGGCATGGGGTTTCCCTTATTTTTATCAGCCTCTTCTTGTAGGGTTCTCCCATGTTCCTCTTCATCTATTGTCGTGTCCCTGAACACATATGTGTTGGCCATGAAGTCTAGTATATGTTAATTATCAATGAAAACATGAATATTAGTTACATTAGCTGAGATGATAGGTTTATAAAAGGTGTAAACTTGGTTGTGGCATTAGCTAGAGTTTCAATAGAAGCATTATTAATTATAGGAATACATTTAATACCAAAATCCTTAAGAAGAGATCGAGCGCCATACTTCTTATTGATAGTTTTTAAAATATGGTGATAGAAAATGAATGGAATTTCGTACCTACATTGTGATAATGCATAAATCGCCACCTTTAGACATTAAACATCGAGATTAATAGCCTTCCTGATTCCAAGGATTAGTTCTTAATAATCTATAGAGTTGTTAGTGCATTGAAATTTTAACCTATAAGAAATTAAAAAGTTGTTTTTTTGGTGGTCCATCATAATACAGCTGCGAGTGGCTCCATCCTGAGTCTTAGACCCATGATAATATAGAGTCAAAAATCTCATTTTAATTACAATCTATGCTAATTATATTAGCGTCTATACTACATGATTAATTACCATTAGTTGGGTGGCAAGGAAGGCATTTGAGCTACATGTCTCAGGGAATGAGTGATTGCAAATCTTCATAATACCTGATGTCCATCTCTAGGAAACACATTCCCAACTCCTCTTGAGCGAAGTTGATCGGTTCATTGGGGGCTTACAGGTTAATGTTTGTTTCTTTTATTATCTTTGTTACAACACCCTCCAAAATTTTGGCCTGCGGTCACTTTCGGAGCCTTCCTTGGTCTTTTATATTGTCATCGCAAACATTGAAACTCATTCCATGTGTTTTTTTGAAGTATTTTTGTCCCTCATGCAAGATAGGGAAAATATCATATTTTCACATGTGAACTATCACACAATGTGTATAACACTGTTTGGGTGTTTTAGAGAGGTCATATTTGGGTAAAGGAGTTGTTCTAACCATGTAAACATTCGTCAAACTCATTTCCAATGTTTTGAGCACTATCACACAAGTTTGTCACAGACGTCGCAAAGTGTATCTTTAGTGTCACACTTGTCGTAATTTGTCATAAAGTTGTTGGACTAAGGGAAATTCCTTTTTCATGTGTCCTATATGATCTATGTTTTTGTGTCATCAATTATTCTAAGTGTGTGATCACATTTGAAGTGTTATCACAATTCACATCAAACTCACCAATCCTGCAATAATCTGAAAATATTCTCAACCGAGCAACCTAACTTCACTGGGCTTCCATGAACATGCAATACATAATACCATTACTCTAGCTATTAATGTAGGTTTTATTCCCGTACATCGATTACCTACATACGAATTCTAAAATAGATAAAATAAACAATGCGAGAGAATAACACATAAAACACACATACACAAAGATTTTCCCTTGGATCCCAAAACCGAGACTACCATATTGATTTTTCATTATGTTCCTTTCAATGTTACAATACATATTTATACATGTCGAAGCATCTAATACCAGACGAAAAACCATCATGTCGAAAACCATGGGCCGCAAACCATCGCATCCAAAACCATGTGCGAAAATCATGAACAAAAACATAGATGGGGGCTACCTGCCCCCCCTCAAGCTCGCTTTTGACCCCCTACTGCACAATCGCCGCAATGAAGCGGGGGCTCCTCCCTCCTCTAACACGCTAGTTCACTACGTGGGCTAGTTGTGGAAAGAATATAACACAACCCAACATTCTCCCACTTGTTGTTTTCTTTCCATAGGAGAGCTTAGTCATTTATCCAGCCCTGCAACACCCATTGTTTCTCTACACAAGGAGAACTTCTCAAGGTTCATAGATTTTGTCAGTGCATCTACATTATTCTTCAAAGTGTCCACCTTTACCAGCAACACCTTTTTTTCTTCTATCATATCCCTCACAAAGTGATACCTAACTTTAATGTGCTTTGTCTTTGAATGGTAAGCAGGGTTCTTTGCTAAGAAAATTTCACTTTGGCTATCACAATCTATCCTTAAATAGCTCCCTGTACTAACCCCATACTTGAACACAATCTCTGCAACCAAACTACTTCCTTTCTTGCATGAGTGGCTGCCATGTATTCTGCCTCTGTAGTTGATTGTGCCACTACAAATTGTTTCTTACTCATCCAACTGACTTCACCTCCAAATAGGTTAAACACATACCCACTTGTAGATCTTCTCCGATCCAGATCTCCAGCCCAGTTTGCATCAACAAAGCCACGAATATCCAATACTCTATCCAATCCTAGTCTTCCTTGGTAGCACAAGCCATAATCACTAGTGCCACGCAAATACCTAAACACCCACTTCACTGTTGTCTAGTGCTCCTTACCTGGTTTTGACATAAACCTGCTCAATACTCCCATTGCATGTGCAATGTCTGGTCTAGTACAGACCATTGCATACATTAGGCTACCCACTACACTTGCATATGGAACACAAGACGTCCTCTTCCTCTTCTTGTGTCTTGGGACACTGTTCAGCAAATAACTTCACACCTATAGGAATAGGAACCTTCACCGGTTTACTATCCTGCATATTAAACCTCTCCAGTGTTGTCTTGACATACTTCCTCTGGTTTAATCAGAGTTCCCTCTTTGCCCATTCTATTTTAATTTTGATGCCCAAAATATAGTTTGCAACACTAATATATTTCATGTCGAATTTGGAGGACAGTTGGGTCTTCAAATCCTAGATAATGTCTTTGTCATTTCCAAACAGCAACATATCATCCACATACAAGACCAAATAAATAACACAATCACCAATTAATTTAAAATACATACAAGGATCTTCTTTGCTTCTGTTGAAGCCACGTCCCCATACAAATGTATGAAATTTTTGATACCACATCCTTGGTGACTGTTTTAACCCACACAAAGACTTCTTTAAATTTCACACCCATTCTTTCTTACCCTTCACCGCAAAACCTTCAGGTTGCTTCATGTAGATCTCCTCTTCCAGATCCCTATGAAGAAATTTTGTCTTCACATCCATCTATTCAACCTCAAAACCAAAATAAATAGCAACAAATAAAAGTAATCTAATAGAACTTACCTTGGCAACAAGAGAAAAAATATCACCAAAATCAATTCCCAGCACCTAGGAATAACCTTTTTCTACCAACCGAACTTTGTATTTCTCCACCTTTCCTTTTGCATTCGTCTTCTTCTTGAACACCCATGTTCTACCAATGGGTTTCCTTCCAGCTAGAAACTCCACTAGATCCCAAGCCTCATTTTTGTGCAAAGATGACATTTCATCAACCATGGCCTCTTTCTAGAGTTTTCCATCCTCTGAATCTACTACTTCCTTCACAGTTCTAGGATCATCGTCAGTAACAGATAAAGAAAAATTTGAACAGAAATTAGATGGACTATACCTTCCTCGCTGCCTTCTTTCTCAAACTGATCTTCTCACACCTAGAGTGTTACACAGTAATTTGTCACTGTCTTCATCCCAGTCTTCCTACTGTGTCATGTGTCCAAAATCATTCATGATCATGTTAGACAAATGCTTTCTGATCTTGCCAAATTACCCACTTTTCCTAATTTATCTACCTCGTCGTGTCTGTTGGCTAAATAAACGCACTGAAGGGTGCTCCTAAACAATCCCGAAGCGCTGCCATCGCGGAAGTACACCTGATTCCCACGATGGTCCGATTTTATGTGCCAACGCGAGGTTGCTTGTAATATTTAGCGATGACTTGACTAGATACGTTATCCAATAGCGATGTCAGCGTAGAAGATCAGTTATGTACCTGCGATGATCCAGATTGGGTGAATTTGTTCCAACAGTCAGCCTTCCAGATGACTCCAGACCTGGTTGTTGGCATAGTTTATGCCGCCCACCTTTCTCTGGCATGGCTGCTCCGTCATTTGTGCTACCTTCCTTGGAGATAAGCTCACTCTTCCACCTTTCATGGAGACTCCTTCTCCTATTTAAACTCTCACCATTGCTATGCACTGCTAGTTTTTTGGAATAGTTGCTGATAGTTGGCTAGTGGAGCAGTGTTGTTAGTTTTTGTGATTTTGCTAGATAGCTAGTGTGAGTGTGACAAGTGTGGAATTGCTGATAGCTTGAGGAAGGTTGTGAAGTGCCTTAATCTTGTGTAAAACTTGTGAGTGAGAGAGACTTGTATGTTGGGAGATCCATCTTCAAAGAGTGAATGCTTGAGGAACATGGTGGTTGGACCCCTCTAAGAAGGCTTGTGACGTCAAGACTTTGGTTGTAAGCTTACTCTTATTTCATTATTAATGCAATCAATGATGTTTTCCTATGTCTTGTATGTAATGTACTTGATAGCTCATGACTTCTTGACTTTGTGAGTAAATAGATCATTGTTGTTCTGGTTACGTGCTTTGTTGTATTTCCTTTTCATTGTTTCAGGTTGATTACTCATTAGGAGAAGGAAGCGGAAGCTGGAGCAGTGAAACAGAACTCCATCAACCACTGGTTGAGGTAGGCCTTCAACTATGACCGCTTAAGGAAAGCTATTGTTGATCTGTCCTTGTTTGTGGCTAGACCCACTCTAGGGTTAGAGGGGTTGCCTCTGTCCATAGGGGGAACACTTTCCTGCATCACAAATTGGCTACTCCGCTGGGGAGATTTGGCCTTTGTTCTTTTCTTGTTTACTTTTGTCTTGATTTTTTGTTTTGGTCTCTTTTGAAGTTTTGGGGATTAGTTACCAGTCTTCTGAGTTTCCTGGCCTGATCTGGGAACACCCCTGATTTGATTAAAGATTTGACTGTTTTTGATTTGGGAGTTTTTGGTTCGCCTGTTATTGTTTTGAACATCATCGCGGCTTTAAATTTAACAGTTGCGTTGTCATCACGTCCACCATTTTGTAGTATCCTATTCATCGCGTAATTACGCCTAACAGTCGTGACGGTTCTGTCAATCGGACCATCCCAGGAAAGTCATGTACTTCCATGCTAACATCGCTCTGTTTTTGCGGCGTGTTCTTTATCAGCGCTTGTTGCTCATGTATTACCCGCGCTGATTGGTGTAGAATTGATTTTCTCAATTGTTCCCCCTGAGTCCATCAATCCTGCTAGTCCCTTGCTGTTCTCACTTGTTTGATAACTTGTTTTTCACTGTTTATAGTTTGAGGCACTCCCTTAGTGAGCTTTGTTGAATGAATCTTGTTTTCTTTCTTCTGTGACCTAGTTTCATTTTTTCAAGTCTCTTGGATCAATTTCGATTGGTTGCTTGTTTGCTCAAAGATTTGTTTGCAGCTTTCTGTTAGTTTGATTGAGCTTTCCCCTTTGCTTGTTTTTGGTTGATTGTCTAGTGATTGTTATTGGACCAATATTTGGCATTGATTCGATTTATCTTAACTACCTGGACATAGATCACAATTGTTTGGATCAACCGTTTTTCCACACTTGCTTATTGCTTATTTGTTTCTTTTAGAATTAGAGGCATCAAAATCAAAAGAATTGCATTCATTTAGTATACGAAAGTGAAAGTGAATTTGCATTTCAAGTTTACATATTGGAAAGCGAATGTTTGAATCACTCAATAGTAGTATCCATGACTTTAGGAATTGATGTCTGCTTGCATTGAGTGACTACTTTGTTGTCTTGGTTTTCTTGGTTTGGGAATGATCTCTCTACCCTCCCATAGGTACGTGTTCATCGAAGAAAAATGATATTTCATTCATTCTAGCTACATCCTAGGTTTTGTTATATACATACGGTAAGGCCTGAAAATTGAAACATAATCCAAGATCAACTCTAAAATGAACTGAATAAATCTAACAACGCATTGGAACATAACGCACACTATTTAGAGGTCTAGGCTAGAGACGTGCTCCGGCGTCGTTAAACCTAGTCACTTTTGTTTCCACTCAAGGTTGGGTGATTCCTCCTTCTGTGACTCCCATGTACCATCGGGTATATGCTGGGAGACCCCACTAGGTTATCATCCTTTATCCATAGGAAGTCGTGTCTGCCACCTTACAAGCCATAACGCACCGAACATAGAATTAGGGAAGATTGACTGCCGTACGGAAAGTCCTTGGTTTTCATATGACTGCCAAGGTGTATATTCAGTTTTACGGATTTGTCTGGTAAACCTTTTGCCTAGTTCTCCAGAGTAGTCACTTTCATTTCGTTTTGGACTCCCTAAAAGAAAAGGTCCATCTGAGCACTTGTCACTTCAGGCTCATTAAATATTCGAACGTGAATAGAGTCATCTTTTTGTCCTTTTCTCAACTCTTTAAAAATGAAAAGGTCAAGTTTTGTTCCTGTGTCTTAAAATATTTTCGGCCACGATTCACATTTACCCTGTTAGATCTTGTTTGAGTTAGTTGGAGTAGGGTCCTTTCTCGTTAGTTTTCCTAGGATTTTTGAATCATCATCCTGGCGGAATCACCAATCTCGTCTCCCGTTCCAAGTGACCAAGGGTCTCCTTCTTTTGTTGCTCATGAGGTACCAGTTGTCGGTGATAGTCTCCTTGTTATTCCGAGTATCCAACCGATTAACTCTCGTGCTCGAGAGGATGAGACTTATGATATTCACTAGAACCCCATTTGGGAGCCTTCCGAAGAAGATATTCCTGGTACTCCTCCTAGTGTTTTGATCCCAATGTCTTCTTCTGATATGGAGGACTCATCCCCTGTCACAAGTGAAGAATCCATTGCGATGAGTGGTGCAATTCCCACCTCAATGGAAACTACACCTTTTCATACCACCCCTCTTGGTGTTATGTTGCCTTTACGCTATAAGGCTTTGAGGTATGTTATGGGTTCTAGGGCCCCCCTTACGAGTACTATGTGGTCTCACACTGTCACTCCGTCCGCGGAGTCTTTTATTCCTCAAATTCACAATGTGTCTATCACCTCAGTCCCGACTATTCTGACTGTCTGTGTGGCTTCTTCAACCCCTGTTGCTGGTACCATTACTGCATCCTCTGTTGTGACCTCTGTTGCTGGACCTTCTTCTAGGTTAGCAAATAGTGGCCCATTGGCATCGGTATCTAGAGTTGTCGATCCTACACTAAGCACCCCTCCTTCTTTTGGTTTCATTCCAGTAGGGGGGCATACGATCCATATTTGCATGCTCTTCAGAATTCAGATCCTCAAAATCCATTTCATTATTATGATTCTAGAGGGGCTCATCTCTATCATCATGGACCTTTGCCACCTCAACCTGCGGTTGAAGTCATGGTTCCATTATCCGTTGCTTGGACCACCACTAGTTATGGTGGTGGCCAAGTGTCGCCTACACATCTTCAAGGACCACCTTTTCAAGGCCAGCCGTCTTACGTGCAACCCTCTTATGGGCAATAGTATTACGGACAATCTTATCTAGGGTAACCTGGAGGCCCACAAGGACAACCCTTCCAGGGAAAACCTTCAGCTTCTGGTGGTTTGTCTTTTACCTATTTCGCGCAACCTTCTGGTAATCCAAGACAACCTTACATGCAACAAGGCCAATTTGGTGTCCAGCAAGGCTACCCTTCTGGGAAAGTCAGTCAACCTTACGTTCAGCAAGGCCAACCCATTATCCAGTCTAGTTAACCATCTGGACAATTCGATCAGCCTCAAATCCAATCTGGTCAACCAACTGTCCAGTCTGCTCAGCCATCCGGTCTATCAGGACAACCCTCAGTTGTGCAAGGACAACACAACACCCACCAAGCTCAACCTTCTAGACAAATAGATCAATCTCAATCTCAACTAGGTCAACCTTCTAGCCGGATGGCTCAGCCTCAATTCTCTAAAGAACATCCATCTGGGCCTACTCAACCAGACACTCAAATGATTGTTGCTTCTCAAGCTCAACCTAATTTTCAGTCCCAGTCTGGGCTTCAGACCCAATCCGGTCTTCAAATGTAGGTTGGATCTCAATCCCAACCGGCCTATCAAACACAACCTACCTCCCAGGCTCAGTTTGAAGCTCAGCCGCCTTATGGTTTCTAGCAATCCCAAGGGCAAACTCAATTTTCCCCGTATCAAAATGATCAACAACTACAGGTGACTCCTTATCAAAATTACCAAAAACCTTATGTTTCTCCTACAGGCCAAGTTGGTAATCAATGGAATGATGGGGGGAAAATCTAGTGTCATCCACCCTATAACCCCTATGGACAAAATCCCTATAGAAAAAACCCTCCTGGGCCAAATCAGTCCAGAGAAAATCAATGGGAGCAACCAGCAGTAGGCTGGAACTCTGGTACTACCTCCTACCCGTGGCCTCAGATGTCCTTTAACCCTCAATTACCTTTTTTAGCAACGTTGGAATTACCAGATGTGTCTAAACTGACAAATGATCCTATTCTTCATAATCCGTGTTAGCCCCTGGTTCCAACTAAGATTCCTGGTGATTGTCCCGAATTCGATGGTAAAGCTGGAGAAGATCCCCACGCCCACGTCATGACTTATCATCTATGGTGTTCATCGAATTAGTGGCTCGATGATTCAATCCGGCTCCACCTTTTCCAAAGGACCCTCACTGGCTCTGCTGCTAAATGGTATATTGAGTTAGCTCGCAGATCTTTTGAGGATTTTAACTCGTTGGGTATGGCATTTTTAACTCATTTTAGTTGCCGATCCGATATGAAATGGGCACACACCTCCTGACATCTTTAAAACAAACAATGGCTATGCATATCTCTGATCATATCCATGGATGGAGATGGCATCGCTGCTTGACTAATTTTTGGATTGTCGATCAGCTTCTCACCGACTGGTTCACGACCTCATTCGTCGGTTCGATAGTGTGGGACATTGCTATGGGGGCATGTGTAACTGAAGAGTAGGATATTGCGCGCGCTCAGTACCTTGACTTGGTTTACTCCCAGTTCGGTACGCTATATTATTATTTGCCTGATGCCCTGAGACCCGGAACTACCAAAGCCCCGCCAACACCATCCGTTGACGGTGTCATTGGTTTTGTTAATCCTCCTTCTACGAAATCTTCCGTGAACCCTGGGAAGCAAAAGTTGAATGCTCTAAATGAAAATACTTCTGAGGTTGTATCCAATTCTAGTAGTACTTCCGAGGTTAATGCCATCCAGTCCACCACGGCGGTCAAAGCCCCGAAAGGAAAAAAGAAAGGAAAAGGAAAGAATAAAGTTGATTAACCTAAGTAGGATTCCCATAAAACTCCACCCGAGGAAGGTGCCAAACGCAAGCCTACGTATCCTTGTCTTATCTGTCACGAGGATAACTATACGAAAGACTACCCAACGTGGTCTGAAGTTAGTCGTTTGTTGAAAGGTGTTCCCGGGACTCCCGCTATGCTCAAAGAGCCTTTTCCCTAGCAGCAAACGCAAATGGTGGTTGATCCATCCCAATCCTCTTCTCCCTTTGGCTCTCAAGTATTTATGGCTGGGACAATTATCGTCCACATTAGTACTCGGGAAAAAGAGTATCCGTCACCTACCGGGAAAGAGCCTGAGGTTCCCTCTAGTGCTCCTCCGTCCAGTTCTGGTCCGCTCCATATCGAGAGACCTAGCAATGAGACACCTGTCTGACCCCATCCTAAAGGTGTACTCCAGAAATCTTCTTACAACCCTAATGCTCGTGCTACTTAGCACTATAGCATCATTGAGGACTTAGCCTAGGCTCCGTCAGCTATGTTCGCTTTAGAAGTTCTCTAGAGCTACCCATCTCAAAGGAAGTCCTTGCTATCGGCCATCAGTGGCATCGACCCGCCCGACTCAGATTTGATTACTTTTGACCTAGAAAGCCACATACCAAGACTGACTCACCAAATTCCCTTCCTTATTTAGGTCATCATCAATTCCAAAATGATTCATCATACAGTCATTGATGAAGGCGCTTCCACTTGCATCATGTCTGTTGCTTATTGGAAGGCTATTGGTTCTCCGACTCTGAGCCAGTCTCCCATGACCTTGGAAGCCTTTGATGGGAGAGAGTCTTGCCCTTACGGTATACTCCAAAATTTTCCCATTACTTTGGAAGGGAAGATGGTTGAAGTGGAAGTTGAAGTTGTTGATGCTAATCTTACTTACAGCCTCCTTTTGGGATGCAGTTGGACATACGCCATGCGAGCCATGGCTTCATCTATATTTCAGGTCATTCGTTTCCCTCATCAGGGGAATATCGTCACAGTAGACCAACTATCTTTCTTTGCCTCCTCTTCCAAAGGCAACATGCCCTTTGTGGAGCATACCTCTATCCCATGTGAGAGTGTGGGAGCTGGACTTTTTAAAGATCCTGCCCTTATGGGTGTTTTTTCACTCCCACCTCCTAACGTCACTCCTATTAATATGATCTTTGTTTGCTCTGATCCTTGGGTCCTTCCTCCCACTGATCAGATAGACTCATGGGGCGATGAGATGCCGTTGAGTCCTGCCGAGCTCAACTACGTCGAAATTGTTACTACATCGGCTTCACTTTCTGAACCTGCTCTTTCGAGCAGGGCTCTCAACTCATAAGCTCATTCCCCTTAGCTTGGAGATGACGCTTCTTCAAACCCTTTAAAGGAAATATTTCCTTCTGATGAAGCTATTATCAAGACCGTGTCTCTTGAGGAACTCCCTTGGTCTGATCATCACCATCGTTCCTCATTTCTCCCTACCCACCGGGAAATGCTTACCTGTCTTGAGTGGTTTGCTCCTTGTCTCCCATCCCAACCCCTCTAGACACCCGTTCAAGTCTATCAAGTGTCTTCTGAAGGGAACATGGGGAACATCATGAAAACTCAGCCAATCGACATCTCTGTTAAACTAGGGATTTTCGAGCATATCCATGTCAGAGTAACTTGTACTCTGGAGGAAATTCAGCTCTATACTGATCTTTTTCATGAATTTCGTGACGTCTTTGCTTGGTCTTACGAAGAAATGCCTACCATTGATCCCAACATCATGGTGCATGAGATACCTGCATATCCGGGTGCTAAGCCTGTCCGCTAGCGTCTATGCCCCATGCACCCCCGAAAGGCTGCAACAATTAAAGTGGAAGTTGAAAAGCTTCTTAAGGCTGGTTTTATCTACCCCATCACACTCACATATTGGGTCTCCAATATCGTCCCTGTGACTAAAAAATAGGGTACTATCTGAGTCTGTGTTGATTATCGTGATATTAATCGGGCCTATACCAAGGATAACTTCCCTACACCCTTCATTGACCAGCTCATTGATGAGTGTGCTGGGAGTGAAATGTATTCATTTATGGACGATTTTTCTAGATATAACCAGATCAACATTGCACCTGCAGATCAGCACAAGACTGCCTTTATCTATCCATGGGGCACTTTCACCTACAAAAATATCCCTTTCAGTTTGAAAAACACTGGTGCTACCTTTCAACGCGCAATGTCTTATGCATTCCATGATATTCAACACATTATGCAACCATACCTGGATGATCTACCAGCTCATTCAGCTAAACATCAGGACCACCCCGCTCATCTTCACTAAATCTTTCTCCGCTATCGACACTACCACATCAAGCTTAATCCTCATAAGTGCGTCTTCTGCATTGAGTTAGGCAGACTTCTCGGATTTATCATCTCCCGAGAGGGCATCCGTTTGGATCCCCTTAAAGTCAAGGCTATTCTGAATCTTCCTCCCCCTGCCTCTTTGTAGCAATTGCAGAGCTTGTAGGGCAAAGCAAATTTTTTATGACAATTCATTCCGAACTATGCCGAAGTGACCAAAGGTTTCACGTGGTTGTTGAAGCGGGATACCCCTTTCAGTGGGATGCCACTACTCAAGATTCCTTCGAACATCTCAAGGTTCTCCTTGTTTCGGCTCCATTGTTGCGTCCTCCGAATTATCATTGTGACTACACTTTATATTTGGCCGCTGTCGATACCATTATTGGCATGGTTCTTGTTTAAGATGATGATGATGACACTGAGCATGCCATATATTATTTCAGCCACAATCTTCTAGATACGGAAACTTGATATGCTTACATCGAGAAGTTGGCATTGGTTTCCGTTTGTGCCGTCCAACGTTTCTACCATTATATCTTGTTACATACTACGACAGTGGTTTTTGATTGCAACCCAATGACATACATCTTGTCGCGTCAGCTGCTGGGGGGCAAGTACTCGAAGTGGATCGTTATCCTCCAAAAGTTTGACTAGGAATTTTCCACCGCCAAGTCTAAGAAATCCCTTATCTTTGCTGAGTTACTTTGCTCTTTGCCATCTTCTATCGTGCCCTCTTGGTCAAAGGGCCATATCCCAGACGAAACTCTCTTCTTAATTAGCACCTTCGATCCCTGGTATGGGGATATCATTGTCTATCTACAGACATCCTCCTTTTGTCCCAATGTGTCTTGGATGCTTGGCGGAAGATTCGTCATTAGTATCAAACCTATCATATTATTGGGGACACCCTGTACCACCTCTGTGCCAACTCTGTTCTCCATTGATGCTTAACATTCGCGAAAGCTGAGCGAGTTCTAAACAACTGACATTCTAGTGCCTGTGGTGGTCACATGTTCGGATATGCTACTGCTCAAAAGATCCTCTGCGGCTGGTTATTTCTGGCCCTCCATATTCAAGGATTGCATTTTTTCCGTCCACTCCTGTCATGAGTGCCAGATCTACCAGCGGAAGATGTGTGCGTCTCCCTCTCCATTGCACCCTGTTGTTACCGTCAGCACTTTTGAAAAATGGGGCATTGATTATATGACCTGTAACCCTCGCTTGGCCATGGGGCATGGGTGTATCATCATTGCCATTGATTACTTCACAAAATGGTCCGAGGCGATGCGCACATTATCTGAAGACAGTCACACAACAACGCAATTTTTGTTTAATCATATTATTTCATGGTTCGAAGTCCCTTAGGCTATCATCACTGATCACAGGAAGCATTTCCGTAATCACATGATGACTGAGCTAACAACTAGCTAGGCTTGCGGCATGATATCTCGACTCCATACTATCCTCAGGCCAATGGCCAAGTAGAAGCCGTCAACAAGGTTCTAGTTACGATGCTTCAACGAACCATTGGCATGCATAAGTCTAACTGGCACTTGATGTTGTTCTCTGCCTTATGGGCCTACCAAACTTCTGTGAAGGACGCCACTAGTTTCACTCCATTTCAATTAGTTTACGGACTAGAGGCTACCCTTCACATTGAGTGCGAGATCCCTTCTTTGAAATCAGCCGTCTAATTACTCCCCAACACTACTCCGGTAGAAGAACGCCTTATTTACCTAGAACGGTTGGAAGAGACTCGTCGGCTAGCCTCTCTAGCTATTGAAGCACAGAAGAACAGAGTGAAAACTCACTTCGATCATACTGTCCATCCTCATTCTTTTGTTGAAGGGGATTTGGTCCTGCTCTACGATGAAGCGAATGATAAGCTGGGGGCAGGCAAATTCGAGCCCATGTGGCACAAGCCTTATATTATAAAGATATTTTTGCAAAAAGGGGCCTATGAGCTGATTGATTATGAAGGGAATCCTCTGGATAAGCCCCGAAATGGGCTTTACTTGAAAAAGTATTATGCGTGAATTTCATGCACTTTGGTTTGTACATACATGAATTTTTAGCAGGTGTGTTGTGTGTGTGTTTTCATTTTTTTAGCTTGGTGTGAAGGCATGATTGCCGCTTATTATGTATTTTGCTTCTTGTACAGATGTCTGGTGCACCTTATGTTGGTTTCGCTGATGGTGCCTGCCGCACTACTCACAATTTGTCTTCTGCGGCATGGGTGATCTACGATCCTCATGGTGAGTTGATAGACCTTCAAGGTGTTTGTCTAGGTTGTACCATGAATAATGTCGCTGAATATAGTGTTGTTATTGAGTCACTGGCCGAGGCGATTAATCTCGGTATTCATACATTGGTTATGGACCTGGACTCTCAGCTTGTCGTCCACCAGCTCAATGGGCGATATTCCGTCAAAGTCCATCGGATTTTAAGGTTGTATTTACGTGTTAAATTTGTTAGAGAGGAATTTTGATTTCATTACGTATCAACATATTCCACGACGATTAAATATGCTAACTGATGCATTGGCTAATCATGTATTAGACAGACATTTGCGTAACATGTAATCAAAACAACATACAAGGAGCATGTAAAACACAATAATAAATCATAGAAATATGTATGTATATATATATATATATATATATATATATATATATATATATATATATATATGTGTGTGTGTGTGTGTGTGTGTGTGTGTGTGTGTGTGTGTGTATGTATATGTATATATATATCGTGTGGCACACCAAGGCGCTCAAAAAATAAGTGTACATGTCCAAATAGATTTTGTGTTCTCCATAAATCTAAGACACATGTCTCTCAAAAAATCACTAGCAGGAAATAAAACCTAGGTGTCTACTGTGATGGGTTATGCTCCCTATAGCATACCAACGCCCGTGCTACCCACCTCAACAGGTCGTGCACCCTGGGTTCCACTACTACTATGTGGATCTGGAAAGCTATGGGGACCTCCTCGATCCCCATGTAATCTGGAATCCCTGCTGTTAGGCCCTCAAGGTTTTGGGCCACTATCTCCACCGTATCATCAGCTGGAGGAGCCAAGGCTAGTGCCACAATGCCCTGCGCATCCCTCCGTGCCTCTGGAGCCAACCCAATGGGTATCACTAGTCCTACATCTGCAAACTATAGCATTCATCATTAGGACATATACATGAAAAATTCAAAACATCATAAAAATAATAATGCAAAAAATGTGAAAAGTGTCTTACCACCATCATCCCATTGGTCTCCAGTGGGCAGTTGCATGTCAGGATCTCTGCGGAAGTCCATGCCAGCATACGGCCAATCCTCCACGAAGATCGTCTAGTGCTCTAGCCATTCCCGGAACAATGTCCCCCACGCCATTGGTCGTCTGCCACCTCCTCGTGGCATGACGTGTGCCCATCGTGTGGCCCTAGTCTCACGTGGTCTAGGAAAATCCAAATCCATGTCCTGTAACTATAGTGCTGGCACCCGCTCCAGCATGAGCGGCACTAAGATGGATCCATAACCAAACTGCTTCATCTCTCCTCGACAGAAGTTGGTGAGTTGCCTCTTCATGTTCACGATCACCGTTTCTGCCCAGTTAAACATGGTTGAATTGAGACATTCGAGAGCCAACTGGAGATGGGTCTTCGAAGCCTCATGTTCTGCTTGGGAGCCCGCTACCCATGTCATCATGAAAAGCATAGCACGAAGGACTACATCATCCACTTTTGGGATTGCCACCTTCCCACTCCTCGTCTTGCGTGCCTGTGGGCACACTTGAGCCATCAGCGTCTCTAAGGAATCACCCTTGGGTTGCTGCCCCTCCAGAATGGGCCTCTCACCTCGACGGGACGGCCCGGTCAAAAAATATATGTCTGTACCGTCAAACTTGATATCCCAGCCTCGGATGATGAATTTCCCATCCGTGGGATTCCTGGCCTAAATCAGTAGCTCCAGCAAATCAGGTTGTGATTGGAGATGCGGAGTTAGGAAGAATTTGAGAAATTTGCATGCTCGTAATGCATTTCGGCACCCCGCATCGATGAAAGCTTCTATGTCATTATCCTCATGCATTCGCTCTTTCCAAACAAGTGCCATTATCACCAGCATGACGAAAAAAATCGAATTAGCACTTCGTTTACCAAATTCAACGCGTAATTTGCATAGAAAATAAGTTCGCGTCATCATCGCGTTTGTTTTTAAAATAGACGTGATGACGCGAGGTCGCTAGTTGTATTTTTTCATGGTCATCAAGGAAGTACATCACTTTTCTCTGATGATCGAAGCGTGTTATGTGTCAATTTTTTTCGGCCATCGTGGACCCGAAGGCTATACGTGCGATGACCGAGTGGTGGAGCTCGATTCAAAAACCCAGCTTAACCAACACATTTAACGTTCAAAATGCATGAAAAAGGTATAGGATTGAAGCACAGGACAAGGACTAATTACCTAGGACAAGTTTCCGGGTGAATTATGGATGAACAAAACTGAATTTAGCTCGCCAACTTTGGTGCTCCAAAATGCTCGACAGTGAAATGAACAGTAACTATGGTAAAAATGGTTGGATTAACCCCTTTTTATAGTAATTTTTGGAAATTAAAGAATTATATTTTGTAAATGTGGGTTTTTTCTCATTTTTTGTCACATGGATAGTCAAAATATGGTTTTTAACTATGTTTCTATGTATATTGTTCATTTTATATCGAATGGGTTTACGTTTGATGTGATTTGTGCAGGGCTTCTGGTAGTGGAATTATGTCAGTTTTGTGAGTACTTGATCTGAAAAAGTCATCTTTAAGCTCTTTTCCAACTTGAAAAATGAAAAGATAGCTGACTTGTTACTCTTGACTTGTTAAAAGAAGTAATGGGTGGTTGCCTTTAAGCTCTTTTCTGACCGTGTAAAAACAAAAAGATTGCCGGGCCTTTGTCGTTTCAAGCTCGTTATCATTTACGAAACGACGTGATTCTAACCACTTTTATACTTTTTCAGGTCGACATCACTATTTATGAAACTCCTCGATCATAATGGTCAGGCGGTTCTTTCGAGTATCGTTTTATACTTTTTCGGGCTCGAGAGACACAAAATTACGAAAAAGGACCCCCCTGGAGTTTTCTTTTCTGTGTCTTTTCTGAATCTCTAAACATGAAAAATAATCCGAGTTTTACCTATGTCAGACTCGTTAAACCCTGACGACATTTGGACTCGTCACCATGACGAGATTTGAGCTTCTCCTTCCTAGGGCTCGTTAAATTACTACTAGGTTGATCTCAACAACAGGTTTATCATTGATTGTCTATGGCAGCTAGTCACTCTTGAACATTGACACTTTTGCTCCTTGTCAGGTTGGGACATCCATACATCGTCATTTGGCCTTTCGTGGGTTTGGGTTGTCATTTAGCCTCATTCTATCTGATTCATGCCGTCTCCATTGAGCCTCTGATCCCTTGGTATCTAGATGCTGCCACCCTCTGAAGCCGTATCGACGACATGTTCAAGAGTATAATCCTTCTGTAGTTTACACCCTCACCTTCTCCTCTAATACTCTGTTTCACCATCTGCCACTTGTTCCTTATCTCATGTCGTTGATGGGGGAAACATTATGGACCTCCTATGACGGGTCGTCTCCTGTCGACGTCAACTCATTATCCAGGAGATTGATCTAGAGATCCCCTTTGGTACCTTAGAGCTTGCATGCCTCAATGGAAAGTTCTTCGCACTTGACGGCCGACTTTCATCATTGGTCATCGATTGGGTGATTCCACGGGTGTTCGACTTCAGCTCCTTTTTCACACTTTGTGGATTGTGCTAGACAATACCTTGAAAACCATTGGCATTATTGGTGGTTTCTATCGTGCTTGTTAACGGTTCTCATCATTGATTGGTAATCAAGCAACTTTCTATCATGCTTGACCTGAGCACATCTATTCGTATGTTAGAATCCGTACTATGATCAGATGGGTTCAAGACCCTGAACTCAACTTCTATATGTTCAGGCTGTGTCGATTGGTTTATGATTACATGACTCATTGATGGATGGCTACGACCATACCCAAGTCTTCATGGATGGTTGTGACCATACCTTTATCATCATCATTGTCTCATTAGCTGGATGGCTGCGTCCATACCGCAGACCTATTTCGTATGTCTTTTGGATGGTTGCGCCCATGGGTAGACTACATGTACTTCATCATTAGAGAGATCAGTTGTACTTGCGTGAAGGTTCTTCCAAGATGGTGTTCCAGCTCAGTCAGTTTCATAAATCATTTCACCCCTCCCTCTCTCTCGGGCTTCATACTTTAGGGGGCATCTGTTACACAATAATTTGTCACTGTCTTCATCCCAGTCTTCCTACTATGTCATGTGTCCAAAATCATTCACGCTCATGTTAGACAAATGCTCTCTGATCTTGCCAAATGACCCACTTTTCCTAAGTTATCTGCCTCATCGCTCCTGTTGGCTAAATAAACACGTTGAAGGGCGCTCCTAAACAGTCCAGAAGCACTGCCATCATGGAAGTACACTTGATTCCCACGATGATACGATTTTATTTTCCAGTGCGAGGTTGCTTGTAATCTTCAACGATGACCTGACTAGCTACGTTATTCAATAGCAATGTCAGCGCAGAAGATCAGTTATGTACCCGCGATGATCCATATTGGGTGAATTTGTTCCAACCGTTGGCCTTCCAGATGACTCCAAACCTGTTTTTTGGCATAGTTTATGTCGCCCTCCTTTCTCTGGCATGGCTGTTCCATCATTTGTGCTACCTTCCTTGGAGATAAGCTCACTCTTCCACCATTCATGGAGACTCCTTCTCCTATTTAAACTCTCACCATTAGTATGCACTGCTAGTTTTTGGGAATAGTTGTTGATAGTTGGCTAGTGGAGCAGTGTTGTTAGTGTTTGTGAGTTTGCTAGATAGTTGGTGTGAGTGTGACAAGTGTGGGATTGTTGATAGCTTGAGGAAGGTTTTGAAGTGCCCTTAATCTTCTGTAAAACTTGTGAGTGAGAGAGACTTGTATGTTGGGAGATCCATCTTCAAAGAGTGAATGCTTGAGGAACATGCTGGTTGGACCCCTCTAAGAAGGCTTGTGACGTCAAGACTTTGGTTGTAAGCTTACTCTTATTTCATTATTAATGCAATCAATGATGTTTTCATATGTCGTGTATGTAATGTACTTGATAGCTCATGATTTCTTGACTTTGTGAGTAAATAGATCATTGTTGTTCTGGTTATGTGCTTTGTTGTATTTCCTTTACATTGTTTCAGGTTGATTACTCATTAGGAGAAGGAAGTGGAAGCTGGAGCAGCGCAACAAAACTCCATTGACCACCGGTTGAGGTAGGCCTCCAACTATGACTGTTTAAGGAAATCTATTGTTGATCTGTCTTCGTTTGTGACTAGACCCACTCTAGGGCTAGAGTGATTGCCTTTGTCCGCGAAGGGAAGACTTTCCTACGTCACACAGAGTTTGTGGCTCTTCATGTTCTGATTCCTCCTCTGTTATAGAGTCTGATTCTTCCTCCTTAAGCTCAAACTCTATCTTCTCAGGTTCCTTTGGTTGAAATTCATGTTTAATAACATCTTTTACCTCTTTGAACACCACATCTTGGTTGTACACAACCTTCCTTATTACTGGGTTCCAAAGCTTAGAACCCTTTAAACCTTCCTTATACCTAATAAAGATGCACTTTTCAGATTTACTATCCAACTTGGATTTTTTCTCCTTTGGAACATGTACATATATATCACATCCAAATACCCTCAGATGTGAAATAGAGGGTTTCTTACCAGTCCATACCACTTGTGTAGTCTTATCCTCCAACGCTAATGATGTTGATCTATTGACTAGGTAACATGCTATCTCCACTGCCTCTGCCTTGTCCTAACTTGGCACCACTGAGCATGCTTCTTACCCTTTCCATCAATGTCTTTTTCATTCTTTCTGCAACTCCATTTTTCTCAGGTGTGTATGGAGTACTCTTCTGCCATGCTATACCACATTTCTTAGGAAATTCTTCAAATTCCTTACTGTAAAACTCTCCCCTGTTAGCTGTCCTCAACACCTTTATCTTCTTCTCTATTTGGTTTTCCACCAGAGCCTTATATTTTTTAAACCCGTCAAAGACATCAGATTTATTCTTAAGGAAATATATCCATGTATTCCTTGAGAATTCATCTATAAATGATTCATAGTACACAGACTTACCCAGTGATGGCACCTTCACAGGTCCAAACACATCACTATGCACAAGCTCTAATATCTGTTTCGCCCTCTTACCACTAGAAGGGAAGCTCACCCGATTCTGCTTCCCATATACAAAATTTTCACAGAACTCAAAATCCAGAGAGCTATTAGTCACACCTTCTACCATACCTTTACCATGAAGTATTCAAAGGCCCTTCTCTCCAATATTTACAAGCCTTTGATGCCATAGCATGGTCTTTTTTCCTGAGACCACTAGATTTTCTGCTCCACTTTCAAGAACCAAAAATTTTTTGCACCCATCAATAACAGTGCTACCTTGCAGCTTGTACAGAGTTCCAATCTAAACTCCCCGCATCAATACTAGTGCTCCCAGAACCATCTTGTAGGCATATTTCTAAAACACTATTTTTACACCTGCATCATCCATTTTGCTTACAAAAATCAAATTTCCTACCAATGCAGGAACATGCAGAACACCCGGAAGTGTTCTAACCCTTCCACCTTGCAAATTCAACTTTTCTTTTCTGCGACCAATGATTCTAGCCTTCCTGTCACCCCACAATAAGACATCACCACAATAATATTTCTCATACTCGCAGAACCGCTCTCTATCGGGAGTGAAGTGAAAGGATGCACCTAAGTCAATCAACCATGCCTCATGATCTACATGTGTACTTGAAGAAGCCAAGTACACATCCCCACCTTCATCTGAGGTGGTTTTCGCCTCTGCAGAAGGAGCATCAGTAGATCCCTTTCCTTCTCAGGAGCTTTAGATTTACAGTCCCTTGTCTAGTGCCCTTCCTTTCCGCATTTCTAGCACACCACCTTTATAGGTTTCCCTAGAGATTTAGATCTCCCTATACATTTAGATCTCCCACTCGATGACTTATTTTGTTTCTTTTATGGGACTGTCTTCGTACAGATAAGGCATCACCATTCTGGCTCTCCATATTTCTCCATCTAATCTCCTCCACCAGCAAGGATGAGACTATTTCATCAAACTGCAAGTCAGTTGCATTTCTACCTATTGCAATAACTAGACTGTCCCACAAATCTGGTAGAGAAGACAACAAGCTAATGCACTTATCTTCATCTGAAATTTTAATATCAATAGACAATAACTAAATTACCACAGTATTATATGCATTCATATATTCTATCACCAAGTCTCCATCTTTCATCCTCAGGTTATACAACTTTTTCCATGGGAACAATTTATCACCAGAGACTTTGATTGGTACAAAGTCCCTAACTTGTCCCACAAAGCCTTCATCGTAGCTTCCCTAATACATTCAGCAATACTGAATCTGAGATACACAATTGTATTGTGCTCTTTGCCTTTCGACCCAACTTCTTCCATTATTCATCGGACATTCATGTTGGTTTAGTACTTGGATCTACTGCAATCCACTAATATTTATCCACCAACAAATCCTCCACTTGAGTTTCCATAACTCAAAACTCTAACCATTAAATTTCTCGGTCTATATCTTTCCACTGCCCGCCATCTTCTTTCACCACCAGAATTAATCCCGCAGATCTCCCACTGAAAGCGTCTATCACAGGCCTGAGCGAAACCCCTCAGCAGCAAAGGCGTCCCCTTGGAGCCAAAACAACTCTGATACAAAATGTAGGCTTTGACCTCGTACAGAAATTACCTACATACAAATTCTAAAACACAGAAAATAAACAATGCAAGAGAATTACACATAAAACACATATACATAAAGATTTTCCTGTGGATCCCAAAACCAGGACTACCAGATTGTTTTTTCATTATGTTCCTTTCAATGTTACAATACATATTTATACATGTCGAAGCATCCAATACCATGGACCGAAAACCATCACATCCAAAACCATGGACTGAAAACCATCGTGTCCAAAACCATGTGCAGAAATCATGCACATAACATAGGTAGGTCAGCCCAACTTAATATAGAGTCCAAAAAAATAAATTTTCCGGGGCGCTGCCTTAGACCCCGGATCCCGTAGAGGGGGGCTACCTAACCACCTCAAACACCCCGGACAAGGGGGGCTACCACCCCCGTCTAACCCCCTGGTTCACTATGTGGGCTAGTCATGGAAAGAATATAACACAACCCAACAATTACCTTTCCTCTTGAAACTATGCAATGTGCAGTTCCTACCTTCCAGTGCTGATGCACTGCACAGTTCCAATGCTTAAGCCCTCACTTTAGCTACCAGAATTGTACAATCCATCCTCCTAGCCTAGCCTCAACTGCACATTGCGTAATATCTAGCCTCAATCTCATCACTTGGGTCCCTAGGCTATGTAATTACATAATGAACATCTGCCTCTATCTCCCAAAACTGCGGAATATGTTGATCTAGTGCACATCTCCTCATCCTGTCACACTGACCTCCTGAGTTCTATAGTTTTTTTCCTCAAACCAGCCTGGAATATGCATTTTGTAGGCTCAAGGCTCAATGTTCACCCCCGATTAATTGAAATGTGCAATTGTGTAGACACTAATCCCCTCTCCCAGATTATTACCTAGTTTTGGCTCACTCAATGGATCAATATGCACTATCTTAGAAAATGTGTTTTTCGGACTGATGTCATCTCGTCATGAGTGAATTCCAGATGCAGATACCTTATTATGACATGGGGAGATGATGATGAAGGTAAACATGTTAAAATGCATATTTGTAGTTGAATATGTAAGATGATCAACCAAGAGAAAGAAAAGGAACACTAGTTTGCAATCACAACTCAAGACTTCAGATCATTGAAGGTTCCTTATCACCAAGCCATGAAGAGGTGGAAATAAAAACATTCTCAAATAGGCACTCAACATAGAATATTAATAGTGTCTTGATATTTACATGTCATCAAGAATTCCATCTCAGTAGTGTCATGTCATGTCATGAGTTTTCACATGCCACACCATTATGTTGGATTATGTAATTCATGTTTCAAAATGTATTGTAATGAAAAAGTCCAAAGGATGTGTATGGAATATGAAGAGTTGTGTAAAGTTGAAGAGTCATGTAGATGAAGAGCCATGAGGAAGGTGATGAATCAGCTCCTCATTGTTATATACACACTTTCATTGTAAGAGCAAGGGGATTTTCACCTTGGATCATCCCACAAAGAATTAGAGAGACAACCTAGTTCTTTGGAGGAGCAAGTAGTGGCTCCAACGCTCCACTATTGGAGTTAGTGGTGTTCATTGTCAACATGTGTCTTGGAACTTTTACTTAATCTAATATGCATTATGACCAACACGTTCTTCATGCATAGATCATGGATATTTATAAGACCATTCTATGAATGTTTGTAATTCATGTTTGCTTTCATCTATGCTAAAGTAGTTGAACTATTTCAATTATTTTGAGAACTTGTCATATTGAGAATGTGTTGTAATTGTCATTACCACTGTCGTATCCTTGTGGACTATTCCACTGGATATTAGAAATATATTCCTTGTCACATTGGTTGCAATGAGTGTCACATCTTTGTGGACTACTCAGCGTGATGTTGTATGGATTCTTCTTATTTATGTGTGTCTCTACCAGGGTGGTAGTATTACCTCTCCCTTAGTGGCTCACTTCTCCTCCATCCTCTGCAATAAAATAAATTTGACATAGATATGACCAAAAACTCACTAGACACACCCCATTTCTTCTCAAAGGCACATCTGTATTCTTCTCTCTTGCTGACAGTTAGCACTAAGGGATATCTTTAATACAACCGACAACTGGGCCATATTCTGGATGGGGCTCCTATCCCAAACAATGTGAGGTTTAGTTGGACCACATATTAGGGAGACCCCTTGAATGTTGGTGAGTAAATCACCATCAATATTTATAGTTCTAGAAGAAGGGAAACCAATTTTTTATGGCTAATAACATCAACAATCTTAACCTTACATCTTTTGGTGAAGGAAACAACATTCCCAATGCCTCCCCTACTCACATTCCTGAAGTTAGTCAATCTTCTTAGCCCGAGCTTGTACAAACTTGTGAAATCTCCTACGATCAGATCTGGGTGATATTTCATATAACCGATAAGTTTTCAAAAGTTATTGGATTGATGCCCAAAGTACATAATCTTCCATATTTTCCAATGAAGAACCAACCACCCCCACTGGGATAGTGGTATCAACAATTGAAGATTTGGTTCTCGCCACCCTTGAAGAGTTAGCAAACTCTAAAGAGAATGTAGAAAAACTAGAGCAGCCTTGAACCTTCAACAATGGTGATGGTGAAAACATGGTACTCTCAGACGAAACTTTCCGCAGGGTAGGTGGTGAAGAAGAAGAGGAAGAGGAGCCATCAGATTATGATAAAGAGGAGGATGAGAATGTTGAATATATGGCAGACTAAGATCTACATTGGATTTCAAAGGGCCTATTCACACTTCTGAGTGTTCAACAAGATATTCCAACACATCCGGAAAATATTTTAACGAAGTATGAACCTAACAAAGAAATGAAAGGAGATGAGCATCTAGACAACTTCTACTTACATCTGTGAATGCTAGAGGTATGCTATAATGGTGTTTCATGTATACTTTTTCCGTGCACCTTAGATGGTAGATAAGTTGTATGGTATCATAGTCTTCATTTGAATTCCATCTAGAATTTGAAGGGGTTTAAGAAGATTTTTCTTGAAATTTTCGTTGATGACGAAACCCCCGCCATGTTGTTGAAAGAGCTTGGAAATATCAAGATGGAGCACAAAGAAAATGTGAAATATTTCAATTAGAGGATAAACCATATTTTGAATAAATTCCCAGAAAACATAAAACCTCATGGATCCATCACCATCAATTAATAGACTTCTTCCATGCCAAAAATAATTACGTAGTTCATGAAGCAAACTAAGAAATAAACTCTTGCATAAAACTATGAAGAGACAATTGTGGTTGAAAAGGACTTGTGTGTGATTAGGGTCATTCTAGATGATGAACTTGAAAAAGACTCCAAATAGATAGGAAATAGGTATCAGATCTGTATAAGAAAGTCCAAAGAGAAAGAAGTTTCCAATCATGAGAGCTTGACCCACACCATCAAGACTCTGGAAAATGAGTTGGAAGAATTGAAACAGAGGTCATGTGAGACCACAATGAGAAGTAAGCCACCGATATTGTTGTGTAGGAAGTCATTTCTGCAAACATAAATCATCCCTCTAGTCCTATGTGAGGATATAGCAACAAAATAGACAAATATGTGCAAACTTTCCTAGTTTATATAAAAAAAAATAAAGTAAGATAGATGAACTACCTAACTTTGATGCTAAAACCCGTTGATGTCATCCTCAATCTTCTCGCTTCTAGGTTCAATACTCTCTATGCCATTGTGAATGAATACCTACAAGGAAGATCAAAGAGAGACAACAAAATCATACATAGCATAATTCATTCTAACATAAAATATGTGACAGATTGAGTATCACACTAAATGAGTAATGATTTACACACTTATGGAAATAAAACACATAATGTAATATTAATATAAAGTGAGGGAAGCATACAACCACTTAAGCCTTGATGTTGGAAGCCTCCTCTAGATGATTTTCCAAGTCCTAGCCAAGACCTTTAAGCACTCCTTTCTCCTTAGAAAAATGGGCAACATTTAGGCATAGTTTCAACATAGGAAGGAAACCAACCAATAGCCAACCAGTTGTTGACAGTAGGGATTTAATTTATAGGGAAGGAGAGGTATTTAAGGATCCATAAAATGAGGGAGAGGTTCCACAACTCAAGGGAAATATCCATGAAATTAGGATCAAGGACCAATAATTGGAGATTCGCTCTAATCCTTTTTCACCTATAACGAGCTTGTCGTTCTCGAGATTTCTAATAAGATAAGCTTCTCCTCCACTTTAGGAAACACTATTTGAAGAGGTTTAGCATGGGATTTCCTTATAAAATTCATGCTGGAAGTGATAGGTTAGCATAATACAACAAGTTACCAACATGGGTCACTAGTGGTGCAAAATTCATTGATCCTGAAAACAAGGTCTTTAACAAGTTTTCTCATAAACTCTTTCAGGGAAATTTTTATTCTTTTCTTCGGGGACGCTTCGATATGCGTTTCATGGTGAATAGATTGAAATCCTTCATCATTTTGACACTTCAGGATATGGGACAGGAAGTGTGATAATATAATGTGTAACAAAGATTCAACATCCTGAGAAGGGCTACCAACTTCTACATCAACATCAACCAACCAGCCAAGTCTGCGCAAAGCTTGAACATTGTGTTGAATTTTGAGAGTATGGGCATGGACCAATATTGTTTGTTTCACCAAGAATATCATTCATAAAATACATACCCTCAATGGAACCACAATATGAACTCTCTTGATCGCTTTTTATTGATACAATACTTTTTGATGAGCAAACCGAGCTTGTAGAAGAAAAGAAAGAGATAGTTGCAATTGAAGGAAATCCAAGCATGGGGAATGCAGTGAACACATTCAGTTGCATGATTGCAGCTGAAAAGAACATTGCCAAGAGAAAGACACTTAGTGATGGCCAGACCCAGAAGCAGAACAACTGGTATAATTTGAGAAGGCAATGGCTAACCACTGAAAAAGAGTTGATGAAAGTAGAAATTGAAACAGTATTCGTTAAGGAAGATCAGTCTTCCCATCAACTCAACACAGAAGATGCAAATAAAGTATGGAAATGTACTTACTATGAAAGGCACTTGCTCAAGTAGTAAGATTAATTCCATCACTCCGAAATTCATAGACCAGGTTAATCGTCTAGACACTTTGGCAATATCTCCTGCACTAAATAACAACATAGTTGAAGACATGAAGAAAACTCACACGAATATTTTATTCTTCGAATTGAAGAAGTTCACAAGCCAACGAGACATGCTCCTACACACACTCTAACATTCCACCTCGAGTAACAATGTTTCTTCACATAAGGGATCTAGTAAGTCCTTTGGTCCCTTTGAACCTATTATTAATGCTTTAACAATGGATGAAAACACACTCTTCCCTCTCGTTCTTTTAACTTTTGAAATTTTCAATTACAATGTATACAATTTCTTATTTGATTCTAGTGCATTTATAAATGTAATGTCATTATCTGTTGCGAAGAGAATAAACTTAAAATCAGATCAAATATGACTCTTATCCATGTGATTGGTGAACTCACGAATGTGTTTATTGGCTTATCGTGTGATCACCGAGTTCACCAATGTATAAATATAGTAATTGTGGACATTCCGAAATGATATGGTGTATTGTTGACAAATGACTAGTCCAGTAGGCTACATGGGTATTTTGCTACAAACTGGTCACATTTATGGCTTCCGTACAAGGGAAGAAACAATCAGATCCAAGTGAACTCACAGTGATACATGAAACACACTGTTACTCCCTTTTGATGGTAACAATGAACCAATTTATTTCACGTATTTCATCTTTGGAAATTCCTTCTTGGAAACTAATCTAGGATGTTATCTTGCTCAACCATCCCCAATCCCACCAGACACATAGTTGGAGCTCCTTCCTAGTGAAACTAGTGAAAATGACATCTTGAAAGTTAATAGTAGTAATAATAGTTGTACTAGTGTCACACATAGTCCTTGTACATATGATTGTTTGACATTATATTTTGATGGTTGTAAAACACAAGAGAGCTCTAGAGCTGGTTTTGTTTTAGTAGACCAAAGATAGAGGAAACATCTGATCTCCAGCTGCTTTGAATTTGAGTGTATGAACAACACCATAGAATATGAAGCACTCATCTTGGGTTTGTAAAGAGTCATCGACCTCAATATTGTAGTTCTTAAAGTAGTAGGTGACATAGAAATTTTTGTACGATAGGTACATGATATTATACACTGTGTGTCACCTCATCTGAAAAGTTATCAACAAGAAGTATGGTGTTCGATTTCGCATTTCCAAGCTTTTAATATTATTTCTATTCCTAGAATACACAACACAACTCGAGATGCATTGGTAAATTTTTTTCTTGGTTATTACTGCTTAAGGATGGATGTTTTACGAAACTTATTTATAAACCATCCATTTTTAACAATATTACTAATTTACGTGTTTTTAATGAAGACTAGCAGATACTTCACTTTACGGCGAACATTAATGTGTTCAAGGATGCAACTATCAATGAAGATCATCATGAGAAAGTGTTGCAAGATGCAGCTTGCACAAGAAAAGAGAACCCCGTGCCAAGAGCCATGGTATCATTGGAAAAATTGTATGACTTTCAAAATTGCTTTTGAGGGCCTGTCAATGTGAAAACCCATATTCCAATGCTATCACACAAGAAAATAAATATGGGAACAAAGAGGGATCTAAAGTTTTTCAATCTTGGTAGTTGTTGCACACCATAGCAGTGGAAATATTTTATCCACTTATTTAAGAAGTAATGAGATGTATTAGTGTGGACATATGATGAGATAAAAACTTATGACATGCAAATAATACAACATGTGATCACAATCATAGAAGGGGCCAAGCCTTTTCAACAAAAGTTGAGGAAGGTACATCTAACGCTTGAGCCTCTGATTAAAAAGGAGTTGAGGAAATTGATGGATGCTCAGATCATATATAAAGTGTGGCATTCTACCTAGGTATCAAACTTGGTCCCAGTTAGAAATAAGTCTAAGGAAATCCTCTTGTAGGTTGATTTTCTCAACTTGAACTAAGCCTTGGACAAAGACAATTATCCCATGTCATTTATGGAATCGATATCGCAAACATTATTAGGGTCATAAATGTTTTCTTTGTTGGATGGGTTTTCAGTTATAACCAGGTTCTTGTCTCAAATATTGACAAACTAATGACAACATTCTGCATGATGTAGGGTACATTCGCATTTATGAGAATTCCATTTGGGTTGGTAAATGTTGGTGCAACATTTCAACATGTCATAGACATCACATTTTGTGGACTGATTGGGTAGAGAATAGTGGTATATCTTGATGAGTCACGATGTTTTCCAAAAAAATATCTGAACAAAAATGCCACTTGAAGAAACAATTTGAGTGATGTCACAAATATAGATATCCCTTAATCCCAAAAAAAAAAATTCATAGTGTCCGAGGGTAATCTCTTGGGCCATATCATTTCTAAAAGTGGGATTAAAGTAGAACTGAAGAGAGTCAAAGCAATTATGCAGATTCCTTTACCTATGAGAAAGAAAGCTATGCAGTCCTTCCCGAGGAAAATTAACTTCCTCCGCAAGCTCAACTCTGTTTATCCTCAGATTGTTAAGCTAATAGAGGAGATGGTAAAGAAGGATGCAATCTATAGATGGGATACAAGGGAAAAGGATGGTGTTTCCTATATTTTGCAAGCCATTGCAAAAGCATGCGCTTTACACATCCCAGATTTTAGCAAATATTTCATGCTCTACACTTTCACTTCTAACAATTCTCTCGTCATTGTGCTTATGCAAAAGGATGATCAAAATAATGAGCAGCCACTATATTTCATGCATGCTAGCCTTCAGGGACCTAAAATTAACTACCCCATCATCAAAAAACAAACTTGTGTAGTTTATAAGGTGATGAAGCACTTCTGACCCTATCTCTTGAAAAATCATTGCATCATTTATGTGTTGCACCCAGTAGTTAAATCATTGTCCATTCAACAATAACTGGGTGATAGAAGAGTGAACTAGATGGCTAGTTTATAGGAATATGACTTAGAGCTCAAGCAAGTTCATACAATCTAGGGCCACGGTCTATATTGTCTAGAATTGGAAGAAATGAACGCAAAATAGGAAGATCCTTTTTGATGGGAGTAGGAGATCGAAATGTATAATGTTAAGTGAGCACCTCCCACTACCATTGCAAACTCTTGGTACACAAATTTGCACCCATACCTTGAGAATGACACCGTTACATCCCATTTATCCACATGGCAGAAGAGGGCACTCAAACTTAAAGCATTATTGTATTAGTTGGTACATTGGGTGATTTTCAGGAAGCATCATAATGGAGTATTACTCAGGTGCCTAGAAGTGCACAATTCAGAGAAGGCATTGTGTGATCTCCATGACGGACCAGTCAGGGAACACTTTGTGGGTAACACAATTGTGTATAGAGTTATGCAAGTTGGTTTCTATTGGCCTATATTATTTAAATATGTGCATGCTTATGCCCCCAAGTGTTTGGTCTGTCAAAGGTGGGTCGATTGAAACAAGAATTCAATCGCCCCATTACAACCTATTACAGTGGAAGAACCATTTCAACAGTGGGGCCTAGATGTCATTGGAGAAATATTTCTGCATTCGTCAAAGTAGCACCACTACATTCTAACTGGTATATACTAATTCACATAGTGGACAAAAGTAGTTTCACTTTAATAGGTAAATGATCAAGAAGTCATCAACTTCCTTAAGTAGAACATCATTTCCAAGTTTGACATTTCGACTTCACTTATTTTCGATAATGCAACATATTTTTCATCATTAAAATTATATGATTTTTCATTAGAAAATGGAGCTGTATTGAAAAATTCAAGTAACTAATATTCGTAAGGGAATGTTCTTATTGAGTCCACAAATAAAAACCTTACCTGTACCATTAAGAACACCATCTTCTCTGAAAAAATGAATTGGCACTCTACTTTGATAAATGCGTTATGGGCTAACCAAGTCATGCAAAATCCCTCTCTAAACACCTCCCCTTACTTTGTAGTGTATGGAAAAGAAGTCACCCTTCTTCCTAACATCTACTTTCCTACTCTCCAACTTTCACAAGAATCCCAAGGAAATCCATGTTTATTAGTTCAATGTAGGATGGACACTCTTCACCAAAATTGTATCAAGAGGTGGTTCGACAATAATTTTTCAGGGAAGAGTAACTTCAATTTGGGTGACTTAGTCTGTAAGTGGGACAAATCCCAAAAGAACAAAGGAAAACACACCAAGTTTAAATCCCTATGGATTGGACCATTAATTATTCATGAAAAGCTTGGCCGACACACAAATTAACACTCTCCTCATTAATTTCCAAGACTTAAAACATTATTTTCAATGATGATCTGGATTTATGCCCTACAATATGTACATAGTCTTTTCTTGTTTGTTTGATTTCTATTTTTTTTCTTCATGTAAATAAACACTGTGCATGAACGTGGCTTTTTTTCAGGTTTCTCAATATGTGGCTGAATTTAAAAGAGTCTTTTGACACTTCAACATTTGGCTAAACTTCGTTTTGTGTTCCTTTTGTTGGTTATATCTTTTGGTTGACGAAGCTTCGATGAAACATATGATCTTTCTGTGAGGAGAATTTTGGCTAAACTATGAACTTGTGTCTATGCAGGGAGCCTTGTGTATCTATTCAGTTTTTTTATGTTCCCATGTCTTCATTCTTATCCAATTAGTATAAGAAGAGAAGGGGAGAAATCTAAATGAGAAAACTAAATAAAAGGTATTTATATGCTTCAATGAAGTAACAACCTCTCCTGCTCTAAATAAGTTAGGATCCCTCTTTCGCCCATAAAATGAATTAAGTGCCAATGCACAATCCTATAAAAATAGATAAATAAAGGTAAAAGAAGAGAAAGGCTTGCTATGGAGAGAGGTGAAGCAAGAAAATTCGTTGAGGTACTGACCAAGCTCACTGGCAGCGGAGCAATGATTTTTTTCCTGTAGTAACTCCATTAGGGTATTATCTAGGCCTGCTTGCAACAGAGAAACACAAGAGATGAAAAAACATTCTCTTAAAATCTTAAGCTCATGAACTTCACTAACCTTCCCAACTCGAAACATTGCTATTATTGAATCCTATGTTTTGCTAGACCGAGAAGGTATAAATGGGACCATGTTTATACAAATGGTAAGTGGGGAGACCAAAGTAATCTACAATATGAATCAATACTCATCAAAGAATTATGACCCTACACGAAATATTTAACCAAAGCAGAGAAGCTAGAATTCTACCAGTGTGCCACCAAGTGTTGTTACTGCTCCAACACCCTCCAAAATTTTGGCGTATGCTCAATTTGGGAGCCTTCCCTGGTCTTGTATATTGTCATCACAAACATTAGAACTCATTCCATATTATTTCTTGACGTATTTTTTTTCCTCTTGCAAGATAGGAAAAATTTCCTCTTTTCACATGTTAGATGTCACATAATTTGTATAAACCTGTGCTAGTGGTTTTAATAGGTCATCTTTGTCTAAATGAGTTTTTCTAACTATGTAAACATGTGTCACATTCATTTCCAAATTTTCGAGCACTACTACACAACTTTCATCATGGTTGTCGCAAAGTGTATCTTTAGTGTCACGCTTGTTGGATCGATTTGGGATGACCTGGGTTTAATCTATACTACGCGCCAACAAAACCCTTGATCATTGGCCCTTTTGGAAATGACCTACAAGCAGATCATAGTCTCACTCGAAGTGACTATGGGAAGATGTCAAACCTGGTTTCTATAGCCTTGAAGGACTAGGAGATGTGGTATTATTAGGTTATCTTATTCCTAACATTTATAAATCACCTCACCGCATTAGATTAATCACTTAAACATGCCATATAAAACCATAAACTATCACTTTGCTAAAGTAAAATGAAAATGTAATAATTTCTACTCTACAATAGATAATAAGAAAATATACACATCAAAACACCCAACTAACATGGTTCACCCCAGTGTAGGGCTATGCCCACAAGAACCGTTTCTTAATATAATAAATCTTTGAAAATAAAATAGTTCTTGGCCTACTCACTAAGCTGTAAGTTGTCTACACACTTAGCCATAGACTCTTCTCTAGGCTTTATGCACGCAACTACAGAGCCTCTCCCTTGTTACCAAATTAGATTTCACAATAATTCATCCATAACACTAATTGATTTTGATTTTTCTCTTCTTATTATTTTACCCTATATATACTATTACATTGTAGGGTTACATCATCAAAATACCATGGTCCAAATATCCTGGACACCCTAAAACAAGAAACTATGGCCCCAAAACCATTGATCCCTTACAAAATCATGTGCTTTTACAAAATGTAGGGACTTCGACCCACCCCAAATCCCTTATGAAACCATGTGATATATTTAATTCCTCAAAATGTGCTTCATTTCTCCACTTCACGCTTCACCCAAAAAAAAGTGGAGTCTTTCCCAAAATCTAGGCCAAGTTGGGTTCTGCCCAATAGGACCCCAACACTCACATATGACTCGTCCAGAGTCATTGAGCTTATTTGCCTGTGAAATTCCCTGCAATTATGTTGTAGTCACTATTGAACTATTGCAGAGTGTTTGTGACCTACTTCTCTTCGTTGCACACTCCCTCTCTAGTAGTGCTTCTATCACCATTTTCGTAGCCTTCTACATCGTTGTTGTCTCTCCTTGTCAAATCTCTTGAAGCTTCTCATCTAATACATGGGATAGTTGGAGAGCCTCATCCCCCCATGGTTGAGCTCTCTTTACCAGAGTCTTTTCTTCCTTCCTTAGCTCTATCTTCTTATGGAGGACATTTCCTTCATTGATCTTTGTGAGCTTCTACAAGATTGGTAAGGTCTTCACAGTTGCCTAAATCTCCTCCAGCTATTGTTTCTTTTGCTAAATATCCTCTTATTGGTTTTGTGCATTTGGATCTTCCTGCAACGAAGTCCAAATATTTAAGATCTCATCCAATATCTTACCACAATCTACCATTGCTACGAAGATGTCAACCATTGCAGCCTTCTTGTCATCTCCCTTTGCTCTCACACTTCCTTTGGTGTGGTTGGCTATAGCTTCATCTATAGCTTGTTGATATTCATCCCATATGTAAATTTCATGTCTGAAATATTATCCTTGTATCCTTTTACTATAAGGTTGACATTTAAGACCTCGTCCTCCATTGGTTCCTCTTCTCGGACCTCAATATCCAGAATCTCGTGGAATGTTGCTTCAATCACCTTCTTTAGTTTTTGTTGTTGTTGTACTACCTGATCCCTCTCCTAGATTGCCTGGTCAAGCTTCTGCTTTAGCGAAGCTCACTCTCTCGCTACCTGAATGTTTCACTGAAAAGTAAGTTTTTCACGCTACTTAATCTCATATATGATCTATAGATGAAGCTTATGTAATATCTGAAGTGGCACTGTTGCAACGTTCATGTTCATGTATCTCCACTATTGGCCTATTTTTGTACCTCAGTGGAGTCAAACTATAGGGCTATGGTAGGTAACGGTGCTATCCATGATGAAAGTGTAGGCTCTACTGGCCTTTCCTCTCCAAGCTTCTCCTCTCGTGCACTAGTTGTCTGATTATCTATGGTGAATTCTTCAATTTTATAATGCACTCCAAAACACTTGTTAGAAGTGCAACATAGGATTACTCTAGCTTGTTCCATGATTCTGTTGTTGCTTCTTGAATTTTGTATCCAATCTCGTTCAATTCGTCATTAGTGAGGACCAATGGCGTTGTGTCCTTTGTCTTGTCTTCATTCTGCCTTGTTGGGAATAAAATCCCCCAAGGACAGTTTTGGGGCTAAAAGCCCATGATTTGGGTCAAATTTTGTAATAAAATTGTAAAGACTCCACATTTTGTGGTCATGGAGTTCGAAGGTGTCATAAGTCATAAACGGTTTTCCACCCTGATTTTTGTAAAGTAAATGCAATTGTAAGAGATCTACCCATCATCCGTGAACCATGGGATTGTGTAAAAAGAGCTAAGCTCTAAGTAGTAATGAATGGGTAAGAGTCAGATAGTCATAGCTCTGAAGTAAGAAGTCTAAGTTTTGGGTCATAGCATAGGTAGAGGCTCTGCAGTTGACTGTGCAGAGGCCTAGGGTGGAAGTCAGCATTTGAGTGTGTGGACCCCTGTAGTTATGTTCGCAGGGTGGATAGAGTCTATAATCACTCGAAGATATCAATAAAGAGAAGTATTCTGCAAATTCTATGTATTTGTTTCGATTAATACATCTTGTTGTATTGTGTATGAATTTCAATTATAATTCATATATGATGCGCGAATGTATGTAATTACATTGGTTAAGTGAATGCAAGTAAGAACATCTGTTTACACGGTGCTAACTATACTTGTTTAATAAGATAAGTAAGAAACTTGGACTATTTTTGGAATCTATGCAATACACTGCCTTAGCAGCACGAAAGTATCTGAATCGAAGGTTAGGGTTGTGCGAAGGCTAGCCGTACCCTTTCGCGGAGGTATCAAAGGGAGGAATAAGGGGTTAGGAAGATAGAGCCCTAGAACTTAATGCCTTGCACAAAAGCAAGAATAAAAGGAATAAACTGACATCACAACCTCTCAGGGTGCGGAAACTTGGTTCCAGTGTCCCCCCATACTGCTTCAGGTGAGACTTCAGTCCGCGCTCTATGGGCTGATGCCAAAAGGGTCAGTAGTGTATGGATTTGTTTGGCTAACTTATGTTGAACCTAGGTCAGGCCCCCTCAAGCGAAAAAATGGTTCCATTGTTAGGACCAAAATTTGTAGAAGAGATGTGTGATGTCATATCACTGGAATCCAACTAAGAAAGAGATTGGAGGCCGGTTGGATAGGAAGATCCATGAATTTGCGGTGCAGGAGAACTGAAGTCCATGACTAAAAAAAGAATAGTGGCTAGAAAAGTACCTATATACAGAAATACATGAGATATTTTTCTGTTCCTTTCCGGTTGAGCTATATGAGTGGATGGAGAAGCTAGCAGATAGCCAAGGAAGTTGGAAACTTGATAGTCCTATTGTTTGGACCCTAGAGCTAGTACAGAAATTGGAAGCATCAGTGGATAAGATCGCCTGCGTTGTCAATCATTGGCTCAGTCACGTCATAGGAGGATTTGTAACTGAATTTTCATTCGATACCTTAGTCAACTACAGTGAGATGGAGCGTTGCTTTTTCAAAGGACCGCAAGGTAAGTACTTTAAATCTTTGAATACTTGGATTAAAATGTTATTGTACAAAAAGCGGGTTATGTGGTTACCTTGATGTTCAGAGATACGCAAAGTGGAAAAAGTTATAGGAATGAAGGAAGAAAGGGTCTTGAATATAGTCGATTGATTTCACCTTCGTGAGGTAATGAAGAGGGAGTAGCATAGGTTTCTCTGTGAAGTGCTATTTAGTTAATAAGGCAAGGGTTATTGTGACTACCACCTCTACACCACCTCCAACTTCACTACCTTCACCTGTAACTTCACCCATACCACCTCCGCCTCCATCACAGTTCGGTATGGAAAACTTAGTGAAGCTACCTTTGTTCAAAGGCTTAGGAAATGAGGACCCGGACCAGTTATGGTTTTTGGTGAAAGTTGTATGGGAAGCTAAGGGTGTTAGACACAATCACATGAAGAAGGTGACATTGGTTAGTGTTATGTATGATCGTGCTCTAACCTAGTACATCAAGTACTCTAATGATAACTCGAATGCTAGAGTGGCAGACATCTAGACAACATTCAATAAAGAATTCAATAGGCTTAAATCTGAGGCAAAGTCAATTGTGGGGTTCAATGAAATTGTGATGCAACCAGGTCAGACACCTTGGGAGTTAGATCAGAGGTTGAAGTGTAAGATCCGTGAAGTTAATATGAATATAACAGATGGACAACATCATGAGTGGTTTGTGGTTTCGGTACTACCACACCTAAGGGTTGCATTGTCACAACCAAAGATAATAACTTAGGCAGAAGCCTTGGAGGTCGCAATGAAACTGCATGAAACAATGATACAAGATCCAAATCTAGGGGTTCAGCAGATCCATGTGCAATTGAAAAATATTTTCCTTGAAATGCAAAGTTTGAAGAAGGACAAAATAATTAGACCAAAGGTGCACGAAGAGATATGGTGCTTGAAATGAAAGGGTCGGGGGCATGAAAAAGACCACTACCCAGTCTTTACGAACTACCTGGCAGGAGGAGGATCAATGCCTTTAAGGCCAAAGGCCCAACCAAGACCAAGCGCGAGGCCTACATTGTGGTTCGATATATGTCAGGTACCAGGAAAACATGCCACAGATAACTGTCATTTGTTGTAGAAGTTTGTATGGACACTGCAATAGTTGTTCTGCAACTTGTATATGTTGGTAGGGCATGATGAGCATAATTGTAGAAGCTATGAACTAATGATGGATTGAAATCCTGCCTATAGGGTACGGGTACAAACATGCCCCCCTGACAAGAGTGCAGGGATGGCACAACCAGGATTTCAGGGCCGCGGATGAGGACGAGGCAGAGGAGGACAGAGCAGAGGCCAGGGGAAATTGATCTGCTTCAATTGCTGAGGACCACGACACTATGCCCATGATTTCACTAACCCAATACGTCCGTCGTGCAAGTATTTCACTCTGTTTGATCACGAAACGGAAGACTATCCTATGCTAATAGAAAGGATATGTGACAAAGGGGCATTACCACCTCAACCTACTCGGAACCTACAGATGATGAGGTTTGTGCCACTTAAAGAGGATCTGAACGTGAATATAGTGCTCCGAAGTGGAATCACAATAGGACATGACAAGGGGAAACAACCTGAAGATAGTACATGGGTTCGTAAAGCTTTGGCGAAGGAGGCCGAGTTCAATTTGGAGCGCGCCCATGAAACCTTCATGGAAGCGAAAAAGAGCTTCGTTGAGGCCTCATCCACCTCAGGGAGCAAGGATAAGCCTGATAAGGAGATGGACCCTTCTATGCTTACAACCTTCCTGGAGACCTGTATGAAATTACTGCACGATAGAAAGGCAGTGAAAGGGTTATAAGAGCTCATAAATAGATGTTCCAGAAACACCTCGGGTGAGCCACGCATGGTACAAAATATTGGTAAGAATAAAACAAGGACATGACGAGAGATAAGATTTACCACTTAGATAGGAGAATACGACATGGATCAGGTTATTTTGGACCTGGGGTTGTTATGGGAAAAATGCCTATGCAGGACGATCCTATCCACCTAAGGTGTGACAGTGCCTTAGCAACAAACAGAGACAGTTATTCTGGTTTCTTCATTTATGAAATGTGAAAGAAGAGAGATCAATAGACTTACCGGTGTCTTCCGTTTGTCCCTCGATCCGGTCTCTCTTCTCTTTGGGAGTTCACAGCTACTTGCCTTCTCGCTCGCCCAGCTTCAATGGGTTCCTGCAAGATCACAAGAGAACGACTACTTGCGACAAGAGAACAGCTACTTGAGACTAGAGAATAACACTACACAAAGACAGATATTCAAATTCATAACTATTTTAGGATTAGAAATAAACTAAACATGCTAATACATTCATACATCAAAAATACATCAGCATATAGGAGAAACCAAGATAGCTTTATTGATGAATAACAAGGTTCAGGAAGAGATACAACCCAGAGGGCTCCAATCCAGCATCTCCTTCCCAGCAAATGGAATTCCTATCTTCACCCCCTTCAAAGCATTAAGCACCCAATGATTCCAGTCTCAAACCAACATCAATTCTTTGCAATAACAAAATTCCAGCCTCCTAGATCTCATGGAGGAGAGATCCATATATAGATGTTTGGAGAGAGGATGAGTCAGCTTGAGATCTGACTAGTGTCCTCTCCCTCTGTCAGTTCTTGAGTCCACTTGGAGGTTCTTGCTTCCACTTGGAGATTTGGAACCTCTTACTCATCACCAGTCGAATTCCCTGAGGCAAGTGTCATTTTGGAAGCTTCCTGGGTTGTGACACCTTGAGAAATGAGCCTGCCACATGTCCACTCTCGTTCAACGCAGGTAGCCAGTGTTCCATTTGACATTCAACGCAGGTAGCCAGTTTTGGCTTTGACATTCAGCGCAAACAGCTAGTGTAGCCACTGAAATGATCCTGAATTGACTTGTTTTTGAGCCGTTTCTGGTGGAGAACTTCTGTGAATTGCTGTGGTTTGTTAGCCTTGTTCCTCTAGGGGTAGGAACAACATGTTTAGGGACTTTGGATCCCTTAGATTATGGACATTTCATGCTCAATGCTGTAAGGCACAAAAATGTCTATAACAGTTGCCCCCTAAAGTATGAGGCTGTTTATCAGGTGAAATGCTTTATCAGGGGGATCCGAAGTTCATCCAATGCTGAGAGGAGACCTGTAATACAATACAATACAATACATTATTTTTCATACTGCTTTCATGATCTAGCTGAGGCGGGCATTCCCATGCTCAGCTTTATAAATTCATTTTTCTGTACATAGAACAGACAATTGTCTGGTGGTAGACTGATAATTTTGATGAAATTATCATCCTTTGAGTAGGATGATTATCTGTTGCAATGATGTACATGTCAATGCCTTTATCTTTCCTAAATATATATCGTAACCCGGATGGATCAAACTAGATCCGGGGTCTTCAAACTCGTTCGATCTTCACTCTAAGTACAAGTCGATCCATGTGAGAAATGTTCTGAAGTCGAACATGGAAAGACATCGCTTGATTACCGGTCAATGATGTAAACTGTTAACAAGCGCGAGAGGAATCACCGATAATGATAATGACCCTCAAGGTACTGCAGTACAATTCACGTGGTGTGAATAAAGGACTTGGCATTGAACACCACGCAAAATATTTCGGTCGAAGGTCATTGATGTATACTTGTCGCCGGAAGTGAGAAACTTTCCATTGAGGCATGCAAGCTTCAAAGTACTGAAGGGGTTGTTCCTAGATCAACTTCTTGGATAATGAGCTGATGTCGACAAGAAGTGATCTGTCAAAGGAGGGCCTCAATGAATCCCACATCAGTGACACGGAACGGAGCTAATGATTTTAGTGGAGGTGAAAACGATCTATGACATATGATTCAGGGTGGCGGTCATGAAAGGATGAAGGATAATGTATGGTAGTGGATGGGACACGGTTGACTTTTTCTGAACGACTTCTCTTGAACATATGGCGACACTGATACGATGGATCGGTAGCATTACCGCAAATATGGATGGTATGGCGAGACCATGGACGTGACCGGTCAATGAAACAACCCAACCCGATTGTGGTACGGAGGAAAAGTGTCATGTTCAAGAGTGACTTGCTACCATCAAAGTTTTCTTTAGTTTCTCCCAATTTTTCCCCAGTCATTGCTGACCAGTACCTCTTTATTTTTGTCAAGCTTGAGGAGGATAACATATGCTTGTTCTATAACCTACCCTTCGGGCAAGCCCATCGCTATGTTTTAACGAGCCTAGCGATAGTGAAACTCGTTCTCGTTTAAAGACAAGTTTGACGCTATTTAACAGTTTTAACGAGTCTAACGACAAGGATAACTCGGTCCTTTTCATTTTTAGAGAGTCTGAAAAGGTACATAAAGTCAACTCCAAAATTCCTTTTTCGTCATTTAATCCCTTAAGTCCGCAAAAGTATAAAACAATACAGAAGGGATGAGTTTTCGATAGTTTTAACGAGCTGAATAAAACAAGCGCTCGATCTTTTTGTGCAATAATCCCTCAGATCCAAAAAGATTAAAATCTAGAGGAGGGATATCTTTTCCTGTCCCTTTAACGAGCTGGAAGGCCAAGGACTCGGCAATCTTTTCATGTTTTATGAGTCAGTTGAAAAGAGCTTAAAGAAGACTCGTCTTTTGAGGAACGAGTGATAAACAGGGTTAGCAGCTGATTCCAGGTATAGGTTGGAATTTTCCAATCACGACAGTGTCACAAGGATGGCTAGGTGAAATCACTCTTCGCAGCTGTTCCTCAAAATGGGTAAACAATCATATGGAGGTGAACGATCGGACAAATGGAAAAGTGGAGGTGATGGTGCAAACACGACCAAGGCTTTAATGGCTGATGATATTACATTCACAGTGGTTATTTACCGGGATAGTTCATTTTTTAACGAGCTTAAATGCGGGTGGAAACATTTGCTCGATCTTATGTTTATTTTTTAACGAGCATGAACTATGCGCTAAAACTGCTTGAATCTTGCATTTATTTTTTAACGAGCATGAACTTTGTGCTAAAACTGCTCGAATATTGCGTTTATTTTTTAACGAGCATGAACTGTGCGCTAAAACTGCTCGCAGATAATTTTGCATGCCCCCAGCATAATAACGCGAAACGAGGTGCATGCATATTGGTCACTATTTAAGCATAGTAACGCTTGAGGTACAACCCATTACGGGGTTGCGCCAGTGGAATTCCGTCATAATCCATTAACTCGTAGGCTCCTTTTGCTAACACTCGTTTAACAATATAGGGGCCCATCCATAAAGAATTAAATTTACCTGCTCCCAATTTATCGGATTCTTGGTCATAAAGCAAGACCAAGTCACCTTCTGAGAAGACACGGGGTTTGACATTTTTGTCGAACTGCGCCTTGACTCGTTTCTTATGGGCTTCGTTAGCCAAAGCAGCATCACGACGGGTTTCATCCAATTGGATTAATTCCAAGAAACGAGCCTCTTCTTCCGAAGTTCTGGGGAGGAGATCAATTGCGAGTTTAAGAGACGAGATTTCACACAGGATTGGCAAGACTGCTTCCAGGCCATACACCAATTGGAAAGGTGTGAACCTGGTCGCGTTCTTTACCGACATTCGGTAAGCCCACAAGGCTGAGTACAGGATTAGGTGCCACCTTCTTTTGTGAACCCCGATCATCCTTTGCAACATACGCTTCAGGACCTTGTTGATTGCTTCAACTTGTCCATTGGCTTGCGGATAATACGGGGTAGAGCTGTTGTGAGATAGCCCTAGCTTGGCAGCTAATTCAACCACCATGTGATTGCGAAAATGCGACCCATGATCTGTAACTATAGCCTGTGGTGCGTCGAACCTGGCGACTACATGATTGAAAAAGAAAAGGGCAGCTGTTTCACCAGTGTTATCTAATGTAGGCATCGCCTCGGCCCATTTGGTAAAATAGTCAACGGCGACTATAATATACCCATGCCCCCCGGTCGAGGTGGGGTTACATGTCATGAAATCGATGCCCCATTTGGCGAAAGGCCCAACAACAACTATTGGCTGTAAAGGTGCGGGTGGTCTTTTGGTTTTGCTATCAAAAATTTGACAAGCATGGCAACTTCTGACTGTGGTAATGCAATCTTTGAACATGGTTGGCCAGAAGTATCCTGCTCGTAAGATTTTCTGTGCTGTAGCATATCCAGATTGATGCCCCCCACACGCGCCTGAATGACACTCATTCAGGACTTTTTCGGCCTCTTCATGGGTGAGGCACCTCCTCAGAACTGTATCGATACCACGACGGTAAAGCGTATCACCGACGATCATGTAGTCTTTCGTATGGTATCGTATACGTTTCTGTTCTGAGTGTGAGGTGTCAGGCCTGAATTTTTGGGTTTGGAGATAAATTATTATATCTCCATACCACTCATTTCTTGCAGATATTAGAAACAAACTTTCATCCACGATTGACTCTTCTGATGTTTCATCGTTGGACGACGATGGGAGATCGCACAATAATTCTGCGAAAACTAAAGCTTTCTTTGATTTGGATTTTACAAATTCCAGATCAAACTCTTGAAGGATCGCTATCCATTTTGAATATTTTCCCCCTAGCAACTGTCGCGACAATATATAAGTCATGGGGTTGCAATCTGATAGAATGGTAGTTTTCCGAAAGAGGACATAATGTCGAAATCTTTGTATCGCTTGAACAGCAGCGAGTGCTAGCTTCTCAACATAAGAATATTTTCTTTCTGTATCATTCAAGTTTTTACTTAAATAATATATACATGTTCAATTCCATCGACTTCTTGAACTAAAACCATCGCAATGGTTGTATCCGCTGCAGCCAGATACAGGTTAAAACCTCTTTGATAGTCCGGGGCATACATTAATGATGCTTTTACTAGAGAATCTTTCAGAGCATCAAAGGAAGCTTGCGCCACCTGATCCCAGACAAAAGGTACATCCTTTTGAAAAGACAAGTATAACCTTTAGCAAGTTCTGCGTAATTTGGAATGAACCTCCTCAGAAAGTTTGCTTTCCCTTGGAGTTTCTAAATCTGAAGCAAATTTGAAGGTGGAGGCAAATTAATGATTGCCTGAACCTTGCAAGGGTCGAACCGAATCCCATCCTTAAAGACTACAAAGCCAAGTAAACGACCAGAACCGACGCAAAAAACACATTTGTGCGGATTGAGTCTTATCTTGTAGTGTCGGCAACGTAGAAATATCGCTCTTAGATGCTGCAGATGATCAGTCCGCTTTCGCGAATGAGCTGGAAGGTCGTCGAGATATGGTTGAACGATGTTCTTGATGTCATGGAAGGCATAATTCATTGCCCTCTGAAACGTCGCCCCTGCGTTCTTTAAACCAAAGGGTAATTTTCGATAAGCGAATGTGCCCCACGGACAGATGAATGCAGTCTTTAACTGGTCCTATGGGCGGATATTTATTTGATTATACCCGGAAAATCCATCCATAAATGAAAAGATTTCACATCCGGCGCATTCATCAATTATCTGGTCGATGAAGGGTGTAGGGTAGTTGTCCTTCGGACAAGCTTGGTTTACATCCCTATAATCGACACACACTCTAATTGTCCCTTGTTTCTTCATAACAAGGACAATATTCGATACCCAATCGGTTAGAGGAACCGGGTAGATGAATCCAGCATGGAGAAGTTTTTCAACTTCTGCCTTAATGGCAGCGGCTTTCTTGGGGTGCACCTGCCGAAGCCGTTGTCTTACTGGTTTGACATCAGGATACATCTTAATTTCATGTTCAACGATACTTGAGTCAATGCCTGGCATTTCATCATATGACCAAGCAAAGACATCTCTGAACTCGCGAAAAAGAGCGTTATATATTTCCAGTTCTGAAGGAGAACATCCTTTGCCGACATAAATATTCTCTACAACGTTTGTCTTAGTCGAGATATTTATGGCTATAGTCTCTTCAATATTGGATAAGTTTCGCTCGGAATCCACCGTATTTACAGTATTTGATAGGAATTCAAAAACTGAAGGGTGGTAAAGGTCATGCTGAGTATCTTCTTCATATTCTGGAAGAAGGGAACGATGGTGGCAATCATTCCATGGTGCCCCCTCAATCAACATTGATTGTAGGATTCCTTCGTCAGTTCCATGTACTTTCGACCAAGGATCTAACGGGGTACCATATTCTCTAGACCTATCTACCCACACGCTTGATGAGCATTGACTTGGGTTCGCCTCGCATGCCCGAAACATTGATTGCTACAATATTTCTATAGGGCTTGGGGGCAAAACCATTGCATGATCCATGTCGACATCGTCTTTTGAGATCTTCGTGGAAGAGATCATGTTGCAGGCTCTTACCAATGCTACTTCTCCTATATAGACTGGAGGTGGAAGTGCGAAGGTTCCTATTAATGTGGGGTCTTTCAGTAGGCCTACTCCGATGTCTTGAAGCGAGTGGTTGCTTCCATGGATCATGGGAATGCTTCCTGTAACTTGTGAACCATTAGGGAGGAAGTCTTGTTGGTTGACGATCGTAATCCCTCCTTGAAAAGGGAATGCGATCTTCCTAAAATAAGTCGACACTACAGCTGCCATGGCATATATCCACGGTCTTCCCAGTAGGATGTTGTAGTCCACATTCCCATCGATGAATTCAACATCTATTTCTACTGTTTTTCCTCCCAGCTCAACTTTCAAGTTATTAAGGATACCGCATGGGGTATATGTCCTTCTGTCGAATGCTTTTAATGTCGTCGAAGATCGTGACAAGGTTGGAGATCCTAAAGTTTTCCAGCAACTCATCGACATAATACATGTAGATGCCCCCTCATCAATAATTGTTCGGTGAATAGTTTTGTTGAGGGCTTTCACTTGAATAAGGAAAGCTAGTTGAGCTGGTAACTGAGGATCGTATCCTTTGTGATCAAAAGATACAAGATTGGAATCCTTAGGATCAACCCCACCAATAGCCGATAACAAAGGCTGCCTTTGGGATGGGCAATTTTGTAGTACTTCAAGAGTCGACATAGCGGATGGCGATTGGGCCAAATCTTCCACTATGTTATAATGCTGTGCCGCCCTGGCGCGAGGATTAAACGTCGACTTGTGTACTACTCCCTTTTGGCGGTTTTATTGTTAATTCAGGAATGATGGGCGGTACAACTTCTGTCGAAGTTGTTGTCGAACTACTTGGTTGATCTTTACCTTTGTCGTTCGACAGCTGCGGATTCCCATAATCTTTGTTCCTTGTTGAAATCAAAGCATCATTTTGTTGCTTGGAGATCGACAACATTAGCACTTGCGACGGGGAAGCATTTCCACTATCAACCAGATTTGTACCTGGATTTGGAAACGGATCAGTTAACACAGCTGAGGTTTGCGAACTCTTGAAGAACCTTTTAAGCTCAGCTTTGTATGGACATTCTCTCACCCAATGATCCTCATCACATATCTAACACCCCGAGTGGGGAGGTTTCCTATTTCCAGGAGGGTTTGAAGAGGTTTTTTCAGGGGATGACTCACCCTGTTTCTTCTTCTTCCCTTTGTTTTGCTTTTTCTTCCTCCCTGGTTGTTTGGTTTCTTTGCCTTTATCATATGATACGGCATTTACTTCCGAAGCAAGAATTTCATCTTTTGCACTTTGATCTGAATTCTTACGGGCTTTCTTAGACAAAGCCTTTGTCGATTTTGCATTTGCCGTGCCAATCACACCATCGCCGACATGAGAGTCACTATTTGATTGAGGAGGAGGAATTGAGAATTCCAGTCTAGGGGCGTCAGGTATTTTGTCGTAGAGCGTGCCAGACTGAGTATAAACTAAGTCTAGATATTGTGCACGAGCAATAACTTGCTCCTCTGTTACGACTCCCCCCTTTGCCACATCTTCTGTTATAGCAGGAAGTAACGACTTTATAAACCATTCAGCTAACAGCTGATCAGGAGTGTATGTTTTCACCATCCTACGGCGACAACGCCACTCATGTATATGATCGGATATATGAGTGGCCGTTGTCTGCTTGAAGTTGGTTAAGATTTCTGTTCCCGTTTCATACCTTATCGGTAATTGAAAATGGGTTAAGAAAGTCGTGGCTAGGGAGCTGAAATTGTCGAACGAGGCTCTAGGTAATTCAATATACCATTTTACCGCTGGACCCGTTAACGTCCTCTGGAAAAGGCGAAGCCTTATCGAATCATCATTTAGGGTGTTCGATGAACACCACAGATGAAAAGTCATCATGTGATTCGATGGGTCTTCACCTGGATTTCCATTGAATTTAGGAATGTCAGATGGAAGTTTGTGAGGAATCGCTGGCCACCAAGAGGCGTAAGCAATCGGATCGTTGGTTAACCGGTGTAAATCGGGTAACTCTAAAGTTGCCACGAATGGTAACTGTTGATTCAGGTTAGGTGAAGCATACCCAGGGTATGATGGAATTGCCTGAGCAGTGGGCCTTTGCATACCAGCATAATGTAATTGATGTTGGTATGACTGATATGGTTGGTGGACTTGACCACTGTAAAGCGGTTGGTTTTGACTGTTTTGAATATACAGTTGTCCACTGTTCGCAAAGATCTGCTGCTCAGAACCTTGGTACACTTGCTCGAATTGTGGTTGTTGGTATTGCACCAGCCATGGTTGTGAAGCCATGTTCTGTTGTGCTATACTAACTGTTGGACCAAGGTGTGGGGTAATTGTACCCGTTTGGACCTGTGTCGCCCCACCAGTTGGCGATTGTGGTTGTGTCACAGGGTCAAGGGGCTGTTGCATTACAACTTGAGAAATCTGAGGTTGACATACAACAGGCAACGTTTGAACTTGCGACACTGTCACAATAGCCGGTGTGGTCGGGATGTTCGACATAGGTACACATTGTTGCATAGAATATACAACCCTTGGTTGTTGAGGTAGCATAGGTACCCAACCACTTGATGTAATTCCAGTATAACCTGAATACTGTTGTGAACTCCCGTATGGATACCCTCCCGGAGGGGGTAATGAAAGGGCATACTGCCCCCCATACAGTAGCAATTCGGAACTCAAGGGGATTGTTTGTCCTTGGGGACTGGATTGCCCAAATTGACCTCCAAATGGATCAATCTGGCGAGTTTCAACATAAGAGTTGCCGGATATTATTCCGGAGGAACAAACTGGAACGGACCACACTGTCGAAATAGTCCCCTGGTGGACTCCTTCTAGCGATTGCGAGCTAGTCGGGACAGATGGTATGCCGGCAAACATTGTCGGAGTGATGGCAGGGGCTTCTGCTGTCGCTGTGTCATTCGACACCGTCCTAGATGTTGACGGTTGTTCAGACATTTTGAGTCTATCCAAGAGATTGCCTAGCGATTCTACAGGAACTTCCACTTGTGGTAGACTAACTTCTGTTGAAGGAAATAGAGTGACCCCGACTCCAAAATGTGTTGGAGTACTTGCTTGCAGATCCTCTACAATTTCCTCTATCGCAATCAAACCAGGTGGAAGAGGAAGACCGTCAGGTCCGTAAAATATTTCTGGTGCCGAAGAAGGGGTTGAATCGACAACGACAGTTGTTTGAGGAGCAAGACTCTCTGAACCGGTTACAGATGGGACTGGTTCAGTAAGGCAAGTATTTGCCCCCAGACTAGGATCAGTGTTACTGTCCCTCTGTGGCTGTTGAACTTCTTCTATAGAGGCAGGGTTTCCAGAAATGTTTGGAGTAACCGGAATCTCAGATGTTGTTGGAGCACTTGTTCTAACTTTGATAGGAGATTTTGAACCGGTTAAACGAGTTCGCTTTGTCCGTACTGTTTTCGATTCCGGAGACAAAGACGGTTGACTCGTAAGCCTCCGCGAATGACGAGGTTTCAATTGACTTTCTTCCATGATTGCGGATTACTCGATCAACCAAAATACAAAAGGGGAAAGTGTGTTTCCGAATTAAATGAATTTTTTAGACACTTTTAGACACAACTTGCTTTTTCAGTTTTAAAGAGTCGAGAAAAAGCTAAAGATGACTCTAGTCTCCTTCGATGTTTTAACGAGCTCGAAGTGACAAATGCTCGGATGGAATTTTTCCGTTATAGAGTCTGAAAAAGGCCAAAAGGAACTGCTCTGGAGTTCTAGGCAGAGGGTGTGCCAAACTTTTCGCAAAACCGCAGAATACTTTTTAGGGTACGGGTGGTCGATCTTCCTGAATGCTGTGTTCAGTGCATTGCAATCAGTAGGGCGGCCGACACGGCTTCCTAAGGATAAAGGTTTTATGCATATAGGGGTCTCCCAATATATACGCGACGGTACGTGGGAGCACAATCCGTACTGGCGCTATCGTGCCTCAGGAGGAATCACCCACCATCCACGAGATCGACAGTCACCAGGCTTAACGACGCCGGAACACGTCTCTAGCCTATATCTCTATGTTGTGCGTTATGTTGCAAAGCGTTGTTAAGTTCATTCAATTTATTTTAGGTTGATATTTTTAGAAGTTTGCCTTTCAAGGTTCACCACGAGATGTATGATACAATTCCTAAATGCAGTCTAAAGATGATAAGCAAGCTTTATATCTTTTCAACTTTGAAAAACCTAGCTACTAAGGGAAAAGAAAGACACCATCTTTTCTCAAAGAGCAATCAGCACACTCTAATGCACTTTTCCTAAATCAGACATGCAGACTATCAAATGAAAATGCACAATGCAGGTGTTTGTTTTCCGCTTTCTTAGTATTGATGCCTACAAAGAAAGCTTTTTGTACAACTTTGAATTTGCTTTTAAATGACAAATACAAACAAGTTCAATTTTTCGAAATCAGAGAAGATAGAAGAGATTACAACACTTAACGATTTTCGAAATGAATACTTGTTTCGACACTTAAAAGAGACAAACTCAAACCAATAAGCAAGAGTAAATGTATAATCAATCTGCAAACAGCCAATGAACTCTCTTCTAATATCACAATCAACAGATCTGAATCAAGGGCTATAGGATGACTATTTCACTCATGCAAAGGAAAACTATAAATGACGCCACAAACACATAAAAACACACAGTCTTTTTGTACAAAAGGAGGCAGAATCTAAGAAGAGAAAAGGAGTTATCAGACTGGTACCTATGCTAGTTACAGGCTGCAAAAATCAGAGATCAAAACAGGGCAAAACAGAGCAGAGAACCCCAGCTGCACAAGGGCAAACTGGTTCAACGCAACCTCAACACAGGGGTTTTGACATTCAGCGTAGGTAGCCTTCACGGGAACTGCGTTGAAATGCAAAATCCCTTCACTGGGTCTGCACTGAAGGAGAAACTCTCGTTTCCCACAGGTTCTGGGTCACAGATTGCTATTTAATTCACTGTTTTAGGCCAAATAAAAGCAACAAGCAAGGTGTAATCAAAGGGATGCTTTGAGGGGCTACTAAGATCTATCACAAGGATCATCAAATCATTTGTGAATCCGTTGCTCAAATCAAAGACAAGTCCAGTGATTCGATCAAGGAAGCAACTGTCTACTTTGCATCCGGGAAAGATGCAGTTCGATTGTTGCTGTCAAGTCTATGAAACAAACAACGATAGAAACACAAATAAAATGACTAAACAATTTTTCCCCAGCGGAGTCGCCAATTTGTTATGGGAAAAATGCCTATGCAGGACGATCCTATCCACCTAAGGTGTGACAGTGCCTTAGCAACAAACAAAGACAGCTATTCTGGTTTCTTCCTTTATGAAATGTGAAAGAAGAGAGATCAATAGACTTACTGGTGTCTTCCGTTTGTCCCTCGATCTGGTCTCTCTTCTCTTTGGGAGTTCATAGCTACTTGCCTTCTCGCTCGCCCAGCTTCAATGGGTTCCTGCAAGGTCACAATAGAACAGCTACTTGCGACAAGAGAACAACTACTTGAGACAAGAGAAGAACACTACACAAAGACAGATATTCACATTCATAACTAGTTTAGGATTAGAAATAAACTAAACATGCTAATACATTCATACATCAAAAATACATCAGCATATAGGAGAAACCAAGATAGCTTTATTGATGAATAACAAGGTTCAGGAAGAGATAACAACCTAGAGGGCTCCAATCCAGCATCTCCTTCCCAGCAAATGGAATTCCTATCTTCACCCCCTTCAAAGCATTAAGCACCCAATGATTCCAGTCTCAAACCAACAACAATTCTTTGCAATAACAAAATTCCAGCCTCCTAGATCTCATGGAGGAGAGATCCATATATAGATGTTTGGAGAGAGGATGAGTCAGCTTGAGATCTGACTAGTGTCCTCTCCCTCCATCAGTTCTTGAGTCCACTTGGAGGTTCTTTCTTCCAGTTGGAGATTTGGAACCTCTTACTCATCACCAGTCGAATTCCCTGAGGCAAGTGTCATTTTGGAAGCTTCCTAGGTTTTGACACCTTGAGAAATGAGCCTGCCACATGTCCACTCTTGTTCAGTGCAGGTAGCAAGTGTTCCATTTGACATTCAACGCAGGTAGCCAGTGTTGGCTTTGACATTCAGCGCAAACAGCTAGTGTAGCCACTGAAATGATCCTGAATTGACTTGTTTTTGAGCAGTTTCTGGTGGAGAACTTCTGTGAATTGTTGTGGTTTGTTAGCCTTGTTCCTCTAGGGGTAGGAACAACATGTTTAGGGACTTTGGATCCCTTAGATTATGGACATTTCATCCTCAATGCTGTAAGGCACAAAAATGTCTATAACAGGGGTCAGACGCGAATGTCCTACCAAAGAAAAATTGGGAGCGGAAGGGGAGACCCGTGCTACAGTGGTCTCTGATTAAGCTAAGGATGGAAAATCAATAGAAGATTGTCCCCATGGGGTGGCTGTAAGGAGTGACTATAGATATTGAAGGTGCAAGCGTGCTAGCTGACTTTGAAGTAATAGAAATTGTGGATGACAGCAACCCCGATCTTGTGCTCTTGGGAATTGATTAAGCCATTGATATGAACGGCGTAATCAATCTAAATAAGTGAAAGATGATATTTGAGAAGATATCGCTCCATGTCATAGTACCCCTACAACCTGCTAAGGGATCACTATGTACTAAACCAGTCCGCGATTATGAGAGTGATTATGATATGTAATGTATCTATAAGATAACTGTTAGCTCCGCTACATGTTGATGATATTCGAGGAGCAGAAGTGGGCTTGGTTCTTGGTTTTTCTCAAAGGAGGCCCATACCGGTTGCTCTCACCTTCCCCTCCACCTCATCTATCCTCCTTTCACCTCCATTTCCTAGGGCTTGCTATCAAAAATCATATGAAAACTTTTACTCTTAAGCCCCAAGCGCTAAGTTTAAAAACCACATATAACACGCGCCCATATACTCGCACTCCTTTATAAACCTTCCGCAACAATCTCGGTCATCGATCACCACATCCCAATCCAATTTTCTCCCGTCAAATCAAATGAACAAACTCATGCGACCGAATCTACACCGTCTGATCATCCCCACCACGATTAGACGACGATCGCTTCCCCCGCGCTCGCAAAACAGCCGCGCGATAACGCACAATGAATAGCGGTTTTCCTGCCCCTCTGCTGCCACGCGTCGCCGTCCAAGTGGTATCACACGTCACTATATGATTATCACCTAACGTCCAACGGCGGTGCAAGCAATACCACTCACCGCCGAAACCGCTCTCCCCACCCGATAACCTCCACACATCTTCGATGCTCGGCAACCGTTGGATCTATTCGCCTGAGATCCAACGACCTGCGTTCATCCCGCTCCCATACCTCCTGATACACTCTGCAAACCAATCCTCGCCATCGATCTGCCCAATCCAACGGCTGATTTTTCCTCTCCATTTGACCCGACTATTCACGTCCTCAAATTGTCCCATGTGCCCGAAGGACGAAGATGACCTGTTTACCTATACTCGTCGTAGTAGCTCATCAACAACTGCATTCATCAGGGAGGATGGTCGAGAAGGAAAAGAACAAGCCTCGAGCAGATAGGTGCATTTAACAGTTATGGAATTTCATCCATACGACACCCCACCTACCCAAGAAGGATAGCAGAGCACCTGAGAAGATTGGATTTGTTTATTGAAGCAGGAAAACTACACCAAAGATTCCATCAAGCAGTTAAAGCGGTTGGTGGTAAATTATGACTCCTCATACGTAGAATGGCTGAGTGCCTTTATATTCAAACTCTATATATACCCAGAAAAGAGATGTAATCAGGGTTGATGGTTATTGTTTTGATGTAAGGTTCAACTTCTGGAGACTGTAACTGCTTCGATACTTATAGCGTCTCATCTTCATTTTCAACTAATACAAGCTTCTTTTACTATTAATGGCTCACTTTCCATTCTTCTTCTGTTCTAGGCTATGCTTGATATGCATTTTTCCTGAACTCTTGGTGTTTAGCATTATAGGAGCTGTCATCCTGTCCGTTCACTAGGGAATTAGATTTGCATACCTCTTTACTGGTTGCAGCCGACCATCACAGGGTCTTGTGCATCTGCTAGTGTGATCAGTATTCTCCATATTCACCCAATCCTTAAACTGTGAGTAATTGGTGGTCTAAAGCCTTGTAGTCTTGGGGTGTTCACACATGTATGGATTCAAGCAAAGTAGAAGTGGTTATCTGGCTTGAAAAAGCATCATTCCTTCCATTCATCCATTTCCAACATTAATTTGAGTTTGTAATGTTCCTGAGCATCTCTGAGCTACAACATAGGAGAGTTTCTTGGGGTGATAACATTGATTGGTGCCATTGCCAGGAAGATGAGATTGAAGCTCAGCTTACCAGGGAGAACGACACAGTTCCATTCTTTGATAATAGACAAATTCTGGATAGATTTTTGGTTGTAATCATCTATCTGGCGACTCTACTGAAGAACCAACCTAGTGGCGACTCCACATTTCAGTTCTGGCTCAGTTCGTGAGGCATACCCAGAGAAATCCTCAGAAATCACTAGCTAACCTAGTGCTTGACCCTGAGAAGATCGTTAAGCAGAAGAAAACATCACAGAAAGGAGCATCAGGATCAGGTAAACCTAAGCAATCTCATGCATCTCTGAAAGAAAATATTACAGCTGAAAATATACAAGTTGAAGATTTAGAGCCTAGCATTGTTAGTAAAGAAATACCTTCATAGATTCATAAAGCTCCTTGTTCAGTCAGTTCCCCTTTGGATCTTAGTCGAAATAAAACCTCCCATACAGTCCATCATATTCCCTTGTGTATGTCATCTATTTCATTACTTCCTACCATTCAATCTACTAGTATCCTTCCGCCTATCGCAGTCATGGCAGGTCAGCCAGCTCCCACGAAGATGGAAAGAATTATAGCTGCTAGGTATGGACCCCTGCTCCTGCATGTTCCTTTGAATGCTATGCCTACAGGAGAATATCCGAAAAATATGCCCAAATTCACTGGTACAGAAGGAGTAACAGCTGAAGAACACCTTGAATCTTTTTATAGTTATGCTGATAACTTAGATATCAGTGAAGATGATGTGTGGATGAGAGTGTTTGTCCAGAGCCTTGATGGAGAGGCTAGGAAGTGGTTCAGAGAATTGCCCCATAGGTCCATAGAATACATTGAACCATTGGATGATGCATTCCTGAAGCAATGGGGAGATAGAAAAGATCTGCTCTATTACCATACAGAGTTTGGAAACCTAAAGAGGGAGAATGGGGAATCATTGCCTGATTTTAATAAAAGATTTAACCGTATGTATAATAAGATACCAGCTGAAGTGAAGCCTACCCCCACCTCTGCCAAACTCACTTATGCTAATGCTTTTGACAGAGATTTCTGCCTGCGTTTAAGATAAAGAATATGTGCCACTCTAGCTGATATGCAAGATGCAGCCCTGGAGGTGGAATAAAATATTATGGCTTCAGAAAAGCTTAAAACTCATGCTGATAGAAGAAGGTAGAGAGGTGAGGCTTCTTCTTCCTTCGCTTCATCTTCAGAACCTAAACTAGATAAAATGACTAAGAGGATAGAGTCATTGGCTGCTAAGATATCTAAGCTCAAGGTTGAGAAAAACCTAGGAAAAACAAGGTTTCAAAACACATTTGCTCCAAGAAATCCAAATCCATTTAGAAGAGCAAATGAACAATTGCAGATCATTCAAAGGGGTAAAGAAGCGAAGGAAGAACAAAAGGTTAAGGCGCCTTTCCAGAATGTAGTCATGGAGGAGGAACAGTTTGAAGAGGAGGACGAAATTCATTGCATGGAAGATAAAAGCAGTGCTGCCTTTTTGACATTGACTGCATATGAAGAATCATTACTACAGGACCAAACTAGTCAAGAGTGGGATAGAGAGGTTGTTTTGTAGATTGGTGAACAAAAAAGATACAATTTGAGGTCAAAGGCAAACAATGTCAAGGAGAATCCTACCCAAATAGTTGTTGTCCAGAAAGAGTCACAGAATATCAGATAGAAGAGACCTGCAACTGATCCAACCATCCTTAAAGCACTAGCTCAAGAGGTAAGAGGTCCTGATAAGTCCCCTTCCCCTTTCAGTTTTGAGTCAGAAATCTAGAAGTTAAAAATGTTTGTGCCTCTGTTAGAAGTTGTAAAGAGTGAAATTTTTAGAAAGCCTATCCTTGAGGCTATTGAGCTGAAAGCCACACAAACCTCTACTGACTATGTCAATTTGAAAGATGATAAGCCCGCAATTGTGCTTAGCCCCATGATCGAACCTGCTTATAATAATTCTCCATAATTTTATGTCTCCTTGACCATTCATGACAAAATCCTCCACAATTTCCCGCTAGACACAGGGGCCAGCCACAATTTGATGCCAAAAGCTGTCATGGAAGAGCTAGGCCTTGATATCACTAGACCATACCATGACTTATTCTCCTTTGATTCAAGAAAGGTAAAATGCCTAGGATTGATCAAAGACTTGGCCATTACCATAACTCAGTTGCCTATGAAAAGTATGATGATGGATATTGTGGTAGCAGATGTCCCTCCTAAATTTGGCATGCTATTGTCTAGAGGGTGGATTAAGAGACTAGGTGGGACACTACAAAATGATCTATCTTATGCCACTATCCCAGTTTTTGGAGGAGAAAGTAGGAGATTGTATAGAGAAGCACAACTAGCCTACATCATCAGTGATGAGAAGAATATTTTTAATCATCCCATTTATGTCGTGGACACTGATTTTGGAGCTTATATTCTCCAAATTGAAGAATCCTAGAAGGACTCAATGCAAATCAAGAAACCAATAAATCAGGCTGAGGAAGAGCAAGGAGGTCTGGTTTGGGAGATGTTCTTTGATGGAGCATGCTCCAAGGAGACTTTAGGAGCAAGGGTGGTGCTGATATCTTCAACACAAGAAATCACAAATCTATCTTTTAAGTTGCCTTTACAAGTCACGAACAATATAGCAGAGTATGAGGCTATGATATTGGGTCTCAATGCAGCCAAAGACAGACGAATAAAAACCATAAAGGTGTTTGGAGATGCTGATCTTATCATTCAGCAAGTGAATAAAACATTTCAAGCAAAGCACCCAAGGCTGAAAGCATACATAGATGAGGTATGGAGACTTAAATATTCTTTTGATAATTTTTGTATCTCATATATCCCTAGAGTAAAAAATCAGCTTGTTGATTCCCTTGTTGTGTCTGCTAGCATGTTTATCCCTCCCATGCCTCCCAGACTAGTTTATGAAGTCAAAATGAAATATAGACCATCCTTGCCTGATAATATCTAGCATTGGAAAGTTTTTGAAGATGATGATGAAGTGAATAGGTTTTTGTAAGTCAGTGATGAATTTTATGAAATGCAAATTAACCAAGAAAATGGAGCCTTGGAAGAGAATCCCCAATCCCAGCTTAGAAACAGAATTGGTAAAGATAGCATTGTCCAACTGCCCAACAATCATATACCTAAGGGTTTGGTTCCATTAGAAAATCCGTTTGACCATAATGATGTGCCCTATAAGGCTTCCCAAAAAGAAGACCAATCTGTAGTCTGTAAGCATAATTTAGGGAGTTCAGATCAACCTAGATACATAAATCTGTCCACTCATCTATCTGCTGCCCATAGTGCTGAATACTGCAATTTAATGAAGTAATTTGCTGATGTATTTGCCTCGGAATATAGTGACCTGAAATCTTATGACAAAAAGATCATCCAACATAAAATCCCTTTAGAGAAAGACACCATTCCTTTTATGCAGAAGCTGAGACCCATAAATCCTTTACACCTTCCTCTGATTGAAAAAGAAATAAAGAAAATCTTGGCTACCAAAATCATAGTTCCTCTCAAATATTCCAAATGGGTAGCCAACTTAGTGGTAGTGAGGAAGAAAAGTGGAGAAATCAGACTCTGTGTTGATTTCAGCAACTTGAACAAATGCTCTAAGAAAGAAAATTATCCTCTACCCAAGATGGAGCATTTGCTACAGAAAGTCTCAGGAGCCAAAGTAATGTCTTTCTTGGATGGATTTTCAGGGTATAATCAGGATGTTGTACATCCAAATGACCAAGAGAAGACTACATTCACCACTCCTTGGGGCACTTTTATGTATTCCAAGATGCCTTTTGGACTGATGAATGTTGGAGCCACCTTTCAGAGAGCTATGGATATAGCATTTGTGAGAGAGAAGGATAAGTTTTTCCTTGTCTACCTTGATGACATAACCATGTACTCTAGTAGCCATTAAGATGATTTGCAACATTTAAAAAAGGTGTTCCTAAAGTGCAGAAGGTTTGGAATTTCAGTCAATCCTAAAAAATCACAGTTTTCTTTAGAAGAAGGTAAGCTGTTAGGACATGTTGTTTCTACTGCAGGTGTCAGAATTGACCTAGAAAGAGTAAAAGCAATACAGACCTCATCTGTCCCAAGATCAAAGATGGATATCTAGTCCATTTTGGGCAAAATAATTTTTGTAAGGAATTTTATCCCAAATTTTGTAGAACTTGTAAAGCATATTACCTCCATGTTGAAAAAGGGGTCAGAGATCAAATGGACTGATGCAACACGAAGATCCTTTGAGTCCATTAAGAGAGCTATTATGGAAGCTCCTATGTTAAGAAGTCTAGATTACCGCAAGGAGTTCCATATATTTTCAGTTGCCTCTAATGACACTCTTGCAGCAGTTTTATTGCAGGCATATGAGGAAGGCTCAGAGCATCTAGTGGCTTTTTTCAGCAAAACATTAAGGGATGCTGAGATGAAATATGATATCATCGAAAAACAGGCATATGCTCTTATCAAGTCTTTGAAAGCTTTTCGAATTTACATTCTGCATTCCAAGATAATTGCATATGTACCCTCTGCTTCAATAAATATGTTCTAACGCAACCTGATGTTGATGGAAGAAGGGCTAAATGGATTGCAAAGCTCATTGAATTTAACATAGAACTGAAGCCCACTAAGCTAGTCAGAGGTCAGGGCCTTGCCAGACTGATGGCTGAAGAAAATTGCAGAACATTGGACATAAATCTCGTGGGCACAATTTCAGAAAATGGTCAAATAGAAGAAGAGGAAGCAACTAAACCAGGGAAAGAATAGTCATTAGCAGAAAATATAGCTTCTTGTGAATGGTACTACGCAATAGCCCAATTCTTGTTGAAGTTAGAAATCCCTCCAGGTCTTAGGGCAAGAGAAGCCAGAACTGTTAAGCTCAGGGCAGCAAAATATTGCATTCATGATTTTTTTTTTTACTGGAGGGATCCCTCTGGAATTCTTTTGAGGTGTCTGGACAAAGAACAATCCATAGAATTCATGCAACAGTTCCATTCTAGCATATGCCACTATTGGAAAACTACAGCCCACAAGATTCTCAGAGCTGGGTACTATTGGGCCACTTTATTTTCTGATGTCTTTTCATTTGTTAAATCTTGTGACAGGTGCCAAAGATTTGAAGGTAAACAACAATTGAATTCCCTACCCTTGAAACCAATACATGAAAATGGTCATTTTTAGTAGTGGGGCTTAGACTTCATTAGGGAAATCAATCCCCATTCTAGTGGCCAGCACAAATGGATATTAGTAGCCACGGATTACTTCACTAAGTGGATTGAAGCGATCCCTACCAGGAAGGCTGATCATAATGTGGTCATGAATTTTTTTATAGAGCATATCTTAACCAGATTTGGTTGTCCACATAAATTAGTCACAGACAATGCAGCAGCCATCAGGGTAAAAGAATTGGTGGATATGTGTGACTCAATGGGCATTAAGTTGGTTCATTCCACCTCATATTACCCTTAATGAAATGGCCTAGCAGAATCTTCCAACGAAAGCCTGATAAGGATAATTAAAAAGCTATTGGAAGATAACAAAAAGAATTGGGATTCTAAGCTCAAATATGCACTGTGGGTTGATAGAGTAACCACCAAGAAATCCACAGGGAATTCTCCATTCAAGCTGGTATATTGCACTGAGGCTGTGTTTCTAATTTAGTTAACCCTCCCTGTGGCCAAATTCCTATAAGAAGAGTAGAATGAGGAGGAATACATGGCAAAAAGGATAGCTAATCTAGAAGAGGTACATCAGATCAAATAACAGCTAGTTGAGAAGTCAACATCACATCAGCAAAGAATCAATGAAGTTTTTGACAAAAGAGCCAAAATAGATAGTTTCCAGGTTGGAGATTTGGTTCTGAAATGGGATGCACTGAAAGAGAAAAGTGGAAACCATGGGAAGTTTGATGTGTTCTAGACAGGGCCTTTTATTATTTCTCAGATCCAGGGGAACAATACCTTCATGCTAAAATGTATGGGAGGAGAAGTAGTTTTTGATGGCCCAGTTAATGGGTGTTTTCTGAAAATTTATGTTATTTAAGGTCTTTTGGCCTTAAAGTTGTAAACATGTTGTTTTATCAGTTTTAGTGTAAGCTCAATTAGACTCCATGCCCAATGGAACACTAGGAAATTTTGGCTAATTGGTTTTCACAGGAAAGGCATTGATCTGCAGGTTCTTGAGACCTAACAAGGAGGATCTCATCCCCAGAAGGAGCCAGTGTTAGCTCTGCTACATGTTGATGATATTTGAGGATCAGAAGTGGGCTTGGTTCTTAGTTTTTCTCAAAGGAGGCCCATACCAGTCGCTCTCACCTTCCCCTCCACCTCATCTATCCTCCTTTTACCTCCATTTCCCAGGGCTTGCTATCAAAAATCATATGAAAGCTTTTACTCTTCAGCCCCAAGCGCTAAGTTTAAAAACCACATATAACTCGCACCCATGTACTCGCACTCCTTCATAAACCCTCTGCAGCAATCTCGGCCATCAATCGTGGAATCCTGATCCAACTGTCTCCCGTCACATCAAATGAACAAACCTGTGCGATCGAATCTACACCATATGATCATCCCCACCGCAATCGGACAATGATCACTTCCCCTGCACTCGCAAAATAGTCGTGCGATAATGCACGATGAATAGTGGTTTTCCTGCCCCTCTGCTGCCACGCATCGCCCTTCGGTTGGTATCGCACATCACTGTATGATTACCACCTAACCTCCAATGGCAGTGTGAGCAATACCAGCCACCGCCGAAACCGTTATCCCCGCCCGATAACCTCCACACATCTTCGACGCCCGGCGACTGTTGGATCTATTCGCCTGCGATCCAATAGCCTACGTTCATCCTACTTCCATACCTCCCGATACCCTATGTAAACCAATCCTTCCCATCGATTTGCCCAATCCAACGGCCAATTTTCCTCTCCATTCGACCCGACTATTCATGTCCTCAAACTGTCCCATGTGCCTGAAGGATGAAGATGACTTGTTTACTTGTACTCAATGTAGTAGCTCCTCAACAATTGCATTCATTAGGGAGGATAGTCGAGAAGGAAAAGGACAAGCCTCGACAAGATAAGTGCATTTAACAGTTATGGAATTTCATCCATACGACACTCCACCTACCCGACAAGGACAGCAAAGCACCTGAGAAGATCAGATTTGTTCACTGAAGCAAGAAAACTACACCAAAGACTCCATCAAGCAGTTAAAGTGGTTGGTGGTCAATTATGACTCCTCATACTTAGAATGGTTGAGTTCCTTTGTATTCAAACTCTATATATACCCAGAAAACAGATGTAATTAGGGTTGATGGTTGTTGTTTTGATGTAAGCTTCAACTTTTGGAGACTGTAACTGCTTTGATACTTGCAGCGTCTCGTCTTCATTTTCAGCTAATACAAGCTTCTTTTGTTATTAATGGCTCACTTTCCATTCTTATTCTGTTCTAGGCTATTCTTGATATGCATTTTTCTGGAACTTTTGGTGTTTAGCATTAGAGGAGTTGTCGTCCTACCTCTGTGTTAAAATCTTGCATGTATCAGTGAATGTGTTAATCAGGTTTCTTTTCACTTAGTGACAGAGAGTTGTCATCCTGTCTGTTCACTAGGGAATTAGATTTGCAGACCTCTTTACTGGTTGCACGATCCAAGTGGATGTTGGTGGCCACCCACCTATCCCATTTGGACCCCCACAACTGTCTCTTTCAGTTTTTCTGTTTCCTTAATTATAGCACAGTTTACTATTTTTAGCAGTTTTTCGAGTCCTAAACTTCCGAAGCTGTTTTGAGGCCCTAAACGACATTTTTTGGGAAATCCACTGCAGCAATTTCTCTATCTAAAAATCATCTTTTCCGTCGTAGTCCTCGGAGAGATCTTTCCAACGGGCTATCATGCACGTCAAACGAAGATAGTACGACCAATTCGCGACCCTGGGAAGTTGATGTACCAACTTACCCAAAAACGGGGCCCACAATTTGGTGTTTCATCTTCTAGGGTTAGGTTTTGGAATGTGAAGGGTTTTCCATTGTTTCTCAACAATAAATAGGCCCTCGAGCCTCATTGTAAGATAGTTTTTGGAGAACAGTTCAAAGGCATGTAGCCGACACATCTCTTCTTAGAGATAAGCTACCATCGCCCTAGCTGGGTTATTTCCATTTCTATTTGTAAGCATATTTCATTATTTTACAGTAATGAAATGAAGTATTATTTCCACTGCATATTTGTCTTTATGGTTATCTCTATATTTTATTATGTTCCTGTTTAAATCCGGATCATTGCATCCGGCCATCATAGGTTCTTATGCATCTGCTAGTGTGGTCAGTATTCTCTATATTCACCCAATCCTTAAACTATAAGTAATTGGTGGTCTAAAGCCTTGTAGTCTAGGGGTGTTCACGCATGTCTAGATTTAAGCAAAGTAGAAGTGGTTATCTGGCTTGAACAAGCATCATTCCTTCCATTCATCCATTTCCAACATTAAGTTGAGTTTGTAATGTTATTGAGCATCTTCGAGCTACAACCTAGGAGAGTTTCTTGGGGTGATAACAATAACAACATGAGACCAAGATTAGGTGAATCCAATAGTGGATGGATGAATTACCGGGGATTGCTAGAGTTCCTCCACCTCGGACTCTGATGAAGAATTAGAGTGCTGGAAAAATCAGTTACATGAGGTAACTACACTGAGTTGTAACATGATGACCCGATCATTGTGCTGTGTGTCGTTGAAGGTATGAAATCTGCCTACTTATGATCGGATGAATGATGTACATATATTTTTGGATGCATTTGAAAAGGGGGTACTGTTATAGACATATTTTGGCACTACAAGCCCAATCACATATGTCCATAAACCAAGGGCTTCTAAGCCCCTAAAAGTGTTGTCTCATACCCTAAAGGAACAAGGTCAGTTGATTACATCATTTCCCAGACGTTTTCCCTAAAAAACTACTCAGATCTGGTAAAAACTGGACCATACAAACTTCTCCATGCATAGGATGCGATGCATCTCACCTATTACACATGGGGTTTGTGATGCATACTAGAAAGTCCTTCTATAGGGTGCGATGAGCAAGAGCAGACAAATGGCAGAAGTAGTTTGCTAGGTGGAAACCCAGAGAATCTTCTAGAAACCACTCATATGACACTTGCCTCTCTGAATTCGCCCAGGGATGAGTAAGAGATCATGAAATCTCCAAGTGGAACCAAGAACTATTAGTGAAATGACACTAATCAAAATCCCAGAAGCTGACTCACTCTCCTGTAAACATCTATATATGGATCCCTCATCTTAGAGATCCACAAGCTGGAATTTTGTAATTTGCAAAGAAGTGTTGTTGGTTTCTCTTTGAAGACATTGTTGGGTGATCTTGCTTTGTATGAGGTGAAGAGGGCTTCCATGCAGGGAGGATGATGCTAGATCAGATAGCTTGGTTGTAATCCTCTCTTCTACTACCTCTATCAATAAAGCTATTTGAGTTTTCCTCCATATGCTTGTATATCTCTGAATCTTGTATTTGTATATGCATTTATATGGTTAATGCACATGTGATCCTACATTGTTTATGGTTATAGATCTCTATGCTTTGATGGTATTTTTCTACCTTGACTCTGCAGTTGTTCTTTGTAGTAGGACAAGTGAGAAATGAGTGGCAAAAATTCTATCAAAGGAGAGAGGAAACGAGCAAGGAGACTAGCGAAAGACTGAGGTTGGTACTCTCTGCTTCTGTCTCATCTATCTCTCATAAAGGAAAACACAAGTAACTTTAGCTTGTTTGTTTCTAAGATAGTTACACATCTTAGTGGGACTAGTAGCTATGAATGGACATTAGTTTTCCCGATAACAAAATTGCGACTCCACTGGGGAACGAATAGTTTGTTTTTTTCGTTATTGTTGTTTGCTTTATAAACCACATACAGAGCTTGAAGTTAAGCCAGCTAGCCTTCGAATTGCTTTTGCTATGCAACTTCAAAGTAGAACAACACTACTTCAATCAATCTCTGGGTTGGTTTATGAACTAAACATCTAGCTTGCGAACATCCTAAGTGATCAAGCGGTAGCTCAAATAACCACATTAGATCAGCCCCTATTCTTTGTGTTTACTGACAATCATTAGCTCAGCGTAAATCCCTAAACTTAGCTGCAAACTGTGAGTGAAAACCAAGCTCAGTCTCATCCCTGGACCATCGCACTATCTCCTCTTGGAAATCTAGATGCATCACACCTCTTGTGTGTTGCAGGTGAGATGCATCCCTGTTTCTGTGTGTTACAGGTGTGATGATTGAATGAAATTGTTTCTGCCTCTAGATTTTGGTTTTTTCTTCATTGTCTTCAACTTTATTCAGTAGTTTTGCTTTCTATGATCAGTATATCTCTATTGAAACCATCTTTCTTTGCATTATTTTAGCCTCCATCAGAAGGAATCGTGAATGTTTTTTATGTATTTTTCATCATTTATAGTTCTCCTTTGCAAATAGTAGCTTAATTGAATTTTTGTCCTTTGATTTTAAAGTGTCGCAAGTGTCATTTTGAGTCAAGAAAAAGAGTGTCGCAAAGAATTCCTCTTTTAGATAGTCGATTACACTTTTGCCATTGTATTTGATTTGAATTAATAGTATTTCAAGTGTCGAAAGAAATTTTAAATTTGAAATCACAAAGTGTCATCTTGGCCTTACTTTTGTTTTTTGAAAAGAAAATTGTTAGTACTGTCGCTTTGAAAGATGATAGTTCAGATCTATACGTAGTTTTCTTTTTTTCATTCTCACATTAAGGAAACTGAAAAAAAATACATGCATGTGCATTTACATTAAGACTGCATGATGAAGTTTATTTAGGAAACATGCATCTAGTGTTTTCTCTCTGCTCTATGTTGAAAGAATTTCATCTCTCTTTCCTTAGTAGCTAAGATTTTCATTGCAAAAAGAAGGTAAACGACTGTTAATCATCTTAGATTGCATATTTAGGAATTGTATATCTACATCACATGGTGAACCTTAAAGGCAAACTTATTAAGAAATATCAACTGTGAAATAAACTTCAATGAACATAAAAACACTTTGGAACCTAATGCACAACATTTAGAAGTCTAGGCTAGAGATGTATTATGGCGTCGTAAAGCCTAGTAACTATTGCTTTCACATAGGCTGGATGATTCCTCCTCTCTGAGACGATAAGTGACAGTACAGATTTGTGCTCCAACGTACCATTGAGTATATATTGGGAGACCACATTAGGCTACATCCTTTATCCTTAGGAAGCTGTGTCTGCCACCCTATCGATAGCAATGCACTGAACATAGCATTTGGGAAGATTGACGGCCGTACCGTAAAAAGTATTTTGTAGTTTTGTGATTGGTTTGGTAATCCCTCTGTCTACATTTCCAGAGTAGTCACTTTCATTCCTTTTCAGACTCCTTAAAAGAAAAGGTCCATATGAGCACTTGTCACTTCAAGCTCATTAAAAATCGAAGGCGACTAGAGTAATCTTTAGCTTTTTCTCGACTCTTAAAAATTGAAAAAAGCAAGTTGTGTCAAAGCGTCATAAAATTTATTTTAATCAGAATAACGTCATTGTTCCCTCGTTGGTATTAGGTTGATAAAATGAAGTCTACCAATCAAGGATTTCCCCTTGGGGGAAATCCTAGTCCCTTCTCCTCTTGAGGGGACATTGGTGCTCCATACATGGCCATAGTGTCCCTTCCAGGACTCACAATTGGCCTACCAGTATGGCTTTTCTTGACCTCTGTCGTTCAAAACACCGCAATTCCTCAGCAACCAAATTACCAACCAGATGATACCAAAGTTTCTCCCCCACCCTCTACTTCATTTGTTTCTCACTCTCCTTCTTCCTCTTCGCTTGGTGAAGCTAGTAACGTTAAAAACCAAGTAACTGAGAAGAAGAAGAAATAGAAGGAGAAGAAGAAGAAGAAGAAGAAGCCAATGGAGAAAGGGGGAAACATGCATCATCTGGCGAAAATCCACACACTGCACTATCCAAACCTAAATCTCCATGTGTCATTTGCAAGGGAGAACACTATCATCAAGATTGTCCCTGCATCCCATGGATCCTGACGGACTGGTCTCCCCGCTTGCACAATCTGGTGTCTTCAACCTCTGACGATCATGTTGAGAGTGCACCGTCAACTAGTGAAAATGAAGTCATTGGAAAAAAAGGAAGATCTAAATTTCCTTGTAGACTGTGCAAAGGTGATCATGCCCTCCATCATTGTCCTTTCCTGGACGAAGCCAAAAGGGTCTTGGATAACCGTCCTACCTCACTATAGCGACTTCCTTCTGGATACAAGAAACTCTTGTCGAATCCATCGCTAGTTGAAAATCCGACTGACACACCATTGCTATCGGTCAAAGCACCTATCATTGGAGATAGACCCTCTAAGTCCACACCAGAAAAAAGTCAACAGGTCGAGACGACAATCAACCCAATCTTGTCTTTAGAAGGTCCACCTTCAGATGATACTGTCACCAAAGAGAATGAGAATGACACCGTTCAAATTATTTTCATAAACACAGACTCCGATGAACATGGGGGAAATATACCCATTTATTTACCACAGGAAGGAAGTTCATCGGAGGTTTATTCGGCCATTTATTCGGTCCCACCTCCAAGCAATCTAGTCATTTCCTTCGATTGGAATCTACTAGGTAGACCCCACCTACCTTCTAATGTACCATTCCGAATCATAGTACAAGCTTATAGAATGATCATGGTTGGTACTATTATAGATGAAGGGGCTTCTTTGAGTATCCTTTCCTCAACTTCTTGAAACATGCTTGGTTCGCCATCGCTTCTGCCTAAAATTCGGTATCTGACAGGCTTCAACAAAGGAACTAGTCGACCATTAGAGATCCCTCCAAATTGCCTATAACTTTGAGAAGGAAAACCATTCATCTAAACGTGATGGTAGTCCAAGGAGCTCTAGATTACAATCTACTCCTTAGGCATGACTACATTTATAGCATGGGAGCTATTGTTTCCTCACTCTTCCGAGTGATGTGTTTTCCACATGAAGGCAGAGTGGTCCACCTAGTTAACCATCTTTCATTCCCTAGTTCAAACATAGCTATTAGTCAAATGCCATCCCTAACTGGTCTTTTTGCACAAGGAATGTCTCATCAATCTCCAGGCCATCCACCTGATGAGCACGAGTGATTCAGTGATTGTGACTGAAACCCAGGAGGCATGCGCCCTAGTTTACTTCGACAAGAAAACCCTAGATATAAGGTAGGTTTCCACATGGGAATATGACTAGTTTAACAATCCTGTCCATTTAGGAAAATGTATCAGATTGGAAAAGGATTCCCCCACCAAATGTTATGTGATTGGCACTAACAACAGTCACCTTTGTCCATTTCGAAGGACATCGCCAAGGAAGTGTTTTGTCTGCACCGCAGATGGAATGATCTTACTAATGCAAGAACTTCCATATGGTGACCTGAAAACTCTATTTTATACTTGGGGGCATGCAAACCTTTTTGTATGCAAGTGAAAAGCAACCATGTATTTTCTTAGTTTGTAGGCTCTTAACCCTTTAAACTCGTAGGTTGGTCATTCCTAGCTTGCATAATGAAAGGCTCAGAGCAAAGTTTTGAATGGGGCAAGCTCCCAAAAAATGAACCCACCTTACTAAGACATCCTTATTATATGACTGGAATGAGCAGTTTTATGAAAAGTTCAAGCTCATTAAAAAATAAACCTAGCCATGAGAAGTTTTACGTGAAGTTCAGGCTCATTAAAAAAATAAACCTAGCAATGAGAAAATGTTCCCCTAGAGTTCAAGCTCATTAAAAAATGAACCCACCTTCAGTAAATAACCATTGCGATCACATAATTATCAACTTTTGAACCTTGGTCGTATTCTTACCATCACCTCCACTCTTTTTTAGTCGATCATATGCCTCCATTGATTATTTACCCCTTTTGAGGAAGAGTTGCAATGACTGATCCTATTAGCCACCTTATTTACAATGATGTGATTGAAAAGTTCCAAACCTTACCTGGAACTAGTTGCTATCCAAAAACATCACTCGTTCCTCAAAAAATGAGTCTCCTTTAAGCTCTTTTCATTTGACACATAAAATATGAAAACATTTCCGAGAAATTGGCCTCCCCAGCTCGTTAAAGCGATTGGAAGTGCCATTCCTCCTCTAGATTCTAATCTTTTTGGACTCAAGGGATTATTACACAAAAAGATCGAGAACTTGTCTTGTTTGGCTCATTAAAACTATCGAAAAGTCATCCCTTTCGTATTATTTTACACTTTTTCAGACTTAAGGGATTGCATTATGAAAAAGGACCACTGGAGTTGCCTTTACGTCTCTTTTTAGACTCTCTAAAATTGAAAAGGACCGAGTTATGTTTGTTGTTAAACTCGTTAAAACAATAGCGATAAGATTTTCCATGCAGACAAGAGAGAGTTTCACTGTCGCTAGGCTCATTAAAACATAGCGACAGGTTTTCCCGAAGGGAAAATTATAGAACAAGCATATGTTATCCTCCTCAAGCTTGACAAAAATAAAGAGGTACTGGTCAGCAATGATTGGGGAAAAAGGGGAAGAAAACTTGAATAACTTCATTGGGAGCAAGTCGCTCTTGAACATGACACTTTCACTCCGTCACCATGATTGAGTCGGGTTGGGTTATTCCATTCACTAGTCATATCACCATTGGTCCGCTGTACCTTCAATTTTGGGGTTAATGCTACCAATCCATTTCAATATCACCAATATGTTCAAGAGAAGTCGCTAAGAGAATTCACCAACCTAGCTAATGCCTCATCCACTGCAATACCTTCACTCCCCATTTTTCATGACTGCCACCTTGAACGTTATATCATCAGATCGTTTTCACCTCCATAAAATCATTTGCTTCATTCCATGTCGTAGATGTGGGATTCATTAAGTCCCTCCTATGATGGGTCACTTCTTGTTGACATCAGCTCATTATCCAAGAGGTTGACTTAGGAACAACCCTTTCAGTACTTTGAAGCTTGCATGCCTCAATGGCAAGTTTCTCACTTCCGACAATAGGTTTACATCAATGGCCTTCGACCGAATGATTTTGTATGGTGTTCGACATCAACTCATGTATTCACACCATGTGAATTGTACTGTAGTACCTTGAGGTTCATTATCATTATCGGTGATTCCTCTTGCACCTATTAACAACTTACATCATTGGCTGGTAATCAGGCGACGTCTTTCCATGTTCAACATCAGAACATCTCTTCACATGGATCGACTTGTACTTCGAGCAAATATTGAACGAGTTTGAAGACCCCAGATCTAGTTTCATCCATCTAGGCTGCGATATATTCAGGAAAGTAAAGACATCAAATGTACATCATAGCTACATGGATAATCACCCAAGCTAAGGGATGATGGCTCCACCAGAATTATCAGTCTGCCACACAGACGATTGTCTATCTTATGTACATGAATACAAATTTATAAAGCTGAGCATGGGAATGCCCACCTTAGCTACATCATGAAAATATTGTGAAGATAATGTATTGTATTGTATCTTATTACAGGGCACCTTCCAGTTCAAATAATCTTGGATCCTCATTATAAAGCATTTAACCCGACATCAGAAGATTTAAGATCTCATGCTTTAGGGGGAAATTGTTATAGAAATATTTGGCACTGCAATCCCAATCACATATGTCCATAAACCAAGGGCTTCTAAGCCCCTAAAAGTTTTGTTCCATACCCTAAAGGAACAAGGTCAGCTAATTACATCATTTCCTGGAATTTCTCCCTGAAAAACTACTCAGAACTGGTCAAAACTGGACCATACAGACTATCCATGCATAGGGTGTGACGCATCTCACCTATTACACACGGGGGGTGTGATGCATACTAGAAAGACCTTTTGTAGGGTGTGATGAGTGAGAGCAGACAAATGGTAGAAGCAATTTACTAGGTGGAAACCCAGAGAAGCTTCTAGACACTGTTCATATGACACTTGCCTCTCTGAATTCGCCCAGTGATCAGTAAGAGATCATGAAATCTCCAAGTGGAACCAAGAATTATCAATGAAATGACATTAATCAAAATCCTAGAAGCTGACTCACTCTCCTGTAAACATCTATATATGGATCTCTCATCCTAGAGATCCAGACACTGGAATTTTGTAATTTGCAAAGAAGTGTTATTGGTTTCTCTTTGAAGACATTGTTAGGTGATCTTGATTTGTATGACGTGAAGAGGGATTTCATGCTGGGAGGATGATGCTAGATCAGACAGCTTGGTTGTAATCCTGTCTTCTACTACTTCTATCAATAAAGCTATTTGAGTTTTCCTCCATATGCTTGTATATCTCTGAATCTTGTATTTGTATATGCATTTATATGGTTAATGTACATCTGATCCTACATTGTTTATGGTTATAGATCTCTATGCTTTGATGGTATTTTGCTGCCTTGACTTTGCAGGTTTTCTTTGAAGTGAGACAAGTGAGAAAGGAGTGGAAAAAGTTCTATCAAAGGAGAGAGGAAACAAGCAAGGAGACTAGCAAAAGACTGAGGTTGGTACTCTCTGCTTCTCTCTCATCTATCTCTCTTAAAGGAAAACACAAGTAACTTTAGTTTGTTTTTGTTTCTAAGATAGCTACTCGTCTTAGTGGGACTAGCAACTCTGAATGGCCACTAGTTTTCCCGATAACAGGTACCAGAAAACAAGTGCTTCTAGGAATTAGACTGGGAAATGCACGCTCCAAATCGAACTCTTTGCAGGGCGTGTGATGTGTGTCAAAGGACTGGCAAGCCATCGTGGAGGGATAAGATGCCTTTGAACCCACAAATGACATTACAACCCTTTGATAGGTGGGCAATAGATTTTGTGGGACCCATTCAACCTCAAGGAAAGACGGGAGCAAGGTACATTATCACTGCGATAGATTATTTGACTCTTTGGGCGGAGGCACATCCTATGAAGGATTACATAGGTGCAAATGATGCAAAGTTCCTCTTTGAGTATGTACTGACACTATTTGGTTCTCCAAAAATCTTGATGAGTGATCGCGGTACACACTTTCTAAATGAGACGACCAACGTGCTAATGGAGGAATTTCAGGTATATCACCAGAAGAGCACGCCTTATCACCCGTAGGTTAATGGGGTGGTGGAAGAATTCAATAAAGTGCTATAGAACGCATTGACAAAGTTTTTCAACGCTAAATGAAGTGATTGGGACCTACGCATACCTACAGTACTATAGACTTATCGGATGACATGCAAAAAGTTGACTGGAAAAACTCCCTTTAGGCTTGTCTATTGTGTTGAAGCAGTAATGTCTATTGAATATATTGTGCCTAGTTTGTGCATCACAACACTCACGAGTATGATAAATCGTGGAGCCCTGGAGGAAAGGATCGCACAGTTGGATGAGCTTGAGGAGGAAATATTTCTAGCTGGATTTCACCAACAGGTCCAAAAGCAGTGCGAAAAAGCATGGCATGATCAACATATTAAGGTGCGCAGCTTTAAGGTAAATGACCTAGTTTTGTTATACGACAGTAAGTTTGATAAATTTCTAGGAATATTATGAATGCACTGGGCCCTATGTCATTAAGGAGATTACCGACGGGGGAGCGGTACAGCTGGTCAAGTTGAATGGAGATATCTTCCCAGGAAAGGTAAATGGCAGTCGATTGAAGTCATACACTGGTGGTCTGGCCATGTGACTAGATGAAGGTAGCATAGTCTTAGTGATCCAGGTAGCTGAAAGGAGGCACAAGACTATAAACTACACTGCTTGGGTTGGGGAGCTGCGTGATTGGAGGATTTGGCGAAGAAAGGAAGTGTTACGAGGTTCGCAATAACACAAAGAAAACTACGCTACCCAGGGGAAAATTGCGCAAGTCAGCTGGAAAGTGACCATTAAAGTCACTATACATGATTTGATGGTAGAAATGTGACCAAATGGAGTGGGTGGCCGGAATTTAAGACAAAATTTATGGCTCAGATCCTTGAAAATTTGCTACCAATATGGCATTAATGAACTGAATTTGGGGGGAACGGTCATATTTGAATTCAAAATGCCCTATAAATTACAAGTGGTTGTCCAGTGAAAAACACTTGGTATTTTGAGAATTGATTTGTTGAGCTCTCAGGCACTCATGAACCGAGAATTCTTTGAGGCTTTGAAAGAGACTCCAACATTTGCAAACTTACCAGAGACGTCGCGAGCTCTGTTGGAAAGCGTTATGTCGCTGCCCATAGGAGCCATAGATACCAAAGCGGAGGAGTCAGTGCCGCAAGTTGAGATGGAGGAAGAAGTAGCTACTCCAGAGGTCGTCGAGGTACTATCTAAAGTCCCTAAATCACTGAGGACGCTGAGACGAAAGCCGACCCCCACAAAGGATAAAAAGGGAAAGCAGCCTACCATACCGGTGCGTGCATCACTGAGGAGAAACCCATCGAAGCCCACCACACAAGAGAAGGGAAAAGCCATAAATTTGGAGCTGAAGGAGGACGACATTGAAGAAATCCTGATGGATGTTGAGGATGTGGGAGTCGAATTAAAGGAGGTTGAATCCTAGGCTATGAACCCTATTACTGGATTGCCTAAATATGTCCCTCTGCACAAGCCCAAGACTAAGGTGCTAAAAGAAATCGATGAAAGCAAGACCCCCTTGCAAACCCCCCTACTGCCATATGATATTGTTTTCAACGGACCACTCTTGGCACGGGTGCCACTGCTAAAACTTGAGGATTGGGACTTGGCTAATCACGAGAAGTTCCCACACCTAGCGACCAAGGAGCTGATGCACTGCATCATTAATACGAACACTGGAATGACTGCATTGGAGCCGTAGAGGTGGCTCAAAGGAGTAGACAAGGTAGGGTTGCTCAACCTACTCTAGGTGAGGCACTACAACTGCACCCCGGTGATAGTATTCGTCATCAAGTAGCTACTATGCTTGGTCCATGATGGGTGTCTATGGCTGGAGGAGCCAATACCCATCACGGATAGATTTATTCACTAGATAATGTGATTGCCTTACACACGAGAGAATACGGCTGCGATGTTTGGTGGAAAAGGTGGTGAACAGGCTCTCGCAGAGTCTATGAAAGAAAAGTTTAAAGTGGTGAAGAAGCTGTGCAAATATGTTATATCTAGCATCTGTGACCCTGCTGTAAAGGTAGCTACACAGATTATAACAGGGAAAGTGATGAAGAAGTGTTACATCGATGAGGTGCCAGCGCCTGTCATCGAGCTAGCAACCCAATGCGTCGAAGGAGTTAAGTTCATCTGGTCAGACTACCTTCACAGGGAGTTCCTAGCAAACTATCGCAAAGCAGAGGAGCTCAGCAAGACATTGCATTATGCATGGCTCTTGCTGTCAATTGTGCTGGTAGCATGGGAGCTTCCAGAGGATAGTCAGTTCCCTTTGGTCACACTAGACCTCCCAAAAGCAACAAAGTATGGTTCCCTGTGGGCGGTGAAGGATGCGCGGTGATTCAAGAACAACAAGATCTTCTGGATCTTAATGGAGATGAACATCTGCATGGCTATCAAATTCCTATCATAGTTCACAGCTTGAGTAGAAGTGCCTTGAAGCTTTGTTGTATGTGGTGCTAAGTCTCATGAGCAAGGTGGTGTTGGTATGCATGGTTGGGTTTTCATCGTTAGGATATTAGGAATTTCCATAAGTCATAACAACTTGGCTTATATAACCTCCAACACACCGATCCTAAGGTTGCATGCTATTTTTAGCATTTCAGGGACTCCCCTATGCTGAGCACCTGAATTCCTCTGTCATGTTCCCTAAAATTTGTGGGGTGTATCTACATGTCCCTCAGATGGATCTCTATATTCTTGTATCCCCATGTCCTAGAAACTTGGAAAAACATTAGAGTAAGAATTCCTCCATCAAACAATCATAAGATACCACCGTGACACATGTCCTTATCTCGTAAAGTGGCATTTTTTTAATTGAAGTCAATTCCTTGTTTTCTTAACTTCCTTGTTTTCTTCTTACCATGAACTCTAGGCATGTATGGTATATCCCTCTCATAAAAATTTTTGTGATGATTTGTACTCCAATTAACCTATTACATTACAGTAATTGTCGTAAAGAATCAAGAGCTTGGAAGACATGGCACTTCAACTTGTAATACCAACTTATTTTCATGTCTCTTACATGCACAAAGTAACACAAGATAGACACAAGCATCTGCACAAACAAGAGAGAAGGGGTACTAAAATACACTTCAAAACATCATAGGAGGATTATACGAGATGCCATGTAGTAGAATAAAACAATATTTTTAAAAACACTACATATGCCTCGCTCATTTACCAAATGCACTCCTCAATTTTATATGAACATATTAAATACACAATATAATTACATGTGTAGCTTCAGTGATTACTGAACTGAGCCAATTATAGTTTACACCTAGAAATATTATCATGGTATTGAGCTGAATCCCCCTTTCTCTACACATTTGATTCTATATTTTGATGTCTTAAAGAAATCCAAAAAAATATTGCATCACATTTTGCAGAAGACAAGCAGTTTTTCATTTCTGAAATCAAGATCTCCATTGATAAAGTAGATCTAAAATTCATTGTAGCTTTGTACATTAAGCTATAGATAGAAATTTGAGACAAGCCAAATGAAAACTATAGAAGTGAAGCAGTACTTGATCGTATAATGAGCTAGGTGGAATTAAATAGAATGAGAAAAAGGAAACTCACTGGATTCCTAATTGCAAACAATTTTTGGCCCACCAACAAATCTATGGAGATTCCAACTAGAATGGGTCTCAATTTATCTTTTGGTGCATTCACCCATAGCATTGATACATATTTATCTTAGTCATATCCAACTACCATTTCCTCATATGTCGACTAATCACCAAGAGTTACTCTATGGGAAAATTAAATTGAAGTCTGTTAGTCATTGAATTCAAGCCTCTTAAATGTTCTTAGGAAATTAAGAGTAAAAAAAACAATCAAAAAGTACAATGTATATCCATGCGATATGTTCTTAGATTTTAAAGGAATCTTCAGATTTTTAATTAAATAAACAGACATCTCTTTTAGATTTGAACTAGAAAAGGTGTATGACCTCAAATATAACAAGAATGCCTCTTGTTGGTTGTTTCTAATTTTCTTCATCATATGCTTGAATTAGCTCTCACTTCAGAGTCACCACTCTTTCAGCATGTTACCTCAAATCCACTTTAGTGTTCCTCATTTTTTTTGCTAGTTGTGCTCCATTATATGAAAATATCTTGTGCCTATCTTGATGATGTCAAGGTACAGTGATAAAATGGGCTATCACAATGACTTGTATTATTGTATCATGATCAGCCAAAAGTTTGACCATCATATATGATGTATTTTACTAAGATAATGCTTAAATGATACAATATTTTTTTTCAATTAAGTGGTTTCTCTAAACCATTTGTGATTTATCATGGTCAATCCTCTTCATTCCCATTTCAAGATAGTCCCTACTCCTATGGCTCTGTTAACTACCCTTTGGAATTCATTTATGGCTGGAGTATGTACACAGAGGTGTTAGAGTGGATCTACCATAGCACATGACTTAGGAAACCCCTAGGTTTTTTCACTCTGCCCTTATAAGATAAGATAATTTTATTAATGTCTATGTCAAAATAGAAGTAAAATTGCAACCAAGAGAGTAAGAAGAATGTGGGCACCTAATTAGAATAATTTTATAGGTGCCTTATGTTTGACCAGCTCCAAGTCAAATTAATGATATATTTCATAAAATATTACAACATACAATGGACTTATGGCATACAATAAGAAAAGAATCAAAATTTATTCCAAGATATTAATGACAACAATCTAATCAATGTGGAAGATTGGAATACCAAGATTTCCATCAAAGTAAAATGAAGTTCCCCTTGTAGATACATCTGACATCCATGAATTCTCACTTACATTACAGATGCAAAACAAAATAAAAAATGATAATACATACCATATCCAAATAATTTTATCATCAACTTCAATGTATTCATGACACTCCATATGGTCTTTCCAATCCTGTACACATAGATATTGACCCTTCCCATACAACATTAGATCAAGATCTTCAGGTTCTAAAGCTCAAAGAAATTGTAGTGTTGAATTCCCAAGAAAATTAAAAAACCCCTCGTAAAGCATTTAACTTTCTATACAACTGGGGTCAAAAAATGACATTGAATCAACAATTTAACATATCAATGTCAATTCATATTATCTAGTATTTACAACCAAGTCCCTGCCTCCTTGACAAAGTTCCATGACCTTTTGGGAACCCATTTCTTCAACTTCTGTCACAAACATGAGTCCTAGTAGATCCGAGTCTAGAATATTTGAATCCATTTCCAATATTTCCTTGCAAATTGAATACAATTATGGATCTTCATCTTGTGTATCTTCCTAGGAGATATAGAGACCAACAAATTGTTTGAAGAAATGTTAGAGCTAGGACCATGTCAATTTGCACCCAATGTATCAATACAACTAAGAAATACATTTTTCCACACAACATTATAATAGGAGGAATCAAGAGAGATTTAACACCTAATTCTAGCAAATAAATGAACTTGAATACACAACTTGTGGCATCATAAACACAATCTCTTTATTTATTAGCTCCTCCTCTAATCTTTAATGCAGCACACAGGTCCAAACCATGATTTCTAGCCAATGATTAATGCCACAGGCATACTAAGGCTCCTCTGAGAACATTATCTCTCTGTCTCTGTTACATAGAGGCAGGCTTGTCCCCTTATACACAAATATTACAATCATTATATCCTAAATTTCTTGAAATAAATACATCTAAACCCCTAAACACCAACACTACCATATTTTTTGGGTGTTCAATACCCACTACACAGTGCATAGGAATCTTGCTTCATGGTCTTGCTATAATTTATCTTCTTTCCATTTGGTTCCAAAATCCATTCCTATCTCCTCATGATTAACAGACCCAACAACTCCCATAAATGGGTCAATAATTTGGATGTGTGTCATGCTCTACTACCCTTGCATTGAGCACAAATATATATAGACCCGTGTTTGAGATGCACTTTCCAATTTGTGAAGCTAGAAGTTGCATATCTCCTATTTCTATATTTCAGAACTCAATGAATTGTGTGCATTTGATGGATCGTCAAGCTTAGGAACCCCTGGGTCAATATCAAACTTGAATCTAGATGGGTGTGTGCGAACGTCATATTCATGCAGTGAATGCATTGTCTATATTTAATGTCTCGTCACCTAGACATACAAGCACTACAATGCCCACCTATGTCCATGCTATTAGCATGGACCTCTGCTCTTTCTCAGTTCAACTAAGGTGGATGTGATCCAATTTCCATCTCTCCAAAAGTACACAATAAGAATTACATCAAATAATCTTTACCACTATCCCTGAAAGGAAAGACTACCAAGGACATTGTGGCATCAACATATATATGTAAAAAGGTTGGAGCTTCAACATAAAGGATCCAGATGGATTTCACAACTTCAGTAAAAGAAGATGTGGCAAGCTCAATTTCACAACTTTTGGAGGTTGAATTTCACTATATGATTTAGATATCTCACACGTTAGTCCAAGGGATGGGAAAAAGAAATACTACATAGTGTGCCTTAATTCTATTTCATTCAACTGAATGTACAGGATCTAGATGACCTCCAACAAGAGAAAATATTCAAAAATCCTTCCATAGGTCACAACTTGAGTAGAAGTTCCTTGGAGCCTTGAGTATGTGGTGCTAAGACTCATGAACAGGGTGGTGTTGGTATGCAAGGTTGGGTTTTCAGCCTTAGGATATCAGGCATTTCCAGAAGTCATGACAACTTGGCTTCTAGAGCCTCCAACAAACCCATCCTCAGGCTGCATGTTATTTTTATCATTTCAGGGACTCCCATACGCTGAGAACCCTAAAGTCCTCTGTCATGTTCATGGAAAATTTTAGGGGTGAATTTTCGCCCTTGGGTGAAATTAAGGGGTTTTATATTTTTATTAGGCGAATATTTTGTATCACAGTACATTGTTACAAATTGCCTGAAATTTATTTTATAAAAAAATTAGGTATGGAGGTTAGCCCACTTTATTTTAAAGGAGAGAGTTAAAAAAGTAAATTTAGCCCTTGAAATTAGGAGTTACAACCTTCCATTCGCCCTAATTTTCAAGAATAGGTATTTATGATAATTATTTCACCCTCCACATTCAGTGTAAAAAAGGTTTTTTTCTTTCATTTTCCCATATTTCATGGTATTGGGGTTAGTTTCTAGAAAATGACCTTATTTTTTGGAACAAACAAATGGTCACAAAAGAGTAATTCATTTTATTTAAAAATTCAAGTCTCTTATTTTCATGTTTATTTAAAGATTGAATAATGTTCTTGCCATATTCCAAGTTTTCATCTATATAGTCATAATCATATAAAGAATAATGGAAAATATTTTTTTTATATTTACTCCATAAGTCACCTTATTGTTACCAGGAAAAGTGTCTATTTAGAACTGCTCTATCCCACTAAGGTGTGACAACTGCCTTAGAAACAAACAGAGAAAAACTACTTTTGTATTTCCTTTATGAACTATAGATAGAGAGGAATAGGAAGAACCAACCTGTGTCTTGCGCTAATCCTTTGATCCAATCTCTCTCTTCTTTGACAGCTTCCAGCTATCTGCTCCCTTACTTGCCCAGCTTCACCAAGTACCTATAAGATCACAGAAGAAGAACACTATACAAAGACATGGATCTATATTCATAAACAACTTAGGATCAGATTTAAGTTAACCATACAAATGTAACAAGCATCAATGATACAAAAGCATGGAGGAAAAACTCAAATAGTTTTTATTGATAAACAAGAAAAGATCCAGGAGGAGTTACAACCGATGGTTCCTGACCCAGCATAAACCTCCCAGCAAAGAAGCCCCTCTTCACCTCCAACAAAGCATAGATCACCCAATACTCTGATGTTTGTCTCAAAACCAACAGCAATTCCTTACAATGTGCAAAATTCCAGCCTCTGGATCTCTGGGATGAGGGATCCATATATAGATATGTGTAAGGAGGATGAGTCAGCTTGTGTTTTGATTAGTGTCTTCTCTCTGTCAGTTCTTGCTTCCACTTGGAGACTGAAGGCCTCTTAGTCATCTTTGGTCGAATTCAGTGAGGCAAGTGTCATAGGAGAAGATTCTGGAAGCTTCCATTATCTCTCCACCTCGCGGAATGACACTGCCATTTGTCATTTCTCGCTCAAAGAACCCTCATAGTGCATTTAGGTGTGTTGCAACGCACCTAGACAGTGTATTTAGGTGCAATGCAATGCACCTAGCCAGTGGAGAAGCTGAAATGATCCTGTTTTGATTTATTCTGAGCAGTTTTTGGTGGAGAACTTATGGGAGAAGCTGTAATTTGTTGACCTTGTTCCTTTAGGGGTTAGAACAACACTTTTAGGGACTTGGGAGCCCTTGGTTTATGGACATTTCATGCTTGGAGCTGTAAGGCACAAAAATGTCTATAACAGTTGCCCCCTAAAGTATGAGGCCGTTAACCTTTTGGTGTCGGATGAAATGCTTTATTATGAGGATCCGAAGTTCTTTCAATGCTGGGAGGAGACATGTAATAAGATACAATACAATACATTATATTCATATTGTTTTTCATGATCTAGATGAGGCGGGCATTCCCATGCTCAGCTTTATAAATTCATTTTCATGTACATAGGACAGAAAATCGTCTGATTGTAGACTGATGATTCTGATAGAGCCATCATCCTTTTGGTAGGATGATTATCTGTACTGCAATGCTGTACATTTAATGTCTTTATTTCCTTGAATATATATCGCAGCCCGAATGGATGAAACTAGATCCGGGGTCTTCAATCTCGTCCGATCTTCACTCGAAGTACAAGTCGATCCATGTGAGAAATGTTCTGAAGTCGAACATGGAAAGACATCGCTTGATTACCAGTCAATGATGTAAACTATTAACAAGTGCGAGAGGAATCACCGATAATGATAATGATCCTCAATGTACTGCAGTACAATTCACGTGGTGTGAATAAAGGACTTGGCGTCAAACACCACGCAAAATCTTTCGGTCGAAGGTCATTGATGTAAACCTGTCGCCGGAAGTGAGAAACTTGCCATTGAGGCATGCAAGCTTCAAGGTACTGAATGGGGTGTTCCTAGACCAACTTCTTGGATAATAAGCTGATGTCGACAAGAAGTGATCCATCATAGGAGGGCCTTAATGAATCCCACATCAATGACACGGAACGGAGCAAATGATTTTGATGGAGGTGAAAACGATCTGATGATATACGGTTCAGGGTGGCGGTCATGAAAAAATGGAGTATAATGTATGGTAGTGGGTGGGACACAGGCGGCTTCTCTGGATGACTTCTCTTGAACATGTTGGCGACACTGATGTGATGGATTGGTAGCATTAACCCCAAATGTGGATGGTATTGTGTGACCATGGCGATGTGACCAGTGAATGAAACAACCCAACCCGACTCGGACACGGAGTGGAAGTGTCATGTTCAAGAGTGACTTGCTACCAATAAAGATTCTTTGAGTTTTCTTCCCAATTTTTCCCCAGTCATTGCTGACCAGTACCTCTTTATTTTTGTCAAGCTTGAGGAGGATAAAATATGCTTGTTCTATAATTTTCCCTTCGGGCAAACCCATCGCTATGTTTTAACGAGCCTAGCGATAGTGAAACTCGTTCTCGTCTAAAGACAAGTTTGTCGCTATTAATCTTTTTAACGAGTTTAACGACAAAGATAACTCGGTCCTTTTCAATTTTAGAGAGTCTGAAAAGGTACGTAAAGGTAACTCCAAAATTTCTTTTTCGTCATCTAATCCCTTAAGTCTGAAAAAGTATAAAACAATACAGAAGGGATGAATTTTCGATCGTTTTAACGAGCCGAACAAAATAAGCACTCGATCTTTTTGTGCAATAATCCCTTAGGTCCAAAAAGATTAAAATATAGATGAGGGATAGCATTTCTGTCCCTTTAACGAGCTGGAAGGCCAAGGACTCGGCAATCTTTTCATATTTTACGAGTCAGTTGAAAAGAGCTTAAAGAAGACTCGTCTTTTGAGGAACGAGTGATAAAACGGGTAGCAGCTGATTCCAGGTAAGGTTTGGAATTTTCCAATCACGGCAGTGTCACAAGGATGGCTAGTGAAATCACTCTTCGCAGCTGTTCCTCAAAATGGGTAAACAATCAAGTGGAGGTGAATGATCGGCCAATGAAAAAGTGGAGGTGACGGTGCAAACACGACCAAGGCTTTAATGGCTGAAGTACTACATTCACGGTGGTTATTTACCGGGGAATAGTTCATTTTTTAACGAGCTTAAATGCGGGTGGAAACATTTGCTCAATGCGGGTTTATTTTTTACCAAGCTTGAACCTTGCGGTAACACTGCTTGATTAATCCAGTCGTATGATAAGAATGTCTCATATAAAATGACAATTTTTAGAGTTTTGCCCCACATCCTTTCTTTATGGAAGTTAGGAAACGACTAATCCAAAAAACAGATAAATAATCGCTCTTTTCTTGCACTCCAAAAGGTTTGCATGCCCCCAGGTATAAAACAGAGTTTCAAGGTTACCTCTACTTCTCTCCGCCAAGACATTTGTTTTACCGAGAGAGGCTTACCTCTTACAGGTTACCCAAAGATTGTTCTATTCACAGCGCAAACAAAACACTTCTTTGGCAATGTCTACCGAAATAGACAAAGGTGAGTGGCAGCGCTCGCCAACTCACATAACTTTGACAAGAGAATCACGTTCTAGAATAACCCCCTCTTCCAATCACGGATGGGGGTACAGACTAGTCATATTCTCCCGCGGAAACCTACTCTATACCCGAAGTTTTCCTGCCGAAGCAGACCAGGGTGCATGCACCCTGGGTTTCAGTCATGTCCCCCCGAATTACTCGCGCTCATCGGGTGGACGGACTGGAGATTGAGACATTTCTTGTGTGAAAAGACCATTTAGGGATGGTATATGAGTATTTTCTATGTGTGATCCGGGAAATGAAAGCTGGTCCACGAGCTTGACCACTCTTCCTTCGTGCGGAAAACACATCACTCTAAAGAGTGATGAGACAATGGCTCCCATGCAATAAATATAGTCTCGTCCAAGGAGTAGATTGTAATCCAGGGGTCCTTGAACTACCATAACGTTCATGCGAACGGCTTTCCCTCTCAATGTTATGGGCACATCGGGAAGGATCCCTAACGGTCGACTGGTTCCTTTATCAAAGCCTGTCAGGTTTCTCATCTCAGGTAAAAGCGATGGTGAACCAAGCGCTTTCCAAGCAGTTGAGGAAAGGATACTCACAAAATCCCCTTCATCTATGATGGTACCAGCCATAACCATTCTATATATTTGAACAATAATTCGGAATGGTACGCTTGCTGGTAAACGGGGTCTGCCTAGTTGATTCCTGTCGAAGGAGACAACTAGGTTGCTTGGAGGTGGGACCGAATAGATGGCCGGGTACGACTCTGATGAACTTCCTTCCTGCAGTAAAGGAACGGGTAAATTGCCCCCATGTTCATTGGAGTCTGTGCTTATGAAAAGAATTTGGACGGTGTCATCCTTGTTCTCTTCAGTGATTGTATCATCTGAAGATGGAACTTCTGAAGGCAAAACCGGGTCAACTGCCACCTCGACCTTTTGACTTTCGTCTGGTATGGATCCAGATGGTTTATCTTCAATGATAGGTGCTTCAGCCGACCACTTGAGCGGGCCAGCCAAATTTTAGCTTCGTCTAAGAAGGGACAACGGTGGACGGCATGATCGCCTTCGCATAGTTTACAAGGAAATATATATTTCCCTTTTTGTCCTGGGGCTTCACTTTCACTAGTTGATGGTGTGCTTTCAACATGATCATCAGAGGTTGACGACACCGGGTTGTGAAAATGAGGAGACCAGTCCCTTAATATCCGAGGGATGCAAGGACAATCTCCGTGAAAGTGGTCTCCTTTGCAAATGACACATGGCGATTTAGGCCTGGTCAGTGCAGTGTGTGGATTTTCGTTGGACGACAATCGTTTTCCCCCATTCGCCTTTGGCTCCTTCTTCTTCTTCTCTTTCTTCTTCTTTTCCTTCTTCTCCTTAGGAACTTGACTTTTGGCTTTACCAGCCCCATCAAGCGAAGAAGAAGGAGGAGAGGAAGAATTAGAGGAAGTAGAAGGTCGGTGGGAAACTCTAGACTCGTCTAATTGCTGATTCGATTGTTCAGGAATAGTGGTGTTCTGAACGACAGAGGTTGATAAGAGCCATACAGGCAAACCAATTGTCAGTCCTGGAAGCGACAATGTGGCCATATGGGGCGCACCAACATCTCCCCAAGAGGAGAAGGGACTAGGATTTCCTCTAAGGGGAATTCCTTGGTTGGTAGACTCCATTTTCTCAACCCAAGATCAATGTAGGAAAGAGTAATGAATATTCCATTTAAAATAAATTTTTATACGCTTTGACACAACTTGTTTTTTTAGTTTTTAAGAGTCGAGAAAAAACAAAAGATGACTCTAGTCTCCTTCGATTTTTAATGAGCCTGAAGTGACAAGTGCTCAGATGGACCTTTTCCGTTAAGGAGTCTAAAAAGGAATGAAAGGGACTGCTCTGGAGGTCTAGGTAGAGGGAGTACCAAAACAATCGCAAAACTGCAGAATACTTTTTACGGTACGGCAATCAATCTTCCCGAATGCTGTGTTCAGTGCATTGCTATCGATAGGGCGGCAGACACAGCTTCCTATGGATAAAGGATTTAAGCCTATAGGGGTCTCCCAAAATATACTCGACGGTATGTGGGAGCACAAGTTCGTACTGGCACTTATCGTCTCAAAGTGGAGGAATCACCCAACCATCAGTGAGGACAACAGTTACCAGGCTTTACGACGCCGAAATACGTCTCTAGCCTAGACCTCTAAATGTTGTGCATTAAGTTCCAAAGCGTTGTTAGATTCATTGAATTTATTTTAAGTTGATCTTGCTTATGAAGTTTGCCATTTGGGTTCACCACGAGATGTAGATGTAATTCCTAAAATGCAATCTAAAGATGATAAACAAACTTTTATCTCTTTTGTGCAATGAAAATCCTAGCTACTAGAGGAAAAGAAAGACACAATCTTTTCACAAAGAGCAAAGAGCACACTGTAAATGCACTTTCCTAAATCAAGCCAAACAGACTGTCTATATGAAAATGCACATGCATGTATGTTTTTTCAACTTTCTTAGTATTGATGCTAAAAAGAAAGTTGATATACAAATCTGAATTTACTTTCAAGCGACAAACACAAACAAGCTTCTTTTCGAAATCAAAAGATAAAGACGATTACGACACTTTACGATTTTGAAATGAATACTCGTTTTTGATACTAGAAAGTCACAAATTCAGACCAAAGGCAATAGTAATAGTATAATCGACCATCAATAGCAATCAAACTTTCTCCTATGATCGAAATCGACACTAGCGACAGATCTAAATCAAAGGACGACAGTACAACTATTCTACTTTTGCAATGGAAAACTGTAAACGACTCAACAAACACACAAAAACATCTACAGTTATTTTGTACAAAGGAGGCGGAATAAAAACAAGGAAAAGGGGTTTTAAACAGACATATACTGATCACAGGCAGCAAAATTCAGAGACGGAATTGGAAAGAATGAAGCACAAGAACCTCAGCTGCACAGGGCTAGTCTGATCAGCGCACCTGTAACACAGAGAAACTCCATTGCAGCGCAGGTTGCCCTTTCGGGAAGTGCACTAAAATTCAGGATCTCTTAACAGTACCTGCGCTGGGCCAGAAACAAGAATCTGTCCGGGTTCTGGGTCACAGTTTGCAGTTCAGTCTTTGGTTTTTGGCCGAGTAAAAGCAATCAGTAATGCACAATCAGGGGTAGATCTAAGGAGGGTCTAAGAGCTATCACAAGGGCAATCAGATAGTTTGTGAATCAGCTGTTCAAATCATAAACAAATCCAGTGAATGGATTGAAGCAGCAAATGTCTACTTTGCATTTGTTATGGCAAATGCAGTTCGAATGCTACTTATGAGTTTATGAAACAAACAACAAAGAGATACACAAACAAACTAATTAGACATTCTCCCCAGTGGAGTCGCCATTTTGCTACCGAGAAAAGTGTCTATTTAGAACTACTTTATCCCACTAAGGTGTGACAGCTGCCTTAGAAACAAACAAGAAAAACTACTTTTGTATTTCCTTTATGAACTATAGATAGAGAGGAATAGGAAGAACCAACCTGTGTCTTGCGCTAATCCTTTGATCCAATCTCTCTCTTCTTTGACAGCTTCCAGCTACCTGCTCCCTTACTTGCCCAGCTTCACCAAGTACCTGTAAGATCACAAAAGAAGAACACTATACAAAGACATGGATCTATATTCATAAACAACTTAGGATCAGATTTAAGTTAACCATACAAATGTAACAAGCATCAATGATACAAAAGCATGGAGGAAAAACTCAAATAGTTTTTATTGATAAACAAGAAAAGATCCAGGAGGAGTTACAACCGATGGTTCCTGACCCAGCATCAACCTCCCAGCAAAGAAGCCCCTCTTCACCTCCAACAAAGCATAGATCACCCAATACTCTGATGTTTGTCTCAAAACCAACAACAATTCCTTACAATGTGCAAAATTCCAGCCTCTGGATCTCTGGGATGAGGGATCCATATATAGATATGTGTAAGGAGGATGAGTCAGCTTGTGTTTTGATTAGTGTCTTCTCTCTGTCAGTTCTTGCTTCCACTTGGAGACTGAAGACCTCTTACTCATCTTTGGTCGAATTCAGTGAGGCAAGTGTCATAGGAGAAGATTCTGAAAGCTTCCATTGTCTCTCCACCTCGCAGAATGACACTGCCATTTGTCATTTCTCACTCAATGCACCCTCATAGTGCATTTAGGTGCATTGCAACACACCTAGCTAGTGTATTTAGGTGCAATGCAACACACCTAGCCAGTGGAGCAGCTGAAATGATCCTATTTTGACTTATTCTGAGCAGTTTCTGGTGGAGAACATCTGGGAGAAGCTGTAATTTGTTGACCTTGTTCCTTTAGGGGTTAGAACAACACTTTTAGGGACTTGGGAGCCCTTGGTTTATGGACATTTCATGCTTGGAGTTGTAAGGCACAAAAATGTCTATAACACTTATATTTACATTTAAATAAATAAAATTATAAATAAAGTGGAGTATGGTAAATAAATAAAACCTCCTTTTATACTTACTCCAATGGTATGGTAAATAAATATAAATATAAATAAACTAGAGGTATGGTAAATAAATAAAAGCTTTATTTATATTTAGTCCATAACCCTCTTTCTATTTAAGAAGGCTCAAAAAAGAGGTTTTATTTAAGTGAATCCTATGGGCCAAATACCATATTTATAAAAGAGGTATGGTAAATTAATAAAAATATAAATAAATGAGAGGTATGGTAAATAAATAAAACATTTTTTTATATTTACTCGAGAAGTCACATCATATTTAAGAACACTCAAAAAATGTGCTATATTTAGGTGAAGCCTATGGGCCAAATACTATGGGCCAAATTATTATTAATACCATGAAAAAAAACATTATTAACCCTAATATTAGTATTAATAAAAAAAGGATGACACATGGTATTCAAGTGGAATATAGGCTATTTAAAGGGGGGAATTAAACCAGCATAGATCCATCTTTACTCTGGATCTAGTAAGCCCTGGGAGGGATCAAATATCGTGATATACAAACTAGCATAGAGTGAAAAATGTTTGATCCTCGGGCTTGGTAGATCAAGGGTAAAAATGGATCTTGTAATTTAATGTCACTTAAACATTTTAATTTGGTTAAAATAAAAAAATAAAATATAAATCAATTATTAATTTTATTAATTTTTATAAATTACTACTAGTAGTTTTTAAGCTCCAAGTTTATGATAACCCATGGTAATATCATGGTATTCATGTGAACATAGAATATTATAGGGGAAATTATATCAGCTTAGATCCATCCTAATTCTGGATCTACCAAGTGCTGAGAGGGATAAATAGATTTCATCCCTCCAAGAGTGATACAATTGGATTTAAGATGGATATAGGTAGGTTTTTATGATAATGAAGATATTAAATAGACTTAGCAAATTATATTATAAAAAACATCTTAACGTGAATGGTTAAAGCTACATTTAGTCACTTCACAAAATTTAGTAAAAAATACCAATATCTCCATTAATATTGGTTTTTCTGATTTAACAAAAAAAATTCAAAATAGTGAAATCTTATCACTCTTTCCACATCACCCTCACAAAAGGGAGATAGTCAACCCAGATTTCCCACCATTTTTCAAACATTCTCAATATGATATCTGCATGAAAAATTTAAGGTATTGATGTCGGATTAGTTGTTTGAAAATATGCTGGTTTGTACAACCTTTCATCTTCTCTATTATTCTTAATTTGTCATAATGATCTGTATGGGTTGGGCCATCGCTTGAAAAATATGTTGGTTTGTACAACCTTTCATCTTCTCTGTTTTTCTTAATTTGTCGTAATGATCTGTAGGGGTTGGGCCAGTGCACCATATTGTCCTAAAAGGTAGAGATTGTGCACCAAAAAGGAAATTAATCCACATGTTACATTGGGAGAGACGTAATTAAATTTTATTATTTAATTGAAGATTTATAATTAAAATAATAATAAATCTATATGTATATATTAATATATTGATTGGAAGGCTTCTGACAATGCTCACTTCTTTCCATTAGATCCCCTTTAGGCGTTTGGGATACCTACTACTTTCTTATATTATATAGTTGTGGCTTGCTACTTGTTGGAGTGTTGGGGTAAACAAAATGTGTTTTTTTATCTCATAGTTGGAGTCTATGGAATAAGAAAAAAAAATTATAGCTTGAAAAAAGTGGTACAATATATATATATATATATATATATATATATATATTTATTTATTTATTTATTTTTATTTTTATTTATTTATTTTATTTTTTTTTATTATTATTTTTTTTTATCTCGTACTTGGACTCTATCGAATAAGAAAGAAATTTGATAGCTTGACAAAAGTGGTAGAGAAAAGATTAATCTCTCCTACCTTGACGGAACTAGTGGTCAAGATCAACACCTACAAAAATTTTGTTGTGGAATATTATCAAAACTAATAGAAGGATATGAAAGAGTGTACAGTGAGAACCTTGACAAACATGGCCACTAAAACTTGCAACATTGTTTGTAGGAAGAGAAAATTATGTTTCTTTTTTCCAAACATGTATATTAGTATATTACAATTTAATATATATGTTTTCCTATTATCATATGTGGTTTCATACTTTAACAAAACATTCACCAAGATTTCACTTTTTATTACTCAGTGAAAGATTTGCCAAGATCTTACAAGATTTTATAATTTAGTGATAGATTTGCCATGACATTACAAGATAATATAATCCGGTGAGAGATTCACCAAAAAAATTATATATACATATTATATTATTGATAAAATCGCCTCCCATTTTTCCTATGTATCATGAGGATTTGCCCATTTATTATACATATAAATTTAGGGTGGTTCTTAAAATTTTCCCTACTATCAATCAGAAACTGCGGTTGTCACCTACGATGTATGCCAACCTGTAGGGATACACAGAATTTAAAGCAGACTTCCATCATGTATCCATTAGGTCATGGAAGGACCCTCCATGGAAATGGTACAACTTACGTTATCTAGCAACAGATGATGCCAGTGATGTGGTACTTGATTAATGGTCGGCAGAATGGCGCTCTACAATAGACTTGGCGGTGGGAGGGAGCAAGTCCTCCGCACAGAGAAAGAAGGAGGAGGCCAAGCTAAAGATGACTCAGCTTGCCGAAAAGAGGAAAAAGACGATGGCTGATAAGGCCCAGTCAGACCGCGAGGCCGCGCAACAGACAGGTGGGAGAGAGCGAGGCTTTGACAAAGGTTCAAGGTCGCCTTCACCTGAGATAGAGGAGGAGATGGACGAACAGATTGAACAACACAGCACGGACCCACAAGAGACGTCTGCCCACATCAAGCACCCAAGGGATCCAGAGAAAGGAGGATCCAGGAAGAAATCAAAGGCTACCAAGACATCACTAGACCCTATCACGTTGATAGAGGGTGACTTGCATGATATCTGTGACACAGTGAGGGATATCACCATGGAGGCCCTACAACAATTTGAGCAGCAGCAACAAATCATCTTGGGGTCTATCCAAAAAAGGTTTTAGGAGCTACAGACCTAAGAATTACATGCTCGCATGGTGTCTGCAAGCCTGGCTATCGCACTTGAGAGGTTGTCGAGATGTTGCACGCGAAGGCCTCCAACACGATCGTGCTGCCTGATGGAGCTCTGACCATAGAGAATGAGGTTGACAGATCCACTATCAGTGCCCAAAAGGGAGTAGGGTTGAATCTGGGAGTGCTACCATGTGACACGCTCCACCTCTTGCAATATGTAGTGATTTCAGAGTTGAGGGCCCATGAGCACCGTGCCCTCCAGGTGATCAGTGAACAATGGATCAAAAACAAGCAGATGGCACTACAGCAAGATTCTTCCATCGCCTCTAGGACCAAGGTGACTAATCAAAGCAAGTGCATTATGTAGGTCATCAAGGAGGCATGCCAAATGGTCCTAGAGTTAGCCATTCCTAAAGAGGAGCCAGTCGAGGTGCGTATCCACAAGCTGGCCACGGGGGTGTGAAACACTCGTACTGAGATGGCGAGGGTTCACTTGGAGTTGAACCTACAAATCATGGCATTACAGTTGAAGGCCCAAGCTTCAACTCCACCAGAAGTGAAGGAGAATTGGATGACCACTGTCACATAAGTAGTAGCAGCAGTGGATATTTCAGTAGCAGACTGCACACAACTTCTTGAGCAGTCATTTGAGGTCATGACAAGCTTGCAAGAGGACCCCAATGTCCAATGACTAGAGATGGAAGCACGTGGGCTACAGTAGCGCTATGATGAGGCTAAGGGTATAGTGCGAACCATTGCGCTGACACAAAAACTAGCAAAGATGTAGGAGACCAAGTAGCTAAAGGAATAGGTGGATGAAACACTGCATAAGGAAGTAGTTCTAAAGGAAGAGTGAAGCCCTAGATGGATGAGGCTTACATGATGATAGGATCTATGGAAGGCAAGCTTTTGACTCTACAAGCAATGCAATAAAATCTTCAAGCCAACAACTCAAGAGAAATGACCGAGCAGATGGTCGAAGACACAAAGCAGGCGGTTGCACAGTACACAACTGAGGTTGTGGTCATACGAGTCAAACTGGAAGGTCTTCCCACAAATATCTTCATTCCTGCCGAGTGACTTGAGGGTGAGTTATGATGTTTATGTTGGGGTCCTGTTGGGAACGGGATCCCCCAAGGACAGTTTGGGGCTAAAAGTACATGTTTTGGGTCAAATTTTGTAATAAAATTGTAAAGACTCTACATTTTGTGGCCGTGGAGCGCGAAGGTGTCAGGAGTCATAAAGTGTTGTCCGCCCTTATTTTTGTGAAGTAAATTAGGCTGTAAAATATGTACCCATGGTCTGCGGACCATGGGATTGTATAAAAAGAGCTAAGCTCTAAGGAGTCATGAATGGGTAAGAGTCAGATTGTCATAGCTCTGAAGTAAGAAGTCTAGGTTTTGGGTAGTAGCGTAGGTAGAAGCTCTTCAGCTAAGTGCACAAAGGCCTAGGGTGGAAGTCCATACCTGAGTGAATGGACCCCTGCAACTATGTGCGTAGGGTGGATAGAGTTTTTAATCACTTGAAGATATCAATAAAGAGAAGTATTCTGCAAGTTCTGTGTCTTTGTTTCGATTAATGCATCTTGTCATATTGTATATGAAATTTCAATTATAATGCTTATATGATGCATGAATGTATGTAATTATTTTAGTCAAGTGAATGCAAGTAAGAAAATCTATTAACGCGGTGCTAACTATACTTGTTTAGTAAGATAAGTAAGACACTTAGACTAGTTTGGGAATTAGTGCAATACGGTGCCTGAGTAGCGTGAAAGTATTTGAATCGAAGGTTAGGGCCACGCGAAGGCCAACTGTACCCTTTCGTGGAGGTATCAAAGGGAGGAATAAGGGGTTAGGAAGACAAACCCCTAGAACTTAATGACCTGCGTGAAAGCAGGAATAGAAGGAATAAACCAACATCACGACCATCTTAGGGTGCAGAAACATGGTTCCAACATCCCCCCATACTACTTCAAGTGAGACGTGGATCAGCGCTCCGCGGGCTAATGCCGAAAGGGCTTGTAGTGTAGGGATTTTTTTGGCTAACTAACTTTGAACCTAGGTGAAGCCCCCTCAAGTCAACATGATTCTTTTTTCTTCTTGTGGTAGCTTTGACTTGTGCCTTCCTCTTCTCTGTGAAAACTGTGTTTGTCTCTGTGTTTTTGGATTCTCTGTTCCGCTCATCACCTCCAGGAGGATCCTAGAGACCCTCATCCTATTTCTCCTCTTGTTCTGACTCTTTCTCATCCTTATCCTTCCCACTCACTTCCTCGTGCTACATTGTGTTCTCCTCTATCTGCATATCCTTTATCTGTGCCTCCAGTGCAGTTATCCACTCCATGGGCCACTAGTGTATCTATTCTAGGAGATCATTTTCAGTCACTAAATATGGCAAGGGATGCCATGTCTTCCTTGTGTCCCTACAAGCCTATATGTAAATTCTATGGAAGTTAGCCTTAAAATTCATGACAAAGCTATACTACTCGTATAGGTTAGGTAAAAGGCAAGGCATTGGTTCACCAGCATGTTTATGTGCATATGGTATAAAAAAAAAAACAAAAAAAATTATCATGCTCAAGCTGGTTTAGTGGTATACCACAATGAGGCATATCATGAGGCTTCACAAAACATCTGAGTGTAGAAGAGGGAACTGTGAATCTTTCGACTCTCTTCATGTAAGCATCATAATTATCAAAATTAACCATACATAGTAAAATATAGTACCTTTCTCCTAAGCTAGGAAACAGTCATCCAAAACCTCTTGGCATAGATATGTGGCCAAGTTTTACTAAACCCCATTAGGAAACTGCGTAACTAATGAAACCACTAGTGTAGGGACTTCATTAGCCTGACACTTCCTCATGATAATTCCAACCAATATATGTGCTACAAAGAAAACTCCCTACTCATTGATCGAGTTGATATCATAACTTGGTTCCATTTCATCATTCCAAACCTCTTCTTCATGTTTTCTACTATGGCTTTGTACTGATATTTCCCAACAAACTCCTCTGTGGGGTTCAACCCTTGATAAGGTAGTCTTGTGATTCTCTATATTAACATTGGATCAATATGGATCCTCTTCCCCATCCATAGGCATCCATCATGCACCAACATGAGAAGTTGTCTCACACAAGCTATGATTCTTGGACTTCTTCCAAAGTGCAGCACATTAAACATATTCAATAAGCTCGCCTGTGCCAATCCAACTACCCATTGTTGCTGTTCTAACCTTCTCATACCACTCTCAAGGTAGTGTACTTGTTTTAAATAATTGCCTGGTGTGAACTATGGATATTTATTTCAGTTATTGAAACCATTGCCCATGAACTTTAGCTATGGAATCTTCACAAGCTTTTCTCCAGTAAATCGCATTGACTCCGGCAACAAAGGTGTGAAGGTGCCATACATTGCATCCTTCAACTCTGTCACTAGTTTTTCATATTTTTTCCTTGGTGGAATATACGATGGGAGAGGAAATGGAAATGCTGCACCATCTGTTTCCATTTTCACTTTCTCTACCTATTCCTCACTATCTCTCACCTATTCAGTCTCTTTCTGCAGCTGAACAGGCCTCTTTTCCTATTTCTTCTTCGTTCTCTCCTTTCTGGTCAATTTATTTTTGCATGGATCACCGCTATGTGTGTGATGATGCTATTGTAGGTGGTGATGTTGATGTGGATGGTGATGTTGTTGTGGGAATATAATATAATGCTTCCCTGACTCTGGCTAAGCCCTTCTCACTAAATATATGAATAAATTCTTAAGACATCATATGACAACGAAAATTCTTGCAACTTCTCCACAATAGAAATACTCGAAATCTTATGAAAACAAAGTGCAAAATCTGGGTGGGATGCAACTTCTTAAAATAAATATGAATTTCTAACCCCATCATTAGCTCAGATTTTGTTCATTAATTCCATATCTATCTCTACATACATGCAATCTTCCCTCATAAACCCATCACTCCTCTTTTTTCAATGGAAGTTTTCATTTTTAACGGTCATATTTTCCTGGTGAGCTTTGACACATCCCATATTGTAGCGAAGCAACCCTTCTTACGTTGACACTCCTACAAACTTCAACATAATCCAGAATGTAGCGAAGTAACTTCCTACGTCAAAGCTCTCTCTACAACATAGTTTATAATCCAGTGCCCACTTTCAACTGTAGGTGGCACTATGACATTTCTCCTTTCTCTAGAGTGAATTTGTAGGACGAGGGTTGTCTCTATACAACTTCGACCTACTTCCATTTACTCTTCCTTGAACCAATTCTCCATTTAAATTTGCTAACTAAACTGCGCCTCCATCAGTAATATCCTTGATAATGTATGGGCCCAACCAATGCATCTTGAATTTTCCTAGAAATTTTACAAACTTTATTGTCATAAAGGAGAATAAGGTCTCCTACCTGGAACTTATTCTACTTAATATGTTTGTCATGTCAAGCCTTTTCTCTTACTCTTTGTACCTGCTGATGGAATCCTACTATAAATATATCTTCCTCCAAAGAAAGAAACTATGACATTCTTTCCTCCATCATATCAGGGTGTACGATATCTGTAAAAGTTGTAATCCACAAGCTAGGCACAATTTAATCCATGGACATCATGGCTTCTTGCCCATAAAATAACCTAAAGGGTATCTGACCTGTCAACTTTTTACATGTGGTCCTATAAGCCCATAACACTACTAGAATTCTAAGGTCCCAGTCATCTCTATTCACATTGCATACCTTAGTAAGTGCATTCTCAAAAATTGTATTAAATGTTTCTACTATTCCATTGGCCTGAGGGTGATAAGGGTTACTCTTTTGATGATAAAATTGAAACTCCTGAGTCAATTTTTCAATAGCCTTTTTTAGGAAGTGTGAACCTTGGTCACTCATCAAAACATTTGGACATCCAAATCTAGATAATATGTGCTAAAAAATTAACTTTTCAGCAATATTACACTACAGTCCCTTACTGGTTGTGCTTTGGCACATCTTGTCAAGTAATCAGTCGTTTTAGTTATGTACCTTGCACCAGTTCGCTTTCTAGGTGGGTTAATGGGTCCAACAAAATAAATGGCCCACTTGTGAAAGGCCTACAATGTAACTTGTTGTGCGAATGGAATTTGATCCCTTCTAGAAGGCTTCGATATTATTTAACACACATCACATGCTCTACAGTACTCCACATCTTTATGTAGTGTAGGCCACCACAATCCTTCTCTCAAAATCTTCTGTGTAGCAACTTTTCCTACATAGTGTCCACTAGTTGCACCCCTATGAGCCTCTACTAGAATCATCTGTCTTTCATGTTGGGAACATATCTACGTAGTATCTCATCTATTCCCATCTTCTATAGTTTTCCTGATATTAATGAAAATTCAGCTTCCTTAACAACAAGTTATTTATTTTTCTATGTAGTATACTCTGAAGGAGCCATTCCTGTGATCTAAAAATAAATGATATATTTGAAATATTCATATTCCACTTTGATTGTAAATAAATGTGCATCAGGGAGATTATCCTCTATGTTGGTTGGTTCTTCCCCTATTTCCAACCTTAATAGATGGTCAGGTCCTGCATTTAGTCTCCCTAGTTTAACAATTATCTCTTAGTCTTATTCCTAGAATAATAGTAACCATCTGCAAATATTTCCTCTTAAGATAGTCTTATTAACCAAATGCTTCAGTGTAGAATGATCTGTAAAAATTTTAAAGTGTGACACCAGCAAATAGTGTCTAAACTTCTACAAATCATACATCATGGCAAGTCCTTCCCTTTCTATAGTGGTGTAATTATTTTCTACTTTAGATAACTTTCTACTTGCAAAAGCTATAGGATGATCAATCTCTCCTACACTAGATTGTGCGAGCACCACTCCCAGATCTGTACAAGAGTAATCCACATGAACATGGAATTCCTTACTCCAATCAGGGAACACTAGTATAGGGGTAGCTACCATTTTTTCTTTCAATATGTGGAGGCTCTGCTAACATTATCCATTCCACTGAAAAGTTACATCCTTCTTCAACAATTTCTCCATAGACATAATGATCTAAGCATACCCCTTGATTAACTTCTTGTAATACCCAGTATGTCCCAACGTAGTGTGAAGATGTCTTACTATCTTAGGTGAAGGTAAGTTCACAATAATATAAATATTAGCAGGGTCCACCATTAGTCCTTTCTTATAAACAATATGTCCTAATAAGATGTCGAAAAGTACACAAAATATGCACTTCTTTAGGTTCAAAGAGATATGATATTGTTTACATGTGTCGAGCATAATTCTTAAAATTCCAACATGTTTTCTCAACAATCCAAATATTGTCCAATCATCAAAATATACCACTAAAAACATGTGGATGTATTCCTTCAAAGTTGTGACCACCACCCTATAAAATATAGCAGGGGAATTTTTTAATCCAAAAGCCATTACTGTGTATTGATATGAACCCCATTCTGTAGAAAATGTGGTCTTATGCCAATCTTCAAGTGCAATCCTAATCTGATGATAACCTGAGAATCCATCTATAAATGAGTAAGATTCATGACCTCCTACATTGTCTAGCAATTCATTTGCGAAAGGGGTAGGGAATGGATCATGTAAAAATGCATCATTCAAACTTCTCATATCAACATAAACCCTACTTTCTCCTTGAGTATTCTTCTCTAGCACCACCATAGGACTCACCCATTTGTATTCTTCTATAGGTTCAATAATTCTTATTGCTATCATCTTGTCAAGATCTAATTTCACTTTCTCCTTATACTTTGGGTTCAACCTACAAGGTCTTTGTTTGACTAGCTTCGTATTAGTCTTAAGAGGAACATTTATGACTCATGCATCTCCTATTATACCCTTCATGTTTGAAAAATTGGTGGGAAATGGTTCTTAATATTCATTGATCCAGGGATCTTTCACTTATAGATGTATGAAAAGAATCACTGTAGAAATTTCAGCGTAACACGAAATTTTAATGTGCACACAAGAAAGAAGAAGAAACACATAAAATCATGACAAGAAGACACCAAGACTTGATAACAGAGTTCGTCCAACTTGGACTACATCTCTGGGCCCTGCTCAATTAATGGGGAGGCCTTCATTCATTAAATATCATAAAAATAAGAGAATACAATCATCAGTACATAAAAAGGAGGCTTATACCTCCATTCTAGAAGATGGTTGAGAAATGGAGCACTCAGATGGGGAAATGGGTAGCACAATTGTTGGCTTGATGGGGCCTAACCTAGGTTCAGAAGTGTTTTAGCCAACAAATCTCGAAACTACTGGCCCTTTCGGCAACAATCCGCAGAGCGCGGACTGAGGTCTCACCCGAGGTAGTATGGGAGGGTGCTGGAACCAGGTTTCCACACCCTAGGAATGTGTTAATGAGTTCTGGAGAGTCCATGAACCAATCTTTTGCACTTGTACTGTCTCGCACAACGATCCAACCTTTGTGTAGCTCTCATATCGAGTGTGAGGATGTGTTGTCTAGATCCCTTACCCTTAGTATGTTTTATTATAGATCTGACTTAATTTAGTAGTCTTTATGAATCATTCAATATTCGTAACAAGTGCACATAACCATAAACCTTAAGGAGATGCATAAAACCATAACAGAAGAATAAATACACAGATCTATGAGCAAATGCACAATATTTCGGAAACACTTATCTTTTATTAACCTTCTGTTCCAGTACAATCCAATTCCACCCTACACACACAACTGCAGGGGTCCGCACACACAGTTGCGGACTCTACCAAGCCTCTGTGCACACAGCTGCAGATCCTACTCTGACTACTACGCAGAACTTGGACTTACCGAGTCAGAGTGAATATCGCATTCAAAAACCCCTAATAATCCAGAACAAACTCCCTAAAAACTACCTTCTTCACTTAGAGCCTCGCTCTATTTATACATTCCCATCGTCCACAGACCATGGGTAGGCTGACCCACTCTATATTAAATTACAATATTTGAGGGCGAACAACCCTTTGAATTAACTTACTAATATTCGTGCTTCGTGCACTACGCAGAGCCTTTACAATACCATTACCCAAAATTGTGGGCTTTAAGCCCCAAAACCATTACGCGGGGGATCCACTACCTAATAGGCCCCCAACACAATCATCGTGACTCATCCCGAGTCACTCGGTTGGTGCGGTGCTCTTCGTGCAAAGTTCATCTAGCAATCTCTGTGCTTCACTTACATCCATAGCACATTCTTCCACTATCTACTATGTCCGTTGTGCACGTATCTCTAATGTTTCATTGTTCGGTGAAATTCCTTGCTCGAGTGCATATACACCGCGCATCTGTGCCAGCTTTCCCTTGATCTTGGCGGTGACCGTGAATGCTTCCTCGAGCCAAGGTTAGATGCATTCTTTAAGCACTGCTTCTTTTTGACGCGTGGCATCCACCTAGGCCTTTAGAGCCTAGGTCTCCCTCATATTGGCCAACCGTTGAGTAAGGGTGACCATCTGTGCGGTCCCCTAGACATTGTTGTAAGCCTGCTGCAACTCTCGCGCTTCCGTATCCAATCGTTGTAGCATTGGGTCTTCCTGCAGTGAAGTGAGGGTGATGACTGACTAATCTAGCAAGCCAGTGCAATCCTGTATGGCGCGCTCTATTGCTTCCAATCCCGCTTGAATGGCATGGTGCCACTGCTCTATGATCTCTCGTGGTGTAGAGGGTTGCACCTTCAGACTCAGCTCCGTGATCTGTAAGTTGAAGTCCAACTGCATCCCCGTTGCTTCCTCCTTCACCTCACGAAATCCACTAGCCAATTTGTGGATTCATATGCTTATTTGTAAGTCTACTACAATCTCGAGCTCGGGGACGTGGCGACATGCTTCCTTGACAAGTTTCTCCAACTGCTGAGTTTGTGCTACAAATTCATCACGTTGGAGGCTCAGTTGCTCGATGTTGATTTGTTGTTCACTAAGCATTTGTACTGCGTGTCCTTCCCTAGCACAGAGCTCTGTCGTCGCTCCATCCTATAGCTAGTATAACATTTCTCGTGGAAGGGCAACCAAGTTTAATCCCAGTCCCTTCACCTGTCCTACTGCGGCTCTGTTCTCCACATTGTTTGTTGTCAATGCTCCTTCCGGTAGCGCGAGAGTATTAGCCATTTTGGCCCGCAACGACTTCTCAGTTACTGATGTACCCGGAGCCTTGTAGGCAGCTATCATTCCCTGCTGTGGGGGTCACACCTAAAGTTACTGAAGTTGCGTTATGAGTGCCCCCAACACATTCCGCTACTCTGTCATTACCTCCTGGAGCGCCTCCCTGGTGACTTTGAGAACTGTATCTCTAATGTCACATAGGTTACCCTCGGTCAATGTAATAGGATCCCCATCCAACTTGGAAGCCTTGGCCTTCTTCCATGGCCAAGTTCGTTCTATCATGCACGGCTATTTGTTGATCCATATCCATACGCTCACCTCAATCAGTACCCAAAAGATCTTGGTTTCTCAGATTCGGGTGGCATTCTTCATCGCCCATAGCGATGCATATTTTGCTGCTTCTAGCTAGTCCTGGTCAACAGGAGGAAACTGACTATCCTTAGGCAATTCGCCTGTAACCAACAGGATGGATAAGAGGAACCACGCGTAGTGGAAGGTCTTACCCTACTCTTGGGCCTCCTTGCAGTTTGTTAGGAACTCGTCCCAGAGGAACTGTGCCTAGTTGAACCGTACTCCTTCTACACATTTCTCGGCCAACGTGATGACCGTTGCTGGTACCTCATTTCCATGGCATTTTTTCATCACCTTTCCTACCAACAACTGGGTAGCGACATGGACCCCTTTGTTCTAAATACTAGTAATAACGTAACCCCTCTACTTTTTCTCCAACTTATACTTCTTTATCATGGCCTTCGTAATTGCCACATCTCCACTTGTGTTAGTTATTTCTGTGGGGTCCCTTCCTGTATAGGGAAGCTGAGCGATCCTATGAATGAGCTCTGCAATGATGGGAATGGACTCCTCTAGCCACAAGTACCCATCGTGCACCAGGCAAAGACGTTGCTTGATAACAAATATCGTGATTGTGGCCTGATGGAAGTGTGGAATCGATAGGAGGTGGAGTAGCTCGACATCCTCCACCCCATGCAGCCATTCCCGTGGCTGCAATGTTGTAGTTGCTCGCTCTGTGCTCTGTTCCATCAGTTGGCTAGTCTCCAATTGAGGCAATTTCTCACTATCCATGAGGTCCCAGTCTTCAAACTTCATAGTGGGTATGCAGCCCACAATTGACCCTTCAAACAGAACTCCCTCGGGGAGGAACAGGATGTTGAGTGTGTTTTCAATGACATCCAAATCTTTAGGTACCTTTACCCTCCCTTTCCGTGGAGGGACATACTTGGGTATCTTTGTTGTGGCACATACTGGCTGGATTTCTTCTTCCATCCCTTCCTATGGGTCCATTTCTTCGACAAAGGTTGGAGGATCCTCTTCCTCATCATCGCTCTCAATATTAACTATTTTTCCCTTTTCTTCCGTCGACAGTTTTCCGAACTGTAGATTTCGCGGAGACATATGGACCAATCTTGCTACTTGTGGGTCCTTCTTCGGCCTCAGCGTCTGGGGCGACTTAGGAATTTCTGGTACATCCCCCTACTGGTGGCGTAGAACTCTGTGCGACTCCCTTATTTTTTGACATGATTCTGAGAAACGCTTCAAACCACGTACTTTCTCTTACGACCTCCTCATTCATCAGGTCCATGCCCACTTGATAACACAACAACTCTATTTGCAAAATGCCAAGGGTTGTTCGGTGGAGGTCCACCTGCGATTTATAGGCCTGTTGAAATTCAAATTCAACTATCCCCCCATTTTCTGGCTCATTAATGTTATATTGGCGGTAGTTCGTTTCAAATCTAGTTTTGACTTCATGTCTTAAATGCCCACCACCCACTCCTTTTCACCTTAACTCAGATTCTTGTCATGAACAGTGATGCCAACGGTCACTTCCTTGTTTATCCGCGTAGTAGTGTAGCCCCTTCTGCGCGACCATGACCCTTATGACATACCGACCCTGCACGCACCCCCCTTGTCTCTACAAAGCTATGTTATAGTCTCGCACTCTCTTTCAACTGTCTAGAGCGCTGAGACTGTCTCCTCTTCAGCTAGTTAGGTGGTCGCACCCCCTTGGTGCACCGCTATCGTGTCTTAGCGAACAACCCGTGACATGGTCTCTATTATCGCCACTATGTGTGTTGCTGGATGTGGCGCACTCTCCTGATTTCCCTCAAGAGTGAGGTGTGGCCTTAACCATGGCATTCGACCAACTACCTTGTGGTCGTACTTCTCCAATTCATCCTTAGGTTTTCGTATATCCAGTTGCAACTTTCTAGGTTTCTCGTTCAGAAAGTCCTCCTTTAGTTCCTTTTCCAGTTGTTTAATCTCTGTGTCCAACATCATATTCTTCATTCTGAATAGTACCCTGTTTCTTTCTAGTTCGCGAAGTTGTGCATTCCCTTGCCGAATGGCTTCTTGGATCCCTTCATACTCTTCTTCGCATGGTCTTATGAGTTCTTCAGTCCAAAATTCACGCACTATTTTCTTCACTGACATTGCTACATCCATGGCCTTCTGCAGAGGTTCTTCAAGGACCTCAGTTCTTATACCATTTTGTAGCCTCGAACTCGACTTTGTGGCTAGGTTCTTGCATAGCGTCGTATATGCCCATCTAACCATTGGGACACACAGGTCCCCTTCTTTACATTGTATTCACTGACCCCTATTCATGACTTCACATATATGGGTGAATGCTTCCCCCCTCGCACTTTGTAATACGATCCTTTTCTTCCACCAATGCATCCTATTTGGACCTGCTATTGTAATAATGTTGTACGCTGGAACAGTCTATTTTGTATACATCTATACCCATCGGGAAAGGCGTGCTTGCAAGCTGTTCTACCCTTTTCCACCAATCCACCTCAGTTGGGGTCTTCAGAATTGTAAGTGCATCTATCTTACACATTCATGCCAATTTCCAATATTCTTCTGACATATATGCCCCATCATGTGGGTGTCACGTACAACACCCATTCGAGCGAACCACACTACTGCTATTCCGATACGGTACTTTCAACTTTGGCTAAGGATTCATCCATTCTTGTTAGCCCATCATCTGTTGGTATTTCCCTTTTTTTTTTTAAGAAGAAGAATCTTCGGCGAAAATCACATAGAAAAACTTTTGTCGACGCGTTTCGAACCAACCAGTGTGGTTCATCGTTAGGACAAGTTGAATGAGCAGATCTCACTTTGCACATTAAATAGATAGGGCAGCGTATCCCATGACTCAATTGTAACGGCTAAAAAGACAATGGCTCAATTTGACCGGATAACGACTAGTTTGACTATGATAGGGGGTATAAAAATGTAAGTGGACCATGTTACAAATATATACTAGAATAAGTAAATCATAAAATAAATTAATTGCAAATATATTGATAAATATAAATTAAAAATGAATTAAATTAAAATTAATTAAAATTGTTAGAAAAAATATTAGTTAGTTATAAACACCAAAAATAGAGTAATAGAGTAATAGTTAATTATATTTATTAATTAAAATATATAATTATAAATATTTGCCAAAGAGTTTAATCGAGATAAAATTAGAGAATTCAAGTGTTAGAAAAATATTACAATATTAAAAATTAATTCATGGTATTATTTAATGATCGAAAAATAGTATATTAGCTTTAAATTAATTAATTATAAAATAGATTAATTTTAAATTAATTTTTGTAAATTAATTATAGAATAAATTAAATTAAAAATAAATAAATAATTAAAAATAAAAATTACCATATTAAAAATTAATTAATAGTTTAAATTAATTAATAGATTAATTTTAAATTAATATTTGTAAATTTATTATAAAATAAATTAAGTTTATAGAGTTTTCACATATACAAATATTTATTTATTTAAAAAATAAATAAATAAAAATCAAAATAAATATTAAATAATAATAATAATAATAATAATAATAAATAAAATAAAATAAAATAGAAATCAAAAAATTAATTAATCAATTATTTAAGGTATGGAAAGAAAGAAAACGACTAGGAGGAGAGGGCTGGGACCCAGCAACGACTGATATTCCAGCCATCCTCTCTATTCAGATTATTCGACCTTTTTTCAATCTCAAGGGCTTCCCTAAATTTCCGGTGATGGAATTGCGACACTCTAGCAATCACACTAGCCTCCTCGATGCAAACATGATGATTGGTTTTCTCCACATGCTCTGCTAAAGCGGAAGACTTAGTTCTCATATGCCTAAGATCAGCTGCGTGCTCACTAATCCTTTGATTAGTGGAGCGACCAGTCTCACCAATATAGGGGGTCTCACAAGAACAAGGAATAATATAAACCCCTTTCATGTCCTTGGGGTCGATTGGATCCTTCACAGATCTTAGGGATTTACGAATGGTGTTAAGAGGTCTAAACATTGCGGGGATATTATGCTTCTTAAGAACCCTCGCTATCTTATCCGTGGTCCCCTGAAAAAATGGAAATTCTTCAGTCGTCACACGCCATAGTGATTGAATCATCATGTTGCAGTTCAGTGTTGTTTCTTCGTGCAACCGATTCTACCAGCGTTTTATTTCTTCAGTTGAATCCGAAGTACAGGAAATGTCATGCTCCCATGAGATTCTCCCATCTTTAGTTGGGTTCACCCGATCCTAGTCTTGCGACATTATCTAGTAAATGCAATCCAACTCATCGTTGTTGTCATCATCGCACACAGGTTCAGTGTAAACCACTCCTTCAGCTGGATCCAGTGAAACCACTACGTTTAGGGATTTTTTCTCAAAAATCATCTTTCACTTCTTCAGGCTGATGACCCCATTCATATCCATGGCCGAGTCTATTCCTAGCAACATGGGGTAAGGGTTACTATCATCCACAATCTCTGTTACCTCAGAGTCCATCTGCATGCTTGCACCTTAGATATCCACTGTTACCCCTTGCAATCTTCCTATGGCCAAGATCTTTTTTTGGTTTGCCATCTGTAATTTAATAGGAGACCACTGTAATGCCGACCTGCCCATGCATTCCCATGTCTACTTTGGTAACACATTCACGTCCGAACCCAAGTCTAAGATTACCTGATCCATTTCATACTCACCAATCTGCACCGTTAATCTCATTTCCCTCATGGTGCGTAGTGCATGCCTTTCCATTTTCCGGACTATGCGCAGTTCACCCAACCCTGCGCACCTAGCAATCATCTCTTGTAGTCCTTTAATTGCCTTATTATCACGCAGAAGTTTCATGCATGTCTCTAAAAAGGTAGTTACCATAGAAGGATCCATTCCGGTCTCTGGTCGATCCTTACTACCTGAAGTAGAGGCCTCCACGAAGCTCTTCTTAGCTTCCATAAATGTCTCCTTTGTGCGTTCCAAGTCAAACTCAAATTCCTTTGTAGGACCCTTACGAACCCATGTATCTTCCTCGGGCTACTTCCCCTTATCTTCCCCTGTGGTCACACCACTTTTGAGCATCACGTTCATGTTGGGGTCTTCTTCACAAGGTTCCGACCTCCTCATTTGGATATTTTGAGTTAGAGTAGGCTATAGTACCCCTTTCTCATGCATTTGTGCAATCAGCGTTGGACAATCTACCATTTCATGATCAAACTGCTCCCAATATGGACAAGATATTCTCGTTGGGTTGGTACAATTTCGAGCATAGTGCCCTGGTCCTCTGCAATTGTAACAGATTAGCTATCCGCGGCCCCTTCTGGACCCCATTCCTCCTCATGCTCGACCTCGCCCTTGAAATCTCCCACGGACTATTGTTGCGACTAGATCGAGGCCTCGTATTTTTATCTGCATTTAATAAGCTGGGGTCCTATCCATCATTTTTTCATAGCTCCAACATGTTCACTCATCGTGGCCCACTGATCTATAGAAATTACAAAATAATTGTTGCGGAGTCTATGTATACTTCTGCAACAGGTGACAGTTGTCTGTTCTATGCTTTCCTCCCACCTGGTAGATGGCGCACCAGAGCGTGGCTGCCGCACTTGACCCTACCTTTGCCTCTGATCTCAACGACATTGGTCCCCCTCTTGCCAAGTAGTTCACGAATACTGGATAATGATCCTTATCGTGGCCCTGGCCCTTATATTTTATGCACCACATTTCTTCGTGCGCTTCTGGCCAGGGTGCCCTATCCTACTTCAAACTCTACATCTCCAAGCATAAGTTTTGTAGTTGCACGTGGATTTGTTGGACTCCCAACCCTAGATCTTGTATCAATGTTTCATGCAACCTCATCACCATTTCCAATGCTTCTGCCTGGGTTGAGAGATTTTGTTGTGATAGCACCGTCCACAAGTGTGGTGTCAAAGATGCCACAAACCACACACGGTGTTGCGCATCTTTCAGTGTCATATTAGCCTTGCGAATCGTACTTTTTAGCCTCTGATCCATATCCTAGGGGGTTTCACCTAGAAGCATCGTGATCTATTTAAACCCAATGATTGAATGTGTCTCTAACTTCAGCCAGCTAAACTCTCTATTCAGCGCATTTTGAATCTCTGCTATTCCAGCATTTGGGTGATCATTCGAGTGCTTGATATACCATGTTAGGGCGTGATCCTGCAGTGCGCTTACCAATGTGGCCTTCTTAATGTTGTCATAAGTAACCCCGTGTGCTTCCCGCACTGCTCTTACTATGAACCAAAACTGATCTATATCTTCACTCCCTACTCCTCCAAATACTGGTAACTTGATCGCACTTTCCATGCTGAACTGTGGGTTTGGTGGAGGTGGGGTAGATGAAGACAAAGGTGAATTAGGTGAAGTGGGTGATGGTGTAAATGGAGGTGATAGCTACGGAATCCACTACCTGATAAAACTAACTACACTCCTCATAGACACAAGAGCGCGCTCTTCCTCGCTCGCTCGTGGAGGTGAAATTAAAAGACTGCTTCCTAGCCCTTCGATACCTTTGTAGACCTTTCCGCTCCACGTTGTCCAATCATTAATGTAATCACCCTTCAATTTCCTTATTCGTAGGGTTCTAGTGTTCTAACATCATACATCCCTTAGGCAAATCCTGATATCGGTGACAGAACAATTTGTTGGCTTGATGGGGACTGACCCAGGTTCATAAGTGTTTTAGCCAAACAAATCCCGAAACTATGGGCCCTTTCAGAAATAGTCCACGGAGAGCGGACTAAGGTCTCACGCAAGGTAGTATGGGAGGGTGTTGGAGCCAGGTTTCCACACCTTAGGGATGTCTTGATGAGGTCTAGAGAGTCCGTGAATTGATCTTTCGCACTTGCACTATTTCGCTCAGCTATTTGACCTTCGCGTAACCCTCGTACCGAGCACGAGGAGACTCTATCTAGATTCCTTACCCTTAGTATGTTTTATTATAGATCTAACTTAATTCAATAGTCTTTATCAATCATTCAATATTTATGACAAATGCGTGCAACCATAAACCTTAAGGAGATGCATAAAACCATAATAGAAGAATAAATACACAGATCTATGAGAAGATGCACAATATTTCAGAAACACTTATCTTTTATTAATCTTATGTTCCAGTACAATCCAATTTCACCCTGCGCACTTAGTTGCAGGGGTCTGTGCACATAGCTACAGACTCTACCAGGCCTCTACACACATAGCTACAGATCCTACTCTTACTACTACCCACAACTTGGACATACTTACTCAGAGCAAATATCACATTCAAAAACCCCTAATAATATAGAACAAGCTCCCCAAAAACTGCCTTCTTCACTTAGAGCCTCACTCTATTTATACATTCCCATAGTCTGCGACCATGGGTAGGCTGATCCGCTCTCTATTAAATTATAGTATTTGAGGGCGGACAACCCTTTGACTTGAATTACTACAATTCGTGCTCTGTGCACTACGTGGAGCCTTTACAATACCATTATCCAAAATTGTGGGCTTTAAGCCCCAAAACCGTTACGTGGGGGATCCACTGCCCAACAACCACTGCGTCCGTGGTGTTGAGAGGGGCTGAAAACATATAAGATTTGTCCAATTCAAAAAAAATGCACTATCAACCCTCTTGCACTGCTCTTGCCATGAACTACATGCCAAAATCCTCTCTTCCATACTTTTTCCAATCATTGAGATTTTATATGTCTCTTTTAGGTCAAAGGCCGCTTAAAAATCAGAGGTATGTTCTGTTCGAATAGAAACTGTTCAGGTGGAAGGGTCGATGGCCACAATAAAACCCCAAAGATAGCTTTTTATCATTTAAAACTATAATACACAAAACATTGAAAAACCTAACCACAAAGCCTTTTACTCGAACTTCAAATATATCAAATTGGCCTCATAAATCTAACAGGTCCACATTATATCGCAAATTTCTATCGCTGAGGTCAATGGACATGTATTTCGAGGGATGGTTGATCACCGATCGCTGATCTACCGATTCGTTGATCGCCAATTTGCCCATTTTCTGAACACTGATGTGTCGATTCACCGATCGCCGATGTGTTGATATGCCGATCACCAATCTCACTGATTAAATCTGGACCATTGATCCATTTCCAATCCGACAGCTGAGATTGCATGTTACCATCATCATATCGCATCGCTACGACCTAGGGGTCCTGCCTTTGGCATTCGCCGACACTGGTCACTGACACCAATCACTGATGTTAATTGTCAAAACCGATTCGCTGATCTGATCGCAGATCGCAATCGCAATTCACATGCCCTCAGTCCCGATATTATCCATCGCTAATCAGGGGTTCCACTAGCCTTGCCTTAAGCCCACCTTTTGACTCCTTTGATTGTGATTTTCCATTTAAAGGCTTGAAGTCCATTTTTTGAGAAAATGCCTCATTTTCCAAAGGAACTAAGGAAAACTCCTTATGCGATAACTTCATCATCCGGACTCGGATTGGAGTTCTGTTTGCATAGTTGGAATCAGGGCGATGAGCACTTCGATTTGATGTTGAGATACTTGCTTTTTTACCACTTTAAATTTTAAGATTTTCCATGCTATTGTATTTGAAAATCCACCTGGATCAATCCTCCCCATTGAGGAGATTTTGGACTGCCAAAACCTTTTCATTAGTAAATTAGCAAGTGAGGGAATTGTTCCCTCACCTTTTCCTTCTCTAGCCATTTGGCCTTGCTAGGGTGCATTCCCTTGAAACCAACTCGAAAGTATTCTGCATATCCTCGCCGTGAAGTCTTGATCCTTCTGTTAAGAATGATGTCTTCAGGTAACTCATCAAGATATTCTAGCGCAAAATCATCTACTGTAGGAACTCTGCCCACCTCATCGGCATCCACGATCAATGGTGGTTCATACAACTTTAATTTCTCCACATTCATTACTGAGTATATCTGCATATATGTTGGCAAATCAAGATGAAAGGCATTGTTCCCAATCTTCTCCAAAATGGTGAATGGACCATAATGGATTGGTCGCAACTTTTTCCCTTCTCCCTTCATCGTGTCCTTGCTGATGTGGAACCACACTTTGTCATCCACATGGAATTGATGGTCGACTCGGTGTTTGTGATGTTGAGCCTTGTAACGAGCTTGACTTTTCTCCAACTGCTCTTGTACTTCTTAGTGAATCAATTGGATTCGTTGAATGAACTGCTGAGCTTTGTCCTTATCATTACGTACACTGGAACCATCTTCCCTTCCAAAAACCATATCAAAAGGGTCCTTTGGCAGGTAACCAAAACATGTTTCAAATGGTGAACGCTATGTAGATGAGTGCACTGCTTAGTTGTAGGAATGTTGCATGTATGGGAGATGCTTGTTACACAATAATTTGTCACTTTCTTCATCCCAGTCTTGCTACCATGTCATGTGTCCAAAGTCATACATGCTTATATTAGACAAATGCTCTCTGATGTTACCAAATGACCCACTTTTCCTAAGTTACCTACCTCATCGCATTTGTTGGCTAAATAAACGTGCTGAAGGGCACTCCAAAACAGTCCAGAAGCGCTGCCATCGTGGAAGTACACCCGATTCCCGCGATGGCCTGATTTTATGTGCCAGCGCGAGGTCACTTGTAATCTTCGGCGATGACCTGACTAGCTACGTTATTCAATAGAGATGTAAGTGCAGAAGGTCAGTTATGTATCCCTAATGATCCAGATTGGGCGAATTTGTTCCAACAGTTGGCCTTCCAGATAACTCCAGACCTAGTTGTTGGCATAGCTTATGTCGCCCTCGTTTCTCTAGCATGGTTGTTTCGTCATTTGTGCTACCTTCCTTGGAGATAAGCTCACTCTTCCACCTTTCTTGGAGACTCCTTCCCCTATTTTAACTCTCACCATTGCTATGTGCTGCTAGTTTTTGGAATGGTTGCTGATAGTTGGCTAATGGAGCAGTGCTGTTAGTGTTTGTGAGTTTGCTAGATAGTTGGTGTGAGTGTGACAAGTGTGGGATTGTTGATAGCTTGAGGAAGGTTGTGAATTGCCCTCAATCTTTTGTAAAAATTGTGAGTGAGAGAGACTTGTATGTTGGGAGATCCATCCTCAAAGAGTGAATGCTTGAGGAACATGCCAGTTGGAACCTTCTGAGAAGGTTTGTGAGGTCAAGACTTTGGTTGTAAGCTTACTCTTATTTCATTATTAATGCAATCAATGATGTTTTCCTATGTCTTGTATGTAATGTACTTAATAGCTCATGACTTCTTGACTTTATGAGTAAATATATCATTGTTGTTCTAGTTACATGCTTTGTTGTATTTCCTTTGCATTGTTTCAGGTTGATTACTCATTATGAGAAGGAAGTGGAAGCTGGAGCAGTGCAACGGAACTCCATCAACCACTGGTAGAGGTAGGCCTCCAACTATGACTGTTTAAAGAAAGCTATTGTTGATCTGTCCTTGTTTGTGTCTAGACCCACTCTAGAACTAGAGGGGTTGCCTCTTTCTGTAGAGGGAACACTTTCCTACATCACAAATTCGCGACTCCGCAGGGGAGCTTTGGCCTTTGTTCTTTTCTTGTTTACTCTTGTCTTGATTTTTGTTTTGGTCTCTTTTTAAGTTTTGGGTATTAGTTACAGGTCCTCTGAGTTTCCTGGCCTGATTTGGGAACAAACCTATTTGGTCGAAGGATTGATTGTCTCTGGTTTGGGAGTTTTTGGTTCGCTTGTTACTGTTTTGAACATCATCGCGGCTTTAAATTTAATATTCATGCTATCATCGCGTCCACCCTTTTGTAGTATCTTGTTCATCGCGTGATTACGCCTAACAGTTGCCATGGTTCTATAAATCGGACCATCGCGGAAAAGTCATGTACTTTCGTGCTGACATCGCTCTATTGCTACGGTGTGTCCATTATCAGTGCTTGTTTCTTGTGTATTACCCGTGCTGATTGCTGTAGAATTGATTTTCTCAATTCTGCCTCCTGAGTCCATCAATCCTGCTAGTCCCTTGCTGTTCTCACTTGTTTGATAACTTGTTTTTCACTGTTTAGAGGTTGAGGCACTCTCTTGTGAGCTTTGTTGAATGAATCTTTTTTTCTTGCTTCTGTGATCTAGTTTCATTGTTTCAAGTCTTTTGGATCAGTTTCACTCAGTTGCTTGTTTGCTCAAAGATTCATTTCCAGCTTGCTGTTGGTTTGATTGAGCTTTCCCCTTTGCTTACTTTTGGTTGATTGTTTAGTGATCATTATTGGACCAATCTTGGCATTGATTCGATTTCTCTTCACTACCCAGACATAGATTACAATTGTTTTGATCAACTGTTTTTCCACACTTGCTTATTGCTTATTTGTTTCTTTTAGATTTAAGAGACATCAAAATCAAGAAGAATTGCATTCATTTAGTATACAAAAGTGAAAGTGAATTTGCATTTCAAGTTTACATATTGAAAAGCGAATGTTTGAATCTCTCATTAGTAGTATTCGTGCACTTTAGGAATTGATGTCTCTTTGCATTGAGTGACTGCCTTTGTTTTCTTGGTTCTCTTGGTTTGGGAATGATCTCTCTACCCTCCCATAGGCAGGTGTTCATCGAAAAAATACGATATTTCATTCATTCTAGTTGCATCCTAGGATTTGTTATATACATACAGTAAGGCTTGAAAACTGAAACATAATCCAAGATAAACTCTAAAATGAACTAAATAAATCTAGAACGTATTGGAACATAACGCACATTATTTAGAGGTCTAGGCTAGAGACGTGCTCCAGCGTTGTTAAACCTAGTCACTTTTGTTTCCACTCAAGGTTGGGTGATTCCTCCTTCTGTGACTCAATAGAGGTCTGGCAAGGAATTGTGCTCCGTCGAGTATATGCTAGGAGACCCCACTAGGTTATCATCCTTTATCCATAGGAAGCCATGTCTACCACCTTACAAGCCGTAACACACCGAACGCAGCATTTGGGAAGATTGATTACCGTACGAAAAGTCCTTGGTTTTCATATAACTGCCAAGGTGTATATGCAGTTTTATGGATTTGTCTGGTAAACCTTTTTGCCTAGTTCTCCAGAGTAGCCACTTTCATTCCTTTTCAGACTCCCTAAAAGAAAGGGTCCATCTGAGCACTTGTCACTTCAGGCTCATTAAATATTCGAAGGTGACTAGATTCATCTTTTTGTCCTTTTTTCGACTCTTTAAAGATGAAAAGGTCAAGTTTTGTTCCTGTGTCTTAATTCATTCGGCCACGATTCACATTTACCCTGTTATATCTTGTTTGCGTTAGCTTGAGTAGGGTCCTTTCTCAGTAGTTTTCCTAGGATTTTTGAATCATCATCCTGGCGGAATCACCGGTCCTGTCTCCCATTCCAAGTGACCAAGGGTCTCCTTCTTCTATTGCTCCTGAGGTACTGGTTGTCAGTGATACTCTCCCTTTTATTCCGAGTATCCAACCAATTAACTCTCATGCTCTAGAGGATGAGACTTACGATATTCATTGGAACCCCATTTGGGAGCCTTACGAAGACGATATTCCCGGTACTCCTCCTAGCGTTTCAGTCCCAATGTTTTCTTCTGATATGGAGGACACATCCCCTGTCACGAGTGAAGAATCTGTTGCGAAGAGCGGTGAAATTCCCACCTCAACGGAAACTACAGCTTTTCGTATCACCCCTCTTGGTGTTACATTGCCTTTGCGCTATAAAGCTTTGAGGGATGTTATGGGTTCTAGGACCTCCCTTACGAGTTCTGTGTGGTCTCACACCGTCACTCTGACCTCGGAGCCTTTTATTCCTCAAATTCACAATGTGTTTGTCACCTCAGTCCCGACTATTCTGACTATATGTGTGGCTTCTTCAACCCCTGTTGCTGGTTCCGTTACTGCATCCTCTGTTGTGACCTCTGTTGCTGGACCTTCTTCTAGGTTGGCAAATAGTGGCCCATCGGCATCAGTATCCGGAGTTGTCGATCCTACACTAAGTGCCCCACCTTCTTTTGGTTTCATTCCAGTAGGGGGGCATACGATCCATATCTGCATGCTCTTCAGAATCTAGATCCTCAAAATCCATTTCATTATTATGATTCTAGAGGGGCTCATCTCTATCATCACTGACCTTTGCCACCTCAACCTGCAGTTGAAGTCACGGTCCCGTTATCCGTTGCTTAGACCACCACTAGTTATGGCGGTGGCCAAGTATCGCCTGCACATCTTCAAGGACCACCTTATCAAGGCCAATCGTCTTACGCGCAACCCTCTTATGGGTAGCAGTATCATGGACAGTCTTATCCAGGGAAACCTGGAGGCCCAAAAGGACAACCCTTTGAGGGACAACCTTCAGCCTCTGGTGGTCTGTATTTTACCTATTTCGTGCAACCTTTTGGTAATTCGAGACAACCTTACATGAAACAAGGCCAACCTAGTGTCCAGCAAGGCTACCCTTCTGGGCAAGTCAATCAACCTTATGTTTAGCAAGGCCAACCCACTGTCCAGTCTCGTCAACCATCTGGGCAATTTGGTCAGCCTCAAATCCAATCAGGTCAACCAACTATTAAATCTACCCAGCCATCCGGTCTATCAGGACAACCATCATTTGTGCAAATACAACCAATACCCAACAAGTTCAACCTTCTGGGCAAATGGGTCAGTCTCAATCTCAACTAAGTCAACCCTCTGACCAGATGGCTCAGCCTCAATTCTCCCAAGGACATCCATCTCGGCCTGCTCAACTCGGCACTAAGATGATTGTTGCTTCTCAAGCTCAACCCGGTTTTCAACCCCATGCCGGGCTCCAGACCCAATCCGGTCTTCAAATGCAGGTTGGATCTCAATCGCAACCAGCCTATCAAACGCAGCCTGCCTCCCAGGCTCAGTTTGGAGCCCAACCACCTTATGGTTTCCAACAATCCCAAGGGAAAACTCAATTTGCCCCATATCAAAATTATTAACAACTGCAGGTGAGTCCTTATTAGAATTACCAGCAACCTTATGTTGCTCCTACAGGCCAAGTTGGTAATCAATGGAATGCTAGGGGGAAAATCCAAGTTCAGCCATCCTATAACCCCTATGGACAGAATCCCTAGGGACAAAACCCTCCTGGGCCAAATCCATCCGGACAAAATCAATGGGGGAAATCAGCAACTGGCTGGAACTCTGGTACTACCTCTTACCCATGGCCTCAGATGTCCTTTAACCCTCAATTACCCTTTTTAGCAACGTTGGAATTACTGGATGTGTCCAAACTGACAAATGATCCTATTCTTCATAATCTGTATTGGTCCCCGATTCCAACTAAGATTCCTGGTGATTGTCCCAAATTTGATGGTAAATCTGGAGAAGATCCCCAAGCTCACGTCATGACTTACCATTTATGGTTTTTGTCGAATTCATGGCTTGATGATTCAATCCGGCTCCGCCTTTTTCAGTAGACCCTCAAAGACTCCACTACTAATTGGTATATTGAGCTAGCTCGCAGATATTTTCAAGATTTTTACTCATTGGCTATGGCACTTTTAACTCATTTTCAGTTGCCGATTCAATATGAAATGGGCACACACCTCCTGACATCGTTAAAACAAATAATGGCTACGCATATTTCTGATCATATCCGTGAATGGAGATGGCGTCAGTGTTTGATTAAGTTTTGGATTCCCGATTAGCTGCTCACTGACTGGTTTACGACCTCATTTGTCGGTCTGATAGCACGGGACATTGCTATGGGGGCATGTGTAACTGAAGAGCAGGCTATTGTGCACGCTTAGTACCTTGACATGGTTTACTCCCAGTCCGGTATGCTATATGATTATTTGCCTGATGCCCCGCGACCTGGAACTTCCAAAGCCCCGCAAATTCCATCTATTGACGGTTTCATCAGTTCTGTTAATCTGCCTTCAAAGAAAACTTCCGCGAACCCTGGGAAGCAATAGTCGAATGCTCCGAGTGAAAATACTTCTCAAGCAGTATCCAATTCTAGTAATACTTGTGAGGTTAATGTTGTCGAGTCCACAGCGGCGAACAAAGCCTCGAAAGGAAAAAAGAAGGGAAAAGGAAAGAATGAAGCTGATCAACCTAAGCAGGATTCCCCTAAACCTCCACCCGAGGAAGGTGCCAAACGCAAACCCAAGTATCCTTGTCTTATTTGTGACGAGGATCACTATACCAAAGACTACCCAAGGTGTTCTGAAGTTAGTCATTTATTGAAAGGTGCTCCCTGGACTCCTGCCATGCTCAAAGAACATTTTCCCTCTCAGAAAATGCAAATGGTGGCTGATCCATCACAATCCTCTTCTCCCTTTGGTTCTCAAGTATTTATAGCTAGGACAATTCCTGTCCACATTAGTACTCGAGCAAAAGAATACCCATCGCCTGCCGGGAAAGAGCTTGAGGTTCCCTTTAGCGCTCCTCTGCCCAGTTCTGGTCCGCTTCATATCGAGAGACCTAGCACTGAGGTGCCCATCCGACCCCCCTCCTAAAGGTGTACTCTAGAAATCTTCTTACAACCCTAATGCTCGTGCTGCTCAACACTATAGCGTTGTTGAGGACTTAGCCCAGGCTCCGTCAGCTATGTCCGCTCTAGAAGTTCTCTAGAGCTTCCACCCTTAGAGGAAGTCCTTGCTATCGGCCATTGGTGGCATAGACCCGGCTGACTCGGATCTGATTACTTTTGACCTGGAAAGCCATATACGAAGACTTCCTCACAAAATTGCCTTCCTTATTCAGGTCATCATCAATTCCAAAATGATTCATCGTCCATTCATTGACGAAGGTGATTCGACTTGTATCATGTCTATTGCCTGTTGGAAGGCTATTGGTTCTCTGACTTTGAGTTGGTCTCCTATAACCTTGGAAGCCTTTGATGGGAGAGAGTCTCGCCCTTATAGTATACTCCAACGTTTGCCCATTACTTTGGAAGGGAAGACAGTTGAAGTGGAAGTTGAAGTTGTTGATGCTAATCTTACTTACAACCTCCTTTTGGGACGCAACTAGACATATGCCATGTGAGCCATGGCTTCATCTTTATTTCGTGTCATTCGATTCCCTCATCAGGGCAAGACTATCATAGTAGACTAGTTGTCTTTCTTCGCCTCCTCTTCTGAAGGCAACGTGCCTTTTCTGTAGCATACCTCTATCCCATGTGAGAGTGTGGGAGCTGGAATTTTTAAAGATCCTACCCTTATGGGTGTTTTTTCACTCCCACCTCCTAACGTTGCTCCTATTAATATGATCTCTGTTCGCTCTAATCCTTGGGTCCTCCCTCCCACTGATTAGATAGACTCATGGGGCAACGAGATGCCATTTATTCATACTGAGCTCAACTACGTCGAAATTGTTACTGCATCGGCTCCGCCTTCTGAGCCTGCTCTTTTGAGCAGGGCTCTTGACTCATACGCTCATTCCTCTTGGCTTGGAAATGACGCTTCTTCAGACCCTTTAAAGGAAAAATTTCCTTTTGATGAAGCTATTATTGAAACCATGTCTCTCGAGAAACCCCCTTGGTCCGATTGTCACCATTGTTCCTCGTTTCTCCCTACCGACTGGGAAATGCTTACCTGTCTTGAGCGGTTTTCTCCTTGTCTCCCATCCCAACCCCCTCAAACACCCATTCAAGTTCATCAAGTTTCTTCTAAAGGGAACATGGGGAACATCACGCAAACCCAGCCGATCGACATCTCTATTAAATTAGGGATTGTTAAGCATATCCATGTCGGAGTAACTTGTACTCCGGAGGAAATTCAGCTCTACACTAATCTTTTTTGTGAATTTCGTGATTTCTTTGCTTGGTCCTAAGAAGAAATGCTTGGAATCAATCCTAGTATTATGGTGCATGAGGCACCTACGTATCTGGGTGCTAAGCCTGTTCACCAGCGTCTATGCCCCGTGCGCCCCTGAAAGGCTGCGACCATTAAAGCGGAAGTTGAAAAGATGCTTAATGCTGGTTTTATTTACCCCATCCCACTCACAGATTGGGTCTCCAATATCGTCCCTGTGACTAAAAACAGGGAACTATTCGAGTCTGTGTTGATTATCGTGATATTAACCGGGCTTGTCCCAAAGATAACTTCCCCACACCCTTCATTGACCAGCTCATTGATGAGTGTGTTGGGATCGAAATGTATTCATTCATGGACGATTTTTCCGGATATAACCAGATCAATATTGCACCTGCAGATCAACACAGGGCTTCCTTTATTTGTCCATGGGGCACTTTTGCCTACAAAAAGCTCCCTTTCGGTTTGAAGAATGCAGGTGCTACCTTCCAACGTGCAATGTCTTACACATTCCATGATATTTGACACATTGTGAAACCGTACCTGGATGATCTACCAGCTCATTCAGTAAAACGCCAGGACCATCCTGCTCATCTTCACGAAATCTTTCTCTGTTGTCGACACTACCGTATCAGGTTTAATCCTCATAAGTGTGTCCTCTGCGTTGAGTCAGGCAGACTTCTTAGGTTTATCGTCTCCCAAGAGGGTATCCGTTTGGATCCTCTTAAAGTCGAGGCCATTCTAAATCTTCCTCCCCCTACTTCTTTGCAGCAATTGCAAAGTTTGCAACGCAAAGCGAATTTTTTACGATGATTCAATCCCAACTATGCTGAAGTGGCTAAATGTTTCACATGGCTGTTGAAGCGGGATACCCCTTTTCATTGGGATGCTGCTGCTCAAGAGTCCTTCGAGCGTCTCAAGGTTCTCCTTGTTTATGCTCCGTTGTTGCGTCCTCCGAATTATCATCGCGACTACACTCTGTATTTGGCCACTGCCGATACCACTATTGGCATGGTTCTTGTTCAAGATGATGATGATGACACTGAGCATGTCATATATTATCTCAACTACAATCTTCTAGATATGGAAACTCGATACGCTTATGTTGAGAAGTTGGCATTGGCTGCCATTTGTGCCGTCAAACATTTATGCCATTATATATTGTTGCGTACTACTACAGTGGTTTCTTATTGCAACCTGATGACATACGTCTTGTCACGTCAGTTGCTGGGGGGAAGTACTCGAAGTGGATCATTATCCTCCAAGAGTTTGACTTGGAATTTACCACTGCCAAGTCTAAGAAATCCCTTGTTTTTGCTGAGTTGCTTTGCTCTTTGCCATCTCCTACCGCACCCTCTCGGTCAAAGGACCATATCCCAGATGAAACTCTTTTCCTAATTATCACCCTCGATCCCTGATACGGGGATATCATTGTCTATCTACATAATTCTTATTTTCGTCCCGATGTGTCTAAGGATGCTCAGCAACGGATTTGTCATCAGTCTCAGCCCTATCGTATCATTGGGGACACCCTATACCATCTCGGTGCCAACTTTGTTCTCTGTCGATGCCTAACATTCGAGGAAGCTGATAGAGTTTTGAATGACTACCATTCTAGTGCCTATGCTGGTCACATGTATGGATATGCTACTACTCAAAAGATCCTCTGTGTCGGTTATTTTTGGCCCTCCATCTTTAAGGATTGCATTCTTGTCATCCACTCTTGTCACGACTGCTAGATATACCAGTGGAAGATGCGTGCGCCTCCCGCTCCATTGCACCCTGTTGTTACTGTCGGCCCTTTTACAAAATGGGGCATTGATTATATGACCTGTAACCCTCGCTCGGCCGGGGGGCATGGGTATATCATCGTTGTCGTTGGTTACTTCAAAAAATGGGCTGAGGGGATGCCCACATTATCCAAAGATGGTCACATAGTGATGCAATTTTTGTTTAATCATGTTATCTCATAGTTTCGAGTCCCTCAGGCTATCATCACTGATCACAGTAAGCATTTCCGTAATCACATGATGACTGAGCTAACAACCCAGCTAGGCCTGTGGCATGATAGTTCAACTCCATACTATCCTCAGGCCAATGGAAAAGTAAAATCCTTCAACAAGGTTCTAGTTATGATGCTTCAACGTACCATTGGCATGCACAAGTCTAACTGGCACTTGATTTTGTTCTACGCCTTGTGGGCCTACCGAACCTTTGTGAAGGATGCCACTAGTTTCACTTCATTTCAATTAGTTTATGGACTAAAGGCTACACTTCCAATCAAGTGCGAGATCCCTTCTTTGAAAGTAGCCGTCAAATTACTCCCCAACACTACTCTGGTAGAAGAACGCCTTCTCTACCTAGAATGGCTGGACGAGACCCATCGGTTAGCCTCTCTAGTTATTGAAGCACAAAAGAAGAGAGTGAAAACTCACTTCGATCATACTGTGCAGCCTCATTCTTTTGTTGAAGGAGATTTTGTCTTGCTCTATGATAAAGCGGATGATAATCTGGGGGCAGGCAAATTCGAGCTCATGTGGCATGGGCCTTATATTGTAAAGAGAGTTTTGGAGAAAGGGGCCTACGGGCTAATTGATTATGAAGGGAATCCTCTCGACAAGCCCAGAAATGGGCTCTACTTGAAAAAGCATTATGCGTGAATTTCATGCACTTTGGTTTGTACATATGTGTGTTTTAGCAGGTGTGTTGTGTGTGTGTTTTCATGTTTTGGCTTGGTGTGTAGGTGTTATTTCTGCTTATTGTGTCATTTTCGTCTTGTGCAGATGTCTGGTGCACCTTATGTTGGTTTCGCTGATGGTGCCTGCCATAGTACCCGCAACTTGTCCTCTGCAGCATGGGTGATCTACGATCCTCATGGTGAGTTGATAGACCTTCAAGGTGTTTGTTTAGGCTGTACCACAAACAATGTCACTAAATATAGTGTTGTTATTGAGTTACTAGCTGAGGTGATCAATCTCGGTATTGGTACATTGGTTGTGAACCTGGACTCTCAGCTTGTTGTCCACCAGCTCAATGGGTGATATTCCATCAGACACCATCGGATTTTAAGGTTGTATTTACGTGTTAAATTGTTACAGAGGAATTTTGATTTCATTACATATCAGCATATTCCACGACGATTAAACACATTAACTGATGCATTGGCTAATCATGTATTAGACAGACATTTGCGTAACATGTAATTAAAACAGCATACAAGAAGCATGTAAAACACAATAAGAAAGCATAGGAATATGTATATATATATATATATATATATATATATATATATATATATATATATATATATATATATATATATATATATATATATATATATATATATATATATATCTCGTGTGGTACACCGAGGCGCTCAAAAAATAAGTGTACATGTCTAAATAGAGTCTGTTTTCTCCATACATCTGAGACACATGTCTCTCAAAAAATCACCAGCAGGAAATAAAAACCTAGGTGTCTACTACAGTGGGTTATGCTCCCTATAGCATACTACCACCTATGCCACCCGCCTCAACAGGTGGCGGACCCTGGGTTCCACTCCGACTGTGTGGATCTGGAACACTATCGGGACCTCCTCGATCCCCATGTAATCTGGGATCCCTGCTGTCAGGTCCTCAAGGTTTCGGGCCACTGTCTCCACCATATCATCAGCTGGGGGAGCCAAGGCTAGTGCTGCAATGCCTACGCATCCCTCTGCGCCTTTGGAGCTAGCCCAAAGGGTCTCACTGGTCCTACATCTTCATACCATAGCGTTAGTCATTAGGACATATACATGAAAAAACCAAAAAACATCATAAAGATAGTAATGCAAAAAATGTGATCAAGCGTCTTACCACCGTCATCACACTGCTCTCCAATGGGTGGCTACATGTCAGGATCTCCATGGAAGTCCATGCCGGCGTATGGCCAATCCTACACAAATATCGTCTAGCACTCCAGCCACTCTTAGAACAATGTCCCCCATGCCATTGGTCGTCTGCCACCTCCTCGTGGCATGACATGTGCCCACCGTGTGGCCCTTGTCTCACGTGGTCTGGGCAAATCCAAATCCATGTCCTATAACTGCAGTGCCAACACCCACTCTAGCATGAGCGATTTTAAGATGGATCCATAGCCAAACTGCTTCGTCTCTCCTCGACGGAAGTGTTGTGGGGAAAAATGCCTATGCAGGACGATCCTATCCACCTAAGGTGTGACAGTACCTTAGCAACAAACGAGTACAGCTACGCTGGTTTCTTCCTTTATGAAATGTGAAAGAAGAGAGATCAATAGACTTACCGGTGTCTTCCGTTTGTCCCTCGATCCGGTCTCTCTTCCCTTTGGGTGTTCACAGCTACTTGTCTTCTTGCTTATCCAGCTTCCACTTCCTGCAAGATCACAAGAGAACAGCTACTTGCGACAAGAGAACAGCTACTTGAGACAAGAGAAGAACACTACACAAAGACAGATGTTCACATTCATAACTAGTTTAGGATTAGAAATAAACCAAATACACTAATACATTCATACATCAAAATACATCAGCATATAGGAGAAACCAAGATAGCTTTATTGATGAATAACAAGGTTCAGGAAGAGATACAACCCAGAGGGCTCCAATCCAGCATCTCCTTCCCAGCAAATGGAATTCCTCTCTTTTCCCCCTTCAAAGCATTAAACACCAAATGATTCTAGTCTCAAACCAACAACAATTCTTTGCAATAACAAAATTCCAGCCTCTAGATCTCATGGAGGAGAGATCCATATATAGATGTTTGGAGAGAGGATGAGTCAGCTTGAGATCTGACTAGTGTCCTCTCCCTCTGTCAGTTCTTGAGTCCACTTGGAGGTTCTTGCTTCCACTTGGAGATTTGGAATCTCTTACTCATCACCAATTGAATTCCCTGAGGCAAGTGTCATTTTGGAAGCTTCATGGGTTTTGACACCTTGAGAAATGAGCCTGCCACTTGTCCATTCTCGTTCAGCGCAGGTAGCTAGTGTAGCCACTGAAATGATCCTGAATTGACTTGTTTTTGAGCAGTTTCAGGTAGAGAACTTCTGTGAATTGCTGTGGTTTGTTAGCATTGTTCCTCTAGGGGTAGGAACAACATGTTTAGGGACTTTGGATCCCTTAGATTATGGACATTTCATGCTCAATGCTGTAAGGCACAAAAATGTCTATAACAGGAAGTTGGTGAGTTGCCTCTTCATGTTCGCCGTCACCATTTCTACCCAGTTAAATATGGTTTGATTGAGACATTCGAGAGCCAACCGAAGATGGGTCTTCGAAGCCTCATGTTGGGCTTGGGAGCCCGCTGCCCGTGTCATCATGAAAAGCATAGCACGAAGGACTACGTCTTCCACTGTTGGGATTTCCACCTTCCCAATCCTCGTCTTGCGTGCCCGTTGGCACACTTGAGCCATAGGCATCTCTAAGGAATCATCCTCGGTTCGCTGCCACTCTAGAATGGGCCTCTCTCACCTCAACGAGACAGCCCGGTCAAAAAATATTCTATAGCATCAAACTTGATATCCCGAACTCGGATGATGAGTTTCCCATCCGTAGGATTCCAGGCCCGGATCAGTAGCTCCAACAAATCAAGTTGTGATCAGAGATGTGGAGTTATGAAGAATTTGAGCAATCCGCATGCTCGTAATGCATTTCGACACCCTGCATCGGCGAAAGCTTCTATATCATTGTCATCATGTGTCTGCTCTTGCCAGACAAATGCCATTATCACCTGCATGATGGAAAAAATCGAATTATCACTTCGTTTTTCAAATTCAACGCGTAATTTTGATAAAAAATAAGTTCGCGTCATCATCGTGTCTATTTATGACGCAAGGTCGCTAGTTGTATTTTTTCACAATCATCGTGGAAGTACATCACATTTACACGATGATCGGAGTGCGATATGTGTCAATTTTTTTCGGCCATCGCAGACTCGAAGGCTATACCTGCGATGACCGAGTGGCGGAGCTCTGTCTAAAAACCCGCCTTAACCAACACATTTAATGTTCAAAATGCATGAAAAAGGTATGGAATTGAAGCACATGACAAGGACTAATTACCTGGAACAAGTTTCGAGGTGAATGATGGAAGAACAAAGCCGAATTTAGCTCGCCAACTTTGGTGCTCCAAAATGCTTCACAGTGAAATGAACAGTAACTATGGTAAAAATGGTTGGATTAACCCCTTTTTATAGTAATTTTTGGAAATTTAAAAATTCTATTTTGTAAATGTCGGTTTTTTCTCATTTTTTGTCACATGGTTAGTCAAAATATGGTTTTTAACTATGTTACTATGTATATTGTGTGTTTTATATCAAATGGATTTACGTTTGACGTTCTTTGTGCAGAGCTTCAAGTAGTGGAATTATGTCAGCGTCATGAGAACTTGATCCGAAAAAATCATTTTAAGCTCTTTTTCCGACCTGAAAATTGAAAAGATAGCCAAGTTGTTCCTATTGACTCATTAAAAGAAGTAAGAGGTGGTCGCCTTTAAGCTCTTTTCTGACTGTGTAAAAACGAAAAGAGTGTCTGGCCTTTGTCTTTCCGAGCTCGTTATTGATTACGAAATGACGTGATTCCGACCGCTTTTCCACTTTTTCCGGTTGAGGTCACTAGTTACAAAAAGTACTCCTCGATCGTAATGATCAGGCGGTTCTCTCGTGTATCATTTTATACTTTTTCAGGCTCGAGAGACACAAATTTACGAAAAAGGACCCCCCTAGAGTTTTCTTTTCCGTGTCTTTTTCAAACTCTCTAAACATGAAAAAGGCTCCGACTTTCACCTATGTCAGACTTGTTAAACCCTGACGACATTGGACTCGTCACCATGATGAGGCTCGAGCTTCTCCTTCCTAGGGCTCATTAAAATGTTACTAGGTTGGACTCAACAACAAGTTTATCATTAATTGTCTATGGCAGCTAGTCACTCTTGAACATCGACACTTTTGCTTCTTGTCGGGTTAGGACATCCATACTTTGTCATTTGGCCTCTGAGGGTTTGGGTTGTCATTTAGCCTCATTCCATCTGATTCATGCCATCTCCATCAAGCCTCTGATCCCTTGGTATCTGAATTTTTCCACCCTCCAGAGTCATGTTGCCGACATGTTCAAGAGTATAATCCTTCTCCAGTTTACACCTTCACTGTCTCCTCTGATACTCTATTTTGCCATCTACCACTTGTTCCTTATCTCGTGTCGTTCATGGGGGAAACATTATGGCCCTCCTGCGATGGGTCGTCTCCTATCGACATCAGCTCATTATCCAGGAGATTGATCTAGAGATCCCCTTTGGTACCTTAGAGCTTGCATGCCTCAATGACAAGTTCTTCGCACCTGACAATAGACTTTCATCATTGGTTGTCGATTGGGTGATTCCACGAGTGTTCCACTTCAGCTCCTTTTTCGCACTTCATGGATTGTGCTAGATAGTACCTTGAGAGCCATTGACATTATTGGTGGTTTCTCTCATGCTTGTTAATGGTTTCCATCATTAACCCCTAAACAAGCAATTTTATATCATGCTCGACATCAGCACATCTATTTGCATGTTAGAATCTGTACTATGGTCAGCTGGGTTCAAGAACCCGAACTCAAATTACACATGTTTGGGCTGTGTCGATTGGTTTATGATGACATGGCTCATTGATGGATGGCTGCAACCATACCTGAGTCTTCATTGATGGCTGTGACCATACCTTTATCATCATCATGGTCTCATTAGCTGGATGGCTGCGTCCATACCACAGACCTATTTTGTATGCCTTTTTGATGGCTACGCCCATGCCTAGACTACATGTATTTCATCATTAGAGATATCAGTTGTACTTGTGTGCAGGTTCTTCCAGATGGTGTTCCAGCTCAGTCAGTTTCGTAAAGCATTTCACCCCTCCCTCTCTCTCGGGCTTCATACTTTAGGGGGCACCTGTTACATAGTAATTTGTCACTGTCTTCATCCCAGTCTTCCTACTGTGTCGTGTGTCCAAAGTCATACATGCTTATATTAGACAAATGCTCTTCGATGTTACCAAATGACCCGATTTTTCTAAGTTACTTGCCTCATTGTGTCTGTTTTCTAAATAAATGTGTTGAAGGGCGCTCCAAAACAGTCCAGAAGCACTGCCATCGCGGAAGTACACCTGATTCCTGTGATGGCCCAATTTTATGCGCCAGCGCGAGGTCGCTTGTAATCTTCAGCAATGACCTGACTAGCTACATTATTCAATAGTGACGCCAGTGCAAAAGGTCAGTTATGTATCCGCAATGATCCAGATTGGGCAAATTTGTTCCAGCAGTCGGCCTTCCAGATAACTCCAAACCTGGTTGTTGGCATAGTATATGTCACCCTCCTTTCTTTGGCATGGTTGTTTCATCATTTGTGCTACCTTCCTTGGAGATAAGCTCACTCTTCCACCTTTCATGGAGACTCCTTCTCCTATTTTAACTCTCACCATTTCTATGTGCTGCTAGTTTTTGGAATGGTTGTTGATAGTTGGCTAGTGGAATAGTGTTGTTAGGGTTTGTGAGTTTGCTAGATAGCTGGTGTGAGTGTGACAAGTGTGGGATTGTTGATAGCTTGAGGAAGGTTGTGAAGTTCCCTTAATCTTGTGTAAAAATTGTAAGCGAGAGAGACTTGTATGTTGGGAGATCCATCTTCAAAGAGTGAATTCTTGAGGAACATGATGGCTATACCCTTCTGAGAAGGCTTGTGACGCAAGACTTTGGTTGTAAGCTTACTCTTATTTCATTGTTAATGCAATCAATGATGTTTTCCTATGTCTTGTATGTAATGTACTTGATAGCTCATGACTTCTTGACTTTGTGAGTAAATAGATCATTGTTGTTCCGATTACATGCTTTGTTGTATTTCCTTTGCATTGTTTTAGGTTGATTACTCATTAGGAGAAGGAAGCGGAAGCTGGAGCAGCGTAATGGAACTCCATCGACCACCAGGAGAGGTAGTCCTCCAACTATGACTGTTTAAGGAAAGCTATAGTTGATCTTTCCTTTTTTGTGACTAGACCAACTCTAGGGCTAGAGGGGTTGCCTCTGTCCACAAAGGGAACACTTTCCTACATCACAATGCTCATCCCACAACTTGGGATGTTTCCCACAATAGCCTCGTAGCAAGTGTACCACAGTACGGTTGAAAACCTCTGTCTATCCATTAGTCTATGGATGAAATGTCATGCTTCTCTTCAATTTGGTGTCCATCATCTTCCACAAGCTATTCCAAAACTATCTGAGAAAGTGAGAGTCCCGATCTAACACATTTGATGTGGGTAATCGAAAATGGACCCAAACATACTAAAAGAAAAGAGAAGTAGTCTACTCTACAGTGATCTTCTTTTTACAAGGCATAAGAATACACATCTTGCTAAAATGGTCAATGACGACATACAAGTAGTCGTGACTCTTTCTAGACAAAGGCAAACCTCCTACAAAGTCCATTGACACACTTTCCCATGGAGGACTCAGAATAGGGAGTGGTGTGTAGAGCTCAAGTTTTCTATTAGAGGGCTTTGAAACAGAGCACATCACACAACCCTTTACATAGCGAGTCACAATGTTTTTCATATGAGGCCAAAAACAAAATCTTTGTACATGACATAAAGTATTTTTGACACCAAAGTGTCCAGACACAAGAGAGGTGTGGGCCTATAGAATTACATGTACTCTTTCCCCTGTGGGAATTCACAATTTACTAAGGTGTTACAACAGTTTCCCCTACAAGTGATAGCTGTCCACCTGTGAACCATGGGTTAGTTTTGCATAAATATCCTTAAAGTTATACCCGCTGGCATATTGTTCAGCATAACTCTCAAAATGCAACGAAGCGTTATGCAAAATAACAAAAGCAGAAATAGGAGGGTGAGATAGCATGTCGACAACTTTATTGCTAGTGTCCTCCTTATACTTTATTACCAAATGATATTGTTGAAGAAAACCCATCCACCTGGAATGACAATATTGTTGCAACTTGGTTTGTGATTGAAGGTACTGCAAGGGTTGATGATCTTGATGGATGATGGTATCCTTGCCAATCAAGTAGTGTTTCCACTTTTTCACACTTTGCACCAATGCATAAAGCTCCTTGTCATAATTGGGATAGTTTATCACAACTTGAGAAAACTTCTCAGAATGGTAACAAATCAGCTTCTTTTGCTGCATTAGTATAGCTCCCATGGAATAACCACTGACATCGGTTTCAATCTAAAATGGTTGTTGGAGATTGGGTAAGGCTAAGACTGGCGTGGTGCTGATATTTTCCTTCAATGTTTCGAAGGACTTCTATTGTCTTCCTCCCCATTAGAAGACCTATTTCAGAATTTTCAATGTGTGCAAAGGTGTTGCAATAACAGAGAAATTGGCAATAAATCTCCTCCAATACTGGACTGCACCTAAAAAGTTGTAGACCTCGGTTACACAAGTAGGCTTAGGCCAATTTACAATTGCTTCAACTTTAGAGGGATCAATTTTTAACTAACCATGACCAACAATATGACCTAGGTAACCCAAAGAGGTCTTCCCAAAGTCACACTTTGACAATTTTACAAAGATTTTTTCTTTTTTTAGTACATCAACCACTTTCTTTAAATGACACATATGTTCAACCCAACTTTTACTAAAGACAAGTATATCATCTAAATATACAAGAACAAATTCATCAATGAAAGGCCTAAAGAGATCATTCATGACCCTCATAAAAGTTGTTGTAGTGTTACAAAGTCCGAATGGCATCACCATCCATTCAAACAACCCCTATTTGTTCTTGAAGGTGATTTTCCACACGTCTTGCTCTGCAATTCGGACCTGGTGATAACCACTACACAAATCCAATTTGATGAAATAAACATCATCCTTTAATTGATCTAATAAGTCATCAATGTGTGGAAGAGGGTAATGATTTTTCATCGTGATCTTGTTTAGTGCGTGGTAATCCAAACACATCCTCCATGTGTCATCTTTCTTTGGGAATAAGTCAGTCGGTGAACCACACGGAGAAGTGCTTGGCCTGATGACCCCTTGGTCCAGCAATTCTTGCACCTGTTTCTTGATTTCCTCCATGTCAATGGTCAACATCCTATACATGCCAATATTTGGTAAAGGAGCATCTTGCTGCAAATGGATTTCATGTTGGATTTCCCTCTTCGAAGGTAATCCCTTCGGTTCCTGAAACAGCTCATCATAACTAGAAATTAATTTAGATAATTCCTGTTTATGTTCCTGATCACAACCCTGGAAAGCATCAGCTATTTTTTCATTTTTTTCCCTTACAACCATCAACATGCAACCCTTACTGGAATTCACCAGCCTTTTCATTTGCCTTGTGCTTACAAGGCTAGCATTGATTTTAGTTTGATGAGCCCTTATTATATATTCTACCCCAGCTTTTGTGATTTGGTATTTGTTTTCATGATGGAAAAACACTGCCTTTCTATCATACATATATGGGATCCTTAACACCATGCCACAGATATCCAATGGGATCACATCCAGTTCTACTTAATCAACTAACATAGAAGCGATTACAAATTTGACTTTACACTGATTAGTTACATTCAGTTCGCTTTATCATGTATCCATCCAAGCAGGTAAGGTTTTGGATGTGGTTTTTTTTCTAAGCCAAGTTTCCTTACCAAGGATTTTGCAATTAAGTTTTCTTGGGATCCAGTATCAAAAAGAGTTTCGAATTTAGTATGATTTACAACAACTCTGATATGAAACAGTTCAATTCTCTTTTGATCATTAGGAAGGGACTCATTCATAGAACTAGTTCCTTCATGCGATTTAGAATTGACATGAGGTGTAAGAGTACCTTTTACTCTCACGGCTGTGATTAATGCTTCATCTCTGGAATCTGATCCAATGTCTTGCTACGTTGTTGCCACTATCTTCTTCTTCCCTTTTCCTCCATACTTCTTTGGACGCTTTTATGGTTTTTGTTTCCAACAGTGATCGTCATCGTCGCCTTCCTTTTTGCAATGATTGCAATACGATCATTTCCCTTCTTTGGCTGTTGCCATCTTCTTCTCCTTCCCCTTCCATTTCACTTTATATTTTCCATTGGGATGTTTGAACAATGGCTTTTTGGAATGATCATCTCTTTCATTTTTGCCCCTATTTTCAATATGAATTGCCTTTATGCTGGCCGAGTCAATAGTGGTTGGTTCAAACAACAACAATGAATGCCTAATGTAGCTATGCAATGAGTCAATATACTTAGTTACTACTTCAGGTGTATCAAGTACAATACCCAGATTAAGTGCTTGCTTTCCAAACTCCTCTGTAAAACTCTGAACATCCTGACCTTTGCCTTGCCTTAAATCCTGCCAATTCATCAAAGCTTTTCGCTTGTATCCCAAGGGATAAAACTGTTCCTTTAATGTAGAAACAAAATCAAGCCATGAGGTAAAGAGGTTACCCACATTCTTACTGCTATGCAATTTGCTCTCCCACCAAATGAGAGTGATGTTGCTTAGCTGTAGAGAGGTCAACTGAATCTTTGCCTCATCCTCCATGATCTTTTGAATCTTGCAATATACCAAAATATGCCTAATCCAATTATTAAGCTTCTCTGCATTACTTTCACCATTAAACATGGGAAGATCAAATTTAACATCTAATTTAAAGAAAGGTTTCTTAGATGCATCCCTTGAATTTCTTTGATTATGGTGGTGAGAGGAAGAAGAACTTTCACTCATGGAAGGAGAAGGAGGGGGGTTTTCTCCACCATTTCCATGTGCTGAACCTTGTTCCTCTAGATTTCTCTCTTCTAATTTCTCCAGCCTTAAAACCAACTTACGACATTCTCTGTCATTGAATAGAAGGTCTTGCATAAATTGCGCTCCTATTCAAGATGAACTTTGTCTTCCATGTTTCTCCTTCGATTTGTATGCCCCACTTCGGGATTGAAAGGCTCTAGTTCCCCTTCACCTCTTTGGAGCTTGTTTCTTGTTAGCATACAAACATGCAATTCACATCTAAAATGGCCTGCTCTGATACCACTTGATCCAGGGATATTTCGCTTATAGATGTATGAAAAGAATCACATGTAGAAATTGCAGCTTAACACAGAATTTTAATGTGCACACAATAAAGAAGAAGAAACACATAAAATCATGACAAGAAGACACCAAGACTTGATAATGGATTTCGTCCAACTTCGACTACGTCTTCGGGCCCTACTCGATCAATGGGGAGGCCTTCATTCATTAAATGGCATGCAAAGAAGAGAATACAATCATCAGTACATAAAAAAAGAGGCTTATACCTCCATTCTGTAAGATGGCTGAGAAATGGATCACTCGGATGCAGAAATGGGTAGCACCACTACGTCCGTGGCATTGAGAGGGGTTGGAAACATATAAGATTTGTCCAATTGAGACAAAATGAACTATTGGCCCTCCTGCACTGCTCCTGCCTTGAACTACGTGCCAAAATCCTCTCTCCCGTATTTTTTCCAATAATCGGGCTCTTATATGTCTCTTTTAGGACAAAGGCTGCTTAAAAATCGAAGTTCTATTCTATTAGAATAGAAAATGTTTAGGTGGAAAGGTCATTGGGCATAACAAAATCCCGAAGATAGCTTTTTATCATTTAAAACGATAATACACAAAACATTGAAAAACCCAACCACAAAGCCTTTTACCCAGACTTCAAATATATCAAATTGAGCTCATAAATCTATCGGGTCCATGTTATATCACAAATCGCTATCGTTGAGGTCAATGGCCATGTATATCAAAGGATCACCAATCACTGATCACTGATCTGTCGATCCACCAATCACCGATTTGCCGATTCACCAATCGCCGATGTGTCGAATCACCGATTGCTGATGTGCTCATATGCCGGTCGCCGATATGCTGATCGCCGATCTCACCGATTAAATCTGGATCATTGATCTATTTTCGATCTGACAGCTGAGATTTTACATCGCCATCGGCATATCATATTGCTACGGCCCAGGGGTCCTACCTTTGGCATCCATCGATGTTGATTGCTGACATCGATTGCTGACGATGATTCGCTAATCCGATCACTCCTTCGATTGCCGATCACAATCGTAATTCGCATGCCTTCAATCCTGATATCCACCATCGCTAATCGAGGCTTCCACTATCCTTGCCTTAAGCCCACCTTTTGACTCCTCCGATTGCGATTTGCCTTTTAAAGGCTTTAATTCCATTTTTTTAGAAAATGCCTCATTTTCCAAAGGAACTAAAGCAAACTCTTTATGCGATAACTTCATCATCTGGACTCAGATTGGAGTGTCATTCACACCATTGGAATCAGGGTGATGAGCACTTCAATCTAATTTCGATGTACTTGCTTTTCTGCCATGTTACTCAAAAATATCGTCACCATGATTATTTGCAGTCAGTATGGGTCTATCATCACTTGTACTGTCCTCCTAAGCAAGTCTCAGACCTCAGCTCTTCAAGTCAAGCTTTGAAAATGAGAGAAAGACATTAAAAATCAATGTAACTCTGGTTTCGCACTTTCTCTCACTGTCACCTGCGGTCTCGCACCTTCTGTGTACAAAAACTACGGATCTGCTCGCTCTGTCCCTAACGGTGTAGGTGCGGACCCTTGTGAAAGTCAAAAGGTGCAAGTTTTATCTTAAAAAAACTCACTTTGGGTTAATTCTAGAGGTTTCTAGAAGGAATTTTGACGTGGATTGTTCACTCTGAGGTGGTTCATGCATCCCAAAAGAGAAGGAGCTAATCCCTTGATGAGAGGAGCTATCCCTTTGAAGGAGGGCTTTATCCCTTTGAAGGAGGACCTAGTAACCTCCCTCCATTTCACTATAAATACAGGCATTGGGTTGGTTGCTAGGGAGGTTAGAAGTTGAACATTTTTTGAGGGTAAATGCTAGTGAAATCAAGACTTCCTAGTTGAGCTTAAGAGGAGAGATCATATACCTTTTTGGCTTCATTTGGGAGTGAGTGAAACTTGTCAAAGTAGAGGAGACTTCTTGTTGGACCCTGGGAGGAGCTTGTACAGCGTCAAGGCAAAGGTTGTAAAGTTCTTCTTCATTTGAATTAATACAATCAAACTCATTTTTCTCAACAAGTATCTCATGTTATTTGTTTCATGGACTCCTTGAATTTCATGTTAAATATGTTTTATGCAATTGGCTTTTCAGGTGCTATTTAATTTGTTTGCCTTGTTTGTGTTTGCAGATTCGCGACAAAGGAGCTTGTTTGGATCGAAGGAGTGAGGGCATCCACAAGCTCGCGTTGGAGCTAAGGTAGGCCCTAAAAAAACTTGTTTTCCATTGTTAATCAAAGCATATTTAGAGAAAGATAGTGTCTGGTTGGTTTGCTTGTCATTAGGTCTTCTTTAGATTTTAGGAAGGTCTATCTTGTCCGCAAGATCAACTCATTCCGTGTGACATGCCACTTTGACTTTTGAGCTTTTCCATGCCATTGTATCTGAAGATCCACCAAGATCATTCATGAAGTAGCTTTGTAAGTTTACTCAGTCTCCTCATCCTAGTAGTCTCCTATTGTTACAAACTTTGGTTCCTCCTCTAATCCTATGTTTACTTCTTGGCCTTTAGTGGCTTCATTATGTATGGCATATCTAGCTTAGGTCTAGTTACTTCATGACATCCTTCTGAATCTGCTATGTCGATGTCGCAAGGATTTTTTTCTTCATCTGCAGTAAGGTTATAACACTCCATTCCATTTTCTATCTCCGCAACCCAATCAGGTTGCTGCCATGTCAGTGGGGTTACATTCTCAAATATTGTCTTCTTGAATGTTTAAAGGGCCAAATCTATGTATGGACAATATTCCTTAAAGTTGAATGTTAATATGAAGCCATCAACCATGTGTGACTAGTTCATGGTACCATGTCCAAGCTCTTTTTCTAGGTACCAGTTCTTAGGGATTATCTCTAATGTGTGAATGAATCCATGTACCCATTCTTGTTATGGAATCTCCTTCGATGTTGTAGTGCATAGTTGGATATGCTTCCTAGGATTAGTTTCACCATCATATTTTATCTCCATCTCTATTTCTTTCTATCCAAACATTATCCCCATCAGCCTTCGACCCTTCTGCCAACCTCCTATATTCTTCTTGTGTGAATTCCACCGTCTGGCAGGGGTATCTTTTAGAGCAATATCCAAGGCTGAAAAACATTGATTTTTTGGAACATTTTTTTCACAATCATTAAGAAAATTATTTACATCACCTAAGCCATCAAAAGAAGGTAGGTTACATACCTCAGATATCATACGATGAAATGATTTGATATTCTTGCACAATGCCTTATGGATACTTCATGCAGCTTATTCTGACAGTTCTCCAACTCTTCTTCTGAGTTTTAGGTACAAGAACTATCATGATCCCAACTCAACTTTCCTTCTATAGTAGGGTTAACAAAATCATGTTCCTTCACTGTCATTTGATATATATTGACTATGCCAGATGCATAGTATTATTCTTTGACTGGTTCTGTATATCTTACTCCTTCTTATGGATCCAAGGAAACAATTACTCTCATAATGTTTCCTTAAAATATCATCTATCTCTTCTTCAGATTAATTATGGCCATATTGTCAAATGCCCAGTCAATTCAAAGCAATGTAGGATAAGGGTTATTGTCATCAGCAATATCTATTACCTCAAAATCAGCAGTAGTATGAACTCCTTCAATATCCACTGTGACACCTGGTAGTCTTCCTAGAGGGAAGATATTTTGTTGATTTTTCATCCTTACCTGAATAGGTGACCATTGTAGCTTAGTCTTACCCATTAATTCCCATGTCTTCTTTGTCAAGAAATTAGCATCAGATCCCAGATCTAGAATAATCCGATCCATCTCATACTCTCCTATCTGCACACTAAGCCCCATCTCTCTTCTAGTTCTCTTTTTTCAATGAAAATTATCGATTGTGTGCATCTCACTTCATGGTGTTTCTTTGGATGCACAAGAATCTATCAACTCCTAAAGCTCTTCTACGATGTTTTGATATCTTAACAATTTCATACAAGTCTGCATAAAAGATTTTAAAGTACCTATTTGACTTGTTGAATCCTGGCCTTGTGTCGAACCAAAATCCTATGTTGAAACCTGGTTCTGTATCGAAGTTGATGACACGTCGCAGTCTCTTTTCTAATCAAGCTTCGGTTGTACATTAGAGGTTGAAGCTCCATCATCCATAAAAAATCACTTTACTTCCATAAATACTTTTTTTCTTTCTAAATATAAAAAACAAAAACTTTCTCAGCAATGTTTTTGACCCATGCACTTTTAGATTCTTTCTTTCCATCTACCTTATCATTACCAGCCGCAGCTCCACTACTACTAACAATACTAATTTGAGGTTCATCGGTCCTCCTTTCAGTAGTCATCATTTGATTATTCTGTGTGGGTTGTTGTTTCATTTTTTCTTGCATCTTCGTGATAAGTAAAAGACATTATTCATTTACATGGTCAAAGGATTTATAGTACTTACATGTCATTGTAGAGTTCTGGCATTATCTTGTAAAATGACCTAGTTAGCCACATTTATAGCAAATGATCTATCAACATCCTTGACCAGCTCCACCACCTAAAAAATCTTCATTGGTAACCTCCTTGACCACCAAGTTGTCTATTTTCTTCATGCCCATGCTATTTTTCTTGCATTCTATAAGAATCAACACCACAAGTAAGGCCGACAATTATTCTCATCGTGTCCAATTGATTTACATAATTTGCAATATAGATTCCTCAAAGTTTGTACATATTTTTGTAACAAGTAACAATATTTTGAATGATGTTAGCCTCTAATCTTACATATTTTGCACCACGAGCTAGATCCTTCATTTAAGGGATTCAGTGACCCACTAGCCATGTGATCCCTGAAGATAGGGTATTGTTCTTTAGAATGGCCCTCTTATTTGCACTTCGTACACCATACTTCTTCTCTAAACTAATTTCTTTTCTTGATATCTTATATTTGTACGATCAGGTTCGCCAGTTGATTTTGAATATACTGCATGCATGCATTAATATCTCCTATAGGTGAAGCTTCCAATTTCATCACAATTTGTAGAGCTTAGGTGTGACTTTCTATCTTTCGTTGCATTAATCTAAATCTGATATGTGGTAGCAACGCAACTATAAACCATTCTTGATGGTTGTTGTGGGGCTATGTCAAATATTACTTGATACAACAAAACTTTAAATCTCTAATCAAACTTCCAAATAGACTTAGTGTAGGTTTTAACCCTATACAAAAATTACCTACATACAAATTCTAAAAACTGAAAATAAAAAATGGTGAGAGTGTTAGCGTTAGTGTCTGTATACTTACCTCATGGATCAAATTTTCTCTTTGCATTGTCCTTTTAGGGGTCCCATACTGAAATTTTTACATCATTCCATTAGGTCATGTCAAACTGATCCACTGATGGTTGTTTGCACTTCTGGAAGTCCAACTTCTCCCTCATAAAGTATACTTGCTGACCCTTCTTCAGGTTGTTTTCAGTCATGGTTTCATGGTCAATTTGTAATCATGCCTTCATTAGGTCATTTGGCATGTTTTCATTAAGGTTTTCATTAGGTCTTAGGGTTTCATTTCCAAGGTCAAGAGCCTGATTTTAAAATGTAAATAAAGGTCAACAAGGGTATGAGGATGATAAATAAGTCAAGCATGATGGCTTGTAGGTAATAATAATTGAATAATTATCTTTTAACCTAATATAATTTTCACCTCAAAAGCATGTTTTTGAGTTGAAAATAGAGTATTTTGAGTTTATTTGTATCTAATATGTAATTTTAAGTCACTATATGTAATAAATGATCCCGGCTGCACCAGATCATCTCTCCTTGCTACAAGGTAAAGAATCACTACAAAAATCAATTCGAATTGAGCATTTATCCACCTGCAAAGACACAAAGAAGAAAAGGTATTAAAACAGAGTTTTGAGGAAGGACAAGGAACATTAGAAAGTGGGTTTTTCAAGTGAAAAATCAAAATCTACTCCTATTTAAGCTCCTGCATTTCATTTTCAAGTTCATTAGTATCATTTGGCAAGCAAGGAGTCTAAAAGTGAGAAGAAGAGGCAAGCTTGAGTGATTTTTGGGTGAAATAAGGTTGGCACTGCACTTGTGGAGGGTGTTGTTGTGCTTCTAGAGTAGTCGTCGAGTGGTTCTACATGTTGGCAAAGTGGCGATGCGCTTCTAAGGCATGCAGGGTTGGCGCTGCACATTCAAAGCTTGGTGCTGCAGGTTAAGGTCGGCGCCGCACATCTGGAAAAATTTCGCAGTGTAATTTTACATTGGCACTATGCTTCTAGGGTGGCACTGCGCGTCTGTACACCAGCACTGCATGTTGAGCAAAAAGGACCAAAAGCTGTCAAAACTTCAACAAATCATCAATTTTCCCTCTCTTACCTGCATACAACTAAGTGGTCCTCCATACTACATTAATTAGTTTGTAATTTAACTTCTAAGCTAAATTTTCCATTGGCAAATTTGTGCCTAAAAACCCTAAACCCTAAAAATCTCCCTAGTGATGCCTAAAACCCTAAACCCTCACTGTTCATCCTATCACCTATCCCCACAGCTCTAAACTCTATCCCCTTATCCCTTTATCCCTTTACCCCTATTCCATATCATTTCCATCCCTTTATCCCTCTTCCCCAAGGGAAATTTCTCAAACAAAACAAGCCCTCCCTCTCATTTCTTAATCCCTCATTCATTTTTAGCCTATAAAGTCATTTCCCATCCCCTCACTCCTAAAACACTCTTACTCATTCCCTTCATACAACCACAATTGCAAACATGGACAGAGAGGACCGAGACTATGAGGAGGAAGAAAACAGAGGTAGTGACACTTTAGCAGACAGAGCTAGGCAACAGAGAAAACCACATAAGGGAGGTAGAATCATTAGAGAAGAGACATCAAACCTTACGGAATTTCAGGCCTCTCAGTTGGTTGTCGCATGTTTCAGATATCTTGGCTGCTATAAGTTCTGTGAGCAAGTAGAGAGAGTTCAACACCACCCTAAGCTCACTAGACATTTTGTAGCCCATCCTTAGGACAACAGGGTGACTCTTGCTGGGGTAACCTACACAGTTTCACCTTCCATCATTTCAAATGCCACCAGGATTCCTACTGTAGGGGAGAAGTGGTACAAGGCCCAAGACCTGGATGAACACCACTATGAGCCTTATATCAAACCCCAACATAGAAATGAGATGAAGAGACTTTTTCCTTTCAGATTTCTTGAAGATAAGTATGTCCCCATGATGAAAATCATCATGAACTATTTCATTTGTGAGGGTAGATTCTCCAGGTTGTACACTTATCACCTTAGACTCTTGATGCATTTTACCTGGGTGAGGATGTTAAACTTCCCTTACTTCTTGTTCAGGAATATTGAGAAGATGGCTCATTTTGTGTAGAAGAAGCCATACCCTCAGCAGATGAGTAGTCTCTATCACTACTCCCTGATCAAGATCATTGTGCTTCATCATCTCAGTCTCCTCAACATCTCTGAGGAGACCTTTATTTCTCATGACATCTTCAGGGATCCATAAATTCCTCCACCAGTGTCTCAAGAAGTAGGGGGACCTTCTAGCAGTATTTAGGTGAAAACATATGAGGAAGCCAAGGAGATTAGAACTACTGAGGTGCCCATTTACATGACATATCAGAGGGGCAAAAGGAGATTATTTTCAGCCGATAGGCAAGTGTTTGCTCCACAGGATGTGGAAGGGGCCTTGCCTTCTTCATCAGCCCATAGGCAAATGCTAGCTCCACAGGATGTGGAAGGGGCTTTTCCTTCTTCATCGACACAACATGTCTAGGTGCAGCAACTGTACAAAGGGAAGGAAAATATGCCAGAGGAGAGTTGTGATGATGAGGAGGAAAGGAACTTTGACTTGACTGAGCATGATGAGTCGGAGCATTGTTATACTCATCATGGAGTTGAAATCATTGACTTAGAGGCTCAGGACGAAGAAACCATAAAAGACATCAACACACAAGAAAATGAGGCTCAAGTACAAGATTTGGCAGACAATTTGGAGAGGATCAAATATGTCATCACATATTTGGAGCAAAAGAACAAGTAGTTGAGTGACAAACAAGTCCTCATGGAGCTACAAATGCTCAACGTAAAGCAACAAAGTGGTAAAGAGGCACAAGTCACTTTGAATCCTATTGAGAAATAGATTGAAGGTGATAGAGAGACTTGGCTTGAGAGAGTCAAGTTGCACCTTGAGAAGCTACTAAAGAAGGCCAAAGAGACAATCATATGATCAGACACAAGGCCTATCATTACAGGACCCGAAACAAGATTTGCAATATGAGGGTCAAGAAGATGAAAGCTAGGCTAAGGCGGGCTTTGAAAACCAAAGAGGAGGAGGATAGGCTCAGGATGCTTATTGAAGCTTCCTTGGATCATCAAGACACTTGATGATGGTTATTCTCACCAATGTTTAACAAGCTTGGAGAATTTTTTTTCATTTTCCTATTTTTGAAATTCCTCACACAAGAAAACTGCCTAAATGTGGCGCTGCGCTTTTCCTAGGGGAACCCAATGAAGAAATGGTTTGTAATTTTCGATTTAGAGCAATGAGGACATGCACCCTAGTGATACTAAAAGTTTTTGGGGCCAGAATTGGTCCACTAAAAGGTCAAAAAACACCCTAAAAATGACCTTTCTGCCACTTTTTGGACACACAAAAGCAGTCTTGAGAGAATCACATTTTGAGGGGCCAAATGAGCTTCAAACGCAAAAATTCTAGGTATTTGGGAAAGTAGACTTAAATATATTTCCAATGAGCTGTGATGAGCTCAATGTGGATGCTAGGAAGGCCTCCACAATGGACCTCAAAGTGGTGCTGTGCGTTGGGCCAGTGGCGCTGCGCGTAGGGTAGTTTTTGCTCAGGATGACTATTTTTCCGGTTTTTTTACTGTGTTCTTGGATTATTTCTCATGGAGGTTGTCTCACCATTGTAAATGATGAATTTCCATGTAACTATGATAGATAAATAGTAATAGAGGGTAGATTCATTGCTTTAGAAGTCAGTTTGAGCTTAAATGAATCAGTTTTCCACTTTTAGAGGCAAGTTGTTGAAATGCCTATATTCATGTTTCTTGTTCAGTATTAGTTAGATTAGCTCCTCGTCTTAGGGATTAGACCCACGAGTATGGGAGGAGGTTGATTTCATGTCTATATCATCTTCTTCTTTCTCATTGTAAAGGGTTGGACTCACCTGGATGCTTAGACCTTGATTGTACACCTTTTGTAAGAAGTTTAATAGGAGATTAATAAGAATTGTAGCTATTTTTATGGGATCCATATGGTATGGATTTTTAGTAAAGTTTCTTATTCTATGATCATATTTTAATGTTTTTTACTATTCAGTTAATCATTTCACTGCTTCTAGTTGAATGTTTCAAGTTGATAGGTAGAATTCATTACATCAGTGCTCTGCCTTGGGAAACCATTCATCATTTCATGTTTTTTGCAGTCTAGGAAGGATCCATGGTTTTCACATGCTCTTCTTAGCTTATCACTAGTCTAAAACATCTCACCCCATCAAGCCCTTGAGTGCTAAAGCCTATGCCTACCTTGCCCCATTGAACACCCTGCAATTCTGACCTAGTTCCCTAGACCTAAACTGTCCAGCTCCTCCTAATCCGGAAAAAACCCTTCAAAATCAAATCAAAATATTGTGCAACTATACCTAGCCTAATATTCTTTACTTGATCCAGTCTCCTTGGCTAAGATCCTTATGGAGAGAGCCCTCTCCTAGCCTAGTAGGGCTAGCTACTTCGCTAAGCCTGGTTTGTGGTTACCCTGACATTGCCTTCCTTCAACATGAGGTTCAATCCAGGTGATAACATAGTGATGAATCCACTGGGGAATGAAAGATTAATCACCCTGGTAATATCTTTCATTTGAATTCTTAAGCTTATGGATGATGAGTTTTAGAATTTACTAGGCTAAATTGGAAAGTTGTAAAGCAATATATAAAACTTGGAAATTTGAGAACACTTGCTTCGAGAAAGTACACTAGCGCCAATTTAAATCCAAGCCCTACCCCAGTAGTGGATAATCCTAACTTGATTTCAAGAAGATTCAAAAAACAAGAAAGTTCAGTCAGTCCCACACCTTCAATAAAAGTAGATTCTTTCCCTGATGAGTGGTTGTTTTTAGATGATCTCCCATTTGATCTATCATTTGATCTTTCCTTATTCAGAACCAAGTCTGAAAGTGCACTTGATGATATAGTTCTAGATCCAGAGTTTATTGCAGACCTCGAAGTCCAAAAGGAAAATGGATCAATTGATGAGAATATCCTAAATTATCCTCAATCATCTCTCACTATTGCTAAGATCCCTGAGCTTTCTGAACCAGTGTCCACTACCCTCAGTTCATCATTATTCCCTTCAACTTCTGAAATTCATTGCCAACCCCCATTCATACCTTCACTTAAATAAAATCTCTTTTTTGAGCCCATAGGATTCACTTAAATAAAATCTCTTTTTTGAGCCTTCATAAATAGAAAGAGGGTTATGCACTAAATATAAAAAGAGGTTTTATTTATTTACCATACCTCCACTTTATTTATATTTTTATTTGTTTACACCCTTGCATGTATATAAGGTGACTTATGGAGTAAATATAAAAAATGTTTTATTTATTTACCATACTCTCATTTATTTATATTTTTATTAATTTACCATACCTCTTTTATAAATATGGTATTTCACCCATAGGATTCACTTAAATAAAACCTATTCTTGAAAATTATGGAGAATGGAAGGTTGTAGCTCCTAATTTCAAGGGCTATTTGAGGTGATTTGTAAAAATGTACTATTATACAAAATATTTGCCCACTAAAAATTTAAAATCCATTAATTTCGCCAAAGGGAGAACATTCGCCCCTAAAAGTTTCCATGATCCTCCCCGAACCATATTGCAGTTATATTTCTTGAACACTTTTTTTACACCTGCATCATCCATCTTGCTTTCAAAAACCAAATTTATGGCCAACGAAGGAATATGCACAACACCCGAAAGTGTTCTACTCCTTCCACTTTGCAACTTAAACTTGCGTTTTTCACGACCAATGATTCTTGCCTTCCTCTCATTCCCTAAGAACACATCACCACCGTCATATTTATCATACTCGCAGAACCGCTCCTTGTGGGGAGTGAAGTGAACGGATGCACCTGAGTTAATCAACTATGCCTCATGATCTACATGTGTACTTGAAGAAGAAGCCATGTACACATCCCCACCTTCATCTAAGGTGGTTTTCGCTTCTACAAAAGGAGCATCATCAGATCCCTTTCCTTTTTCAAGAGCTTTAGATCTACAGTACTTTTTTAAGTGCCCTTCCTTTCCGCATTTTCAGCACACCTTTACAGGCTTCCCTAGAGATTTAGATCGCCCTCTATATTTAGATCTCCCACTTTAGGATTTATTTTTGTTTCTATTCTAGGACTGTCCTCATACAGACAAGGCATCACCATTTTGGCCCTCCTTATTTTTCCATCTCATATCCTCTGAGAACAAAGATGAGACTATTTCATGAAACTGTAAGGAAGTCACATTGCTACCTATTGCAACAACCAAACTAGCCCACAAATCTACTAGAGAACACAAAAACTATTGCACTTATCTTCATCTGAAATTTCTATATCAATAGATAACAATTGGCTTACCACAATATTAAAGGTGTTAGGATGCTCTGTCACTGAGTCTCCATTCTTCATCCTCAGGTTATACAACTTTTTCTGTAGGAACAGTTTATTCACTAGAGACTTAGATTGGTACAAAGTCCCTAACTTTTCCAACAAATCCTTCATCGAAGCTTCCCCTGATACATTCAACAATAATGAATCTAAGATACACAATTGTATTGTGCTCTTTGCCTTTTGATCCAACTTCCGCTAGTCTTTAGCTAACATTTCCATTGGTTTAGTATCCAGATCTGCCACAATCCACTGATCTTTATCCATAAGTAGATCCTCCATATTGAGTTTCCACATCTCAAAAACCTGACCATTAAATTTCTTAGTCTATATATTTCCATTTCTCTCCATCTTCTTTCACCACAAGAATCAATCCCACAGATATTCCACTAAACAGGGTCTACCACATGCCCGAGAGAAACCCCTCTGCAGGAAACACATACCCTTTAAGCCAAAACAACTCTGATACCAAATGTAGGTTTTAACCTTGCACAAAAGTTACCTACATACGAATTCTAATAAAAAGAAAATAAACAATGGTGAGAGCATAAGACATAAAAGAGATATACATAGAGATTTTCCCCCAGATCCCAAAACCGAGACTACCAGACTGATTTTTCATTATAATCCTTTAAATGTTACAACACATATATATACATGTTGAAGAATCCATAAAACCCAATCCATTAACCCTAGACTTGACCCTATATGTAGTTCTCTTGACCATATCTACCAAATACCATGGGCAGAAAACCATCATGCCCAAAACCATTTGCGAAAATCATACAAAAAAAGCATAGGTAGGTCTACCCACCTAATATAAGGTCCAAAAAATAAAAATCTCCAGACCATTGCCCCAGACCTCATATAGGGGGGCTACCGCCCCCCTCAAAAACCCATATTGCATCAATCGCAATGAACAACGGGGGTTATCGCCCCCTGTCACCCACCCACGCATGGGGCTAGTCATGGAAAATATATAAAACAAACCCAACACTCAATAGGTTTTTGTTTGATCTCTTTCAACTTGATGATTCACTGCGACTCAAACTTCAAGTTCTTAAACTATTTTATCAGTGTTTTTTTAATATCTACAAATGTTTTGTTCTAGTTATTTGAATACTTCATATACCATGTCAATGCTCTATCTTGTAGCTTCATAATGAGCTGCTCTTTCCTTATATTCCCAGCATTGATCTACTTCGCAGTCCATACAACTTCACATAAAAACCAAAACTATTATGGATCCTCCAATCTAGTTCCTTTGAAAATTGGTAGCTTAATATCATAAACCATACTTATTCTTGGAGGGGGAGGGGGATTAGAAAGGGGAGGGGGAGGGGGGTAAGTGGGGTAGGGATAGGGAGAAAGCTCAAAACACCAAGAATATTACTAGATTCTGGCTTCTGCAATCTCTCAGGCTGGGAGCATGAACACTGCGAAGTTACCTAGGAGTTATCAGGGTGGATTTTCTCTCTTTCACTTTTAGATCCACTCAAAAGATGACTATAGTCAATCTCTACAAAGGTCTTTGCATCTTACTCAGAAAATCTCTTTCTAGTATCTACTCTATATCTCTTTCCACTTCGTAGTACTCTGATCTCTTGCTTAAATTTATTCTCACTTCTTCCAAACATAAGTAAACTAGAAATCTAATTGCATCCATAAAATTCCCTTTTCACAACAAAGCATCTTAATCTAATGTTTTCGAGATTTTAAATACTTATCATGCGGTCCTTTGAAGAATCATCATTCTGCTTTATTCTAGGACACGATCAAGTCTACGGTGAACTCAGTAATGAATCCTCCCAAGATGCTATCCATCTAGAAATGGGCATCCCTTGATATCCTATTGTCAGTTCTCTTGAGTCGTGTTGATGCCTCGAAAATCGTTGCAACAACAATGGGGGATAACCACCCGGTCCGAACCTTAAAGCAGCTCCTTTTCCGTTTAGTGTGGTGGCTCTAACTGGTTTAACTAGGTCCAGTTACCTTCTCCCTATTGCTATTGGTTTATGATGTATCTTTACCTACCAATAGACAGGGATATCAAATCACTTCTTCTTGCTGATCAGGCAAGAGAATGACCCTTAAGCTGATTTGGGTTCAGCCAAGCCACAACTAAAATTTTGCCTCTTTGAGGAGAGGACTTAAAAGAATGTAGAAATTACTCTAAATGCAAGCTTATTCTATGATGTAACAAAAGAAACTAATCTAAGTCCTATCTTAATTAGGCAGATATAGATCTAACTGGACTAAGAGCAAGATAATTAAAGTATTGGGATTTAAATATGTCTCATTTATAATGAATATCAAGTTAATGAAATAGTTCAATTAACTGATATTATGGTTACCAAAACACATCCTATTGAGACCTATCAACTGAAATAATAAACCAACAACATTCAGGAAGTAGTTCACAAAAATGATATTAATTATCAAATCAGTAAATCCAATAATTGAATAATGATATGTGGAAATAGTTCACAACACATTACCATTCAATAAATCAGTTTTATTAAGGTAGATTTATGAGTAAATAGTTACTCAGAAATCAGAAATTAATCCATAAGAACAGAGATACATGATAACAACATTGAGACAAACTACCCATATTGACAATAGTGCACAAATATGAATAAAATGACACATTCCTGTTACCATAAAAAAGAAACTGATATTTGAAACAGTAGTATTAAAAATACCAATTTATTGCATCCATTTCTCTGACCTTGGTCTCCAACAGTCCTTTACATTGCTTCAACTTATGCCTTCAAAACTAGAGCCACAATAGTGCAAACTTTGCCCCTCATACATAATTCAAGATACAAAGAAAAAATCCTCAATAATTCCCAGATCTGAGATTTTCTCTCCTCTCTCCTACAACTCTAAATTCCTATTACAGTAGTGCTTTCAGAAGTCTAGAATTGCAGAGGAGAGCAGCCCATATTACATTCTGCAATCTATTATTTATACTATTTGCAAAGGAATTTTGGAGAGGAGAGTTTGTTGAAGAGAAATCTGCTAAATCCAATTTTACTTGCTTAAAATTCTGATCTTCAATTGCTGGAGCATTCTCATTGATTGAGATCTTTTTCTCCGTATTTCTTCCACTATTTTCCTGCAAAAAGAAATCAAAATAAATTAAGATGCAACCAAAATATCATTTCTGGCAATTAAATCAAATCCAATCTAATTCAATTAAATAAATAATTGAAAATGAAATGTAAGCTTTCTATTGATACATGTGATGATTTGATTGGCCAAGGATATCATTGACAAGTGAATCTGCAATTAGAAGAGGCTTGAACAAATGAAAATGAAGAAAATAACTCAGAAAATTGATTTTGTTTTAAAATTCGGAGCTTGATCTTCTCCCTGATTTTTGACCCAATAAATGATTAAATCTATTAGTGAGACCTCCTCAAAAATGTTCTCCTTGATTTTCTCTTTCCAATGAGCTGCCCTGGGCCTCATTTGGCCAAGTAAAACTCAATCTATGGGCCTCCAAAATAGGTGAGTCAATTCTGGCACAATTATGGAATTTCTGTCGCTGGGCTAAAAATCAAAATTCTAGTTTAAAAATTAAATCATAAACTAGAATTCTAATTATATAATAATTAATTCTAATTTAATTCTTAATTATGAACTAAACTAATTAATTAATACACTATTATTAATTAATCTTAATATAACTAATTAATATAATCTATTTATAAACTAATTAATACTAAATTAAAATTAAATTTTAATTTAATTAAATTAATTAAATTTTATATATTAATTAATTTTAATTATTATCATACATTAAATATTATATATATATATATATATATATATATATATATATATATAGATATATATATATATATATAATAACCTACCACTCTACTTGTAACTCATTCGTATGAATGAGTTTTAAAACTAAAAAACACATGGGTCATCGAACTTTGGTTAGTGCTTTTAAGTTCCTTCGTATCAGCAAATCGGGACGATATGGCCATCGGGTTTTTTAAAGTTTGGCATTGAAAAACCCCGATGTGATGCCTTTTGACTTTGTTTATCGGCGATCGGGGTATGGCGATCGAGGTTTTTTAAAACTTAATACAATACAAACTCCCCGATCCGATATCGGGGTATGGTGTGTATCGGGATTTTTAAAATATGTTCAATAAAACTTCCGATCCAATCCCCCGATGCGATGAAAATTATTTTATTTATTTATTTATTTATTTATTATACTTTATATATTAAATTTTAATTAAATTAAATTAATTATATATTAATTTAACTTAATTATTTAATATTTAATATTATTTTTCTTATTTTGGTTTTATTCTAATGAAATTTGGTTGAGTTGTGAAATTATTGAAACTACAGCTACTTGAATGTTATGGGTTTTCGAGATTAATAATTGATTTGGAAATTGGAGTAAATTTCTTAAATCCCGATAATTAATGATTTGGCCGTATGACTAAAAATGGAAAAATGTTAGTAAAAACCTGCTATGGGTTAATATTTGAAATGAATGCGTTATTGAACTAATTTATTTACAAAATGCAATTTTGTACATTTTATGCATTTTTAACCCAGGCTACATAAATAATTAGACTTTCAAAGGAGTGCCATTTTCAAACCAGTTGACCAAATGAGATGAAACAAGCGTCAATGGGAAGCTTATAAAAAAATCGATTACTAACAAAGAAATCAAAACAAGAATCCAAAGAAAATGAAAAATTTGACAAATGCGTAGGGCAATCAACAAAATAAAAATCCAAAAAGGTGTTTAGCCAAAATTTTTATAGAAAGGGTTCCCATTATTGATGTGTTCACTTCAAAAATGGGGGGGTTGTGTTTTTAGCACAACAATGGCGACACACGGGAGAAGAACCAGTTATCTCTGTTTGATATGAATAAGATTTTCCTAAAATTAAAGTAAAAATAATTCAGGAAGAGAGAATTTTTTTTGGAATGCTTGACTAGGTTCATTAATCTTAATAAAAACAAGAATCATCTAACTGTAATTTTTCCCAAAATTTCTCATAAATTAAAATATTTCAAAACTCTATATCAGTCCTTAATTAGTTGTAGAGATAAAGCAGGGGTCACTTTACAGCTTAGCTTTTAAAATATACTCATTTGTCATAGGTAGAGCCACTGCTGCCATCAAACATCTATAGTCTTGACAGGGTTACCTTTTAATCATCAATGATTCAGAATCCCATCTATTTAAAAATTATTGATCTAGAAATAAATCCATATATATATGTTTATTTTTTATTTTTTATTTTTGTTATAAATCTTTAAAAGTCATTGTCCTAGTTTGGTGGCCAGACAGTTGACAATGCCATTCACTGGTTATAATCGGACTGAACAAGATGGCTCATGATGATACCCCTTGTCTTATAATTATTTGTAATCATAAGCCATTACCCTGGCTTGTTTAGCAGTGTTGGTAATTTCAACCTATTTTTCCCCTATGATCATAGTAAGCAGGCTCGTGATGAAACCTCTTATCTTTTAAGTTTAAATATATTTCTGGATTATACTCTAGAAAAATAAGACTCTTTGGGACAAGGAGAATCATTGACTCTTTAAGAGTTAAGAATGACAATTTCAGAGTTAAAGGTGCTTTGCTGTAAAGTGTCTTTACTTGGTTAAAAATAACTTTTCTTGATTGATAATAGAACTCTGAAAGATCCTAATGAAATTTTGAAATCTCAAAATGATTACAATTTGATGAAAAAGAAATTTTCAGATTTTATGATACTTTGCCAACTTCTCTTGATTAGTAATCTCTTCCTTAAATATGTCTACTTTTGTAATAAGAAAATCAAACTTTACTAAGAGATTTAAGAAAACGCTAATAGGTAACTATTAACAATTTTTCTCCATGAATGCTGACCATAGTTAGGTAACAAGAAGACCTTCCATATAAATCACGACAAAGTCACCAAAATCAAAACTGAATACCAAAAGAAAAGAAGTCTTATTCTAAAGTGAGAAAAGAAATCAGAAAACGAAATTAAAATGAAGAAATGTGAAAAATGAAGGAAAATCCAAGTTTCGAAAGATAAACTCAAACAAGAATGCTTATACCAATGTCTCAACAATATGAAGAAAAAGAAAATAATCGTGTAATCAATCTTTCTTATGTTGAGATTTATGAAAATCATACCTTGCAGGGTTGTAAGTGTTTTTGGCTTTTTTGGATAGCAGTGACGATAAAATTTAGCCACAATGAAAATTTTCTATCTGATATCAATCTTCTTGTTTCAAAGCATCGTCTTGATCATTTTTTAATAACAGGAATGCTCAAAGAAACAAACTAAAGGTTCAGAAATTCCCTGGTGTAGTTATTTCGATGAAGAATATCATTGCTTCTTGAAATTAAGCCAGGAGAAGAGTATGGACTTCGAAAATATGATCTGGCGGAGGATTGGAAGCTTCAAATGGAGAATTGCAAAACAGATTTTTTATATCAGAAAAAAAAAACTGAAACTTAAGTAACAAATTAATGAAAGTGGGTATATGAATCTTACCATTGGATAATTGCTTTTGATTTTACCTGAAATGTATCAGTTTCTCCAAACTAGCTGACTTCTTATTTTAATTATCATTAAAAACATGAAGAAGTCAAACTAACCAAAATCCTATAACCCAAAATCATTATTTATTTTATTTACACTAGAGTAAGCAGTAAAATGTAAAAATAGAATGCTTAGTGCTCAAGGGAGTTGAAATTAAAACAAATACATCAAAAGTTAGAATAAAATGAGAATTTGCAGTAATGACTGTTTTTCAAAATATTATAAGTTTCATATAAATTCCATGATTTTATAAATTGTCCAGAATCGATACCAAATCCAAGATAATAAAATTTAAATATGAAGATAGAGAAGTCTCGAATTCAATTTCTAATTATGGAATTATATATTTAAAACTTAAATGTATGAGAAATCAAAATGGTTTAAATATGCTGCAAATTGGTCATTAACTGTTTTCTTACCATAGTGGTTACCCAAGCTTGGTTTTAAAATAACATATCGTTGTATCGGATGATTCGCATCACATGTCTCTTCACCATGCTTGAATTTAAATTTACAAGACTTTACTTTTGTTGCTATGCCATATATCGATTAAATGTTAATGGCTCAAAGGCATGCATTGGAAGCTATCGCATCGGAGATTTCAATGGCAAATTGCTGATAAGAACATGTGCAATGAAATGAAGCGATCGCATCATTAAAGAAATATTATATCGGGGATCGGAGAATATTTACATTGTGCTTCCGCACATCGTAGATTCAGAGAAGTGACGTGAGCATAAAAAATGTGATGAAACGATTGCAATATCGGCGATGCGATGGATGACGTAGCTAATTGGAAATTGGCAGACTTTGGGTACCCGATGTAACACAATATGATTCTTTCGATGCCGATATGTGATGAAGAGCGGACCCGATAAATTTTTATGATGGGATTTTAATAACATATCAGATCCGAGACATCAGCCCTTTTAAAGTTATTCTGCTACCACTATTGCGATTAAACAGACACGATATTTTTTAAACTTGATTTGAATTTTATATCGGGTCCGGAATTATGTGGTCATCGCAATATTGGTAAAGTCGATTATCAGAGTTCGGCGATTCACGATAATGGAAATATACTTCAACTGCAAAGTTCCGATATGCGAAATGCGATATGGCATGTGAGTAAGATAATACATCGGAGGTCTTTGATGAACAATTTGTTATCAAAAGAAATGCTAAGAACTACTTCCGATGAAATCTTATGATGCGAATGGTCTTATGATATTCCTTGAAATTTCAATTGGGTTTTCTAAGTGAATAAAAGCAAAGTTAAAAAATGTTCAAATTCTAATGAATCAAAAATAAAATTTCCCTGAACCTGTTGCAAATTTGAAATGGGTTTGCTGCTTACTTCAAGTTTCGAAAACAAATGAAAACCTGTAAATAAAACAGAACACAAATAAAAAATAAACTAAGTAAAAGATAAACTAATAAGAGATGAGAATGAATTTGCAAATGCGTACCTGGAAGGAAATTGTCTGCAAATTTTACCTTATGAATCTTCAAATTCTTCCTTTGATTTATACAAATTTCAACTTTGTTCAAAATCATCTCATCATTTATTCTAAATCTAAGTGTGCAATCAGCCTAAATAAGATCTGTTTATTCATGTTCAGGAAATATAAAATTTACGAGAAATAAATATAAAAATTGGCTTCCCTTTTGAATTGAAACAACAATTTATTATCTCTGCTTATTCTGAATAACTTGAGAAGAATCCATATTGTTATAGCGACTGTTCAATAATACCTTTAGTAAATTAATATGATGCGTTTTGTAGCATCAAATAATAAACTAAAGATCAGAATGGGATAAAGCCACTACTTGTGGAAAAATATCAAAACATATTTAAAGGTGTGCACACAGCAGAATGGACATCCTTAACAAATTTCGAGGAAGATAATATGAACTTCATATGATTACCGTGAAAGGTTACACTGACTAATAATGATTGAATTAGAATTAAGCTTATGATAGACAGTCATACATTTCATGGGATAATGGGATCACGAAGCTTTTATATCCTCAAATCCTTACCATATAAATTTCAAAAGAAAATCTTAGAAGGAAATATTGAAATAAAGAAAAGTGGCTTTGAGGCGATTGATGCCAAGTGCAATCTTAATTGAATTTAATCAAGACATTATTCAAAATAAGCATAGTAGAGATATTGTTGTAAGAATTTTTTTAAAAAGAAAAGTAAGAATTAAAATTTTCTGATAGGGAAAAATGTTTTCACTGAACATGTATGAGAATGGCTGATTTCTTTATTTTATTTTTAATCTACAGAACTGTTGAAAATAAATTAACTACATAAAACAAACTAACTAATTTAATTCTACTCCTATTCTAACTATGTACATGAAAATGACTAGGTATAGTCATATTTCCAGTGTAGCCATTTTCTCATTTTAATTGCTGCATGTATGTACAGTTCAAATGTTAGTAATAAAAATACAAATCTAATTAAACTAATAAAATTAAATATGAAATCAGAATGTACAGTTATTGTTAGCAAGTTGATTAAAATCTCTTTCTCTTGAAATTTGCTTTCCAATTTAATACCAATCAGATCACAAAAATCTGGATGGACTTCCATTAATGATTGGGAAACGTTCAAAAGAGGAGATGACAGGCCGAATTGTGGATATGAGTTTTCAAATTCAAAGGCCTGAAAAAAATTGTTAGTGTTATTTACAAATGTTAAGCTATTAACAATCTTCTTTGAGGGAAAAATTTCCAAATATTTTCCAAATAAATTAATGAAAAATGAATGGAAATCTGTTAAATACAATTGAAAATTATTAATTGAATTAAAATGCTGGCCATATTGTAAAAATATGTCAGGCCAGGTTAGCTCAGAAGTTAATGAGCGCAAAACAACTGAGTGATTTATTCATTAGCTAGTACTTAATTTATACAAATACAAAACGGATCAGTTCATCTTCTAGATGACTGTCCGGCTTCACCTCATCCGTTTCGGATTAGGTGTCAACATTCCCCCCCTTAATCTGAAGGGATGTTGGTGAGTCCAAGCATCATCCTGAATCTTTCAAGTTTTTCTCTTCCAAGCGCTTTGGTGAAGATGTCTGCAATTTGCTCGTTTGTGGAACAATGACGGAGATGGATTGTTTTGGCCTCAACATGATGTCGGATCAGATGATATTTAGTATTGATGTGCTTAGTACGATCATGGAACTTTGGGTTCTTGGCCAACTTTATTGCAGATGTGTTATCAATCATGAGTGGAGTTGATTGTATTTGTTTTACCTGCAAATCTTCAAGAATTTTCCTGAGCCACACAATTTCTTTCGTTGCTTCAGCTGCTGCCACGTATTCTGCTTCTGTTGTGGAATCTGCTGGTACTGATTGTTTGCGTGATCTCCAGGAGACAGCTCCTGATCCAAGACTCATAGCATATCCTGAAGTAGATACCCCAGTTTCTTTGTCTCCATCGAAGTCTGAATCAGAGTATCCAATCAAGTTGAAGTCGTCCACCTGTGTATACTTGATTCCAAGGTCTTGAGTTCCCTTCAAGTACCTTAGAACTCTTTTTGCAGCAGACCAATGTCCTTCACAAGGCTTTTGCATAAACCTTGAGAGAATTCCAACAGCAAATGAAATGTCTGGTCTGGTAGTAGTGAGGTAGATGAGACTTCCTACAAGCTGTCTATACTTTGTTGCATCCTCAAATTCTTTTCCTTCAATAGATGTGAGCTTCAAGTTTTGTTCCATTGGAGTAGAAAGGGGATTGCACTCTGTCATGCCAAATCTGTTTAACAAATCTCCAATGTATTTTTTTTGAGAAAGAAATATGGACTTTGGATGTTGGGTTACTTCAATGCCAAGATAGTAATGAACATAGCCTAAATCAGTCATTTCAAAAAATTTTCCTAATTCTTTCTTTATGGATGCAATATAGCTTTCATTGTTCCCTGTCATTAAAAGATCATCTACATATACCACAAGATATACAACTGTTTTGCCAACTTTCTTGACAAATAAAGTTGCATCATCAAGATCAAAATGTTTGAAGTTGAGTTTCAGAAGATGCTCAGTTAGTTTTTCATACCAGGCTCATGGTGCTTGTTTGAGGCCATACAAGGACTTCACAAGTTTGCATACTTTGTTTTCATGTCCTTTCACAGCAAATCCTTCAGGCTGGGACATAAAAACATTCTCTTTTAGATCTCCATTCAAGAATGCAGTTTTTACATCCATTTGATGGACTTTCCAACCGTTCTGAGCAGCTAGTGCAAAGAGTGTCCGGATGGTGGCCCATTTTGCTGTGGGAGCAAAAGTTTCCTCATAATCGACCCCTTCCTTCTGTGCAAAACCTTTTGCCACAAGCCTAGCTTTGTGCTTGTCAAGTGAGCCATCAGCTTTGTACTTGTTCTTGTAGACCCACTTGCAGCCAATTGGTTTGGTTCCAAATGGAGGATCAACCAGCTTCCAAGTGCCATTCTTTATGAGGGCATCATACTCCTTCTGCATCGCTTCTTTCCATTCATCATGAGAAGCAGCTTCTTTGAAGGAAGTTGGTTCAAAATCTGTAGACAAGTTCAATTCACAATCATAAGTAACATCCATATCAACAGGTGAATTAGAGTTATCTACATCACCTCCATCTTGTCGGTTTGAATTTCTGGTTCCTGTTTTTCCAATTTCATCAGGATGAACACTTTCAAGTGTCTTTGTCAGCCACTTTGGGGGACCTTTCTGAGATGGTCCAGGCTGTTCTGTTGATGGAGTTGGGTCTGAATCAAGATTGAGTCTCCCAATTCTATCAATTACATCACTTAAAGCATCATCCGTTGTTGGAGTGTCATGCAGGGGAGATTTTTCTTCAGAAAAAGATTCCACATGTTGATCTAGTATAGGAATCCCCCCTTCAAGATGTGGAATCTGATTATCAAACTCTTGAAATGATTTCGGTTTTGTGAATCTATCCAAGTGATCAAGTTGCTACTCAACAACACTGTCAGATTTGGATGATTCAAGAAAAATGACATCTCTAGATAAAACAAACTTTTTATTTACTTCATCATAAAGGCGGTATGCTTTAGATGTGTTTGAATACCCCAGGAAGATACACTTACGACTTCTAGCACCAAGTTTGTTTCTATGTACCTTTGGTATTAAAGCATAACATGTGGAACCAAATATCCTGAGATGTTTTACCGAAGGAACATGTCCATACCACAATTCATAAGGAGTCTTGTTTCTTATAGCACTAGATGGACATCTATTCTTTATATATGCAGCACATAGAACAGCATCAGCCCAAAACATTGTCTTTACATTTTTGAAGAAAAGCATGGATCGTACCATATTCAAAATTGTTCTGTTCATTCTTTCAGCTACACCATTCTATTGAGGATTATAAGGCACAGTTGTTTGATGTTTAATCCCATGTTGGCGAAGATAGTGTTCAAATTCATTTGATGTATATTCTTTTCCATTATCAGTGCGAATAGACCCAATATGAGATTGTGCATCATTTTCAATCCATTTATGAAAATTCTTGAATGTTTGAAAAGCATCAGATTTGTTCTTCAATAAGTAAACCCAACACATTCTGGTGTAATCATCAATAAATGTCATGATATATTTATTTCCATTTGCAGAAGGAACAGGCATTGGACCACATAAATCTGAATGAATAAGTTCAAGCTTCCTATGTGCTCTTGAATGTGAATCATGAAAAGACTGTTTGCTATGCTTTCCTAGAATGCAAGCATCACATTGTTTATGTTTTCTAGGAATTGTAGGCAAACCAGCCACACCATTTTTCTTCAACAAGCGGAGACTATCATAGTTTAAATGTCCAAATCTAGCATGCCATAATAAACTTGATGGAAGTGTACATTCTTCATGATGAGAAATATATGAGAAATGCTGTGCATGAGCAGAGGTTCCTTGCAGTTTAAGGAGTCTTTCTTCTTCTATACCCCTCATGACAAGTGAGTGGTCAGATGCCTTTCTTACCTCAAGCTTGCCATCAAACATGTGAATGAAGTGACCTTGCTGGCGGATGTGAACCAGGGACATCAAGTTTCTCTTCAGCTGTGGGAGATATAGAACATGATCCAGAAGAAAGTCTGGAAGACCAGGCAGTTTAAGCCTGATTGTGCCAAGCCCTGATTGCTTGATTTTTGACTGATCTGCAAAGTATACTGCTCCATCAACATTGTTAGTGAAATATTCAAAGAAATCTCTCCTATGAGTCATATGACAGGTTGCTCCTGAATCAAGCAACCAGTCATTTTTCGAAGAAGCAAGTGAAGCATTAAACAAGTCTTCATTTACTCCAATGTTACATTGTGCCTCAATATAGTGAGCGGATTCAGGTGCTTTACCTTTGTCTGAGTCATCAGTTTTACCTTTCTGCTGATTTCTTCTCTGCTCAACTTTGTCCCATGGTAGCTTGCATGTAGAAGCATCATGTGATCCATTTCGTTTGCAGCGAATGCAATGCAGATCTGCCTTTTCTGCTTGAGGATGTTTGCCCCCCCTGCCTCTGAAGTATCTTCCTCTTCCTCTTCGTCCACCTCTTCCTCTTGTAGAATCTTGAGCATGCTGCTTTTCTTTATGAGCAAGGCAAACAGTCTCTTCAGAAGATTCAGGGACTGTTTTCTTTCCAAAGGCTTTCTCTCTTTCAGCAAACTTTTTCACAAGAGTGTCAAAGGTTATATCTTTAAGATTTCCATTTGCTTGTAAAGACTCAAGATAGTTAGAGTAGGTAGGATAGAGTGCTTTGAGAAAGGCAATAAGAGAGATATCCAGCTCAACCTTAGTGGATTTAATGTCATGCACTATAGATTTTATTTCAGAAGCAAGAGTAAGAGGATCATTATTTTTCAGTTCAAGAGTGAAGAGTTTAATCATGAGTTGAACAACTTCAAGTGCAGAATGTGTATCATAGAGTTCTTTCAGCTTTTGTAAAGCTTCAAAGGCAGTGGAATAGGATGAAATATGACGACTTACTTCCTCATTTACAGATGCTGCGATCAATGCAAAGGCTTTGTTGTTCTTATTTTCCCAAATGGCGAGTTCTTTGTCTGATGTGGGCTGCACAGGGTCTCTGTCTTCTTCTCCGACACACACACCTTTCCACAGCTCATTGTAGATGAGGGTGTGTTTCACCATCCGAGACCATTCAGGATAGTTCTCCTTGCCAGTGAGAACTATTCCAACCATTGAAATGATTGAATGCATTCTGTAAAAAAAAAATATCTCTGCCAAAAACACTTCTGTTGAGAGAAAAAAAAAAATCCTTATATGATTGCCTTATGCAATTTTATTTTTATTCCAACAGTATATATATATATATCACTGCTCACATATCATTGTTCAACAAAACAAGGGGGCTCAATACACTGTTCACTGCTCAAATACACCACTATTTAAAAAATCAAAGGGCGCTCAATATATATATCAATACACTGTTCACTGCTCAATACACTGTTCACTGCTCAAATACACCACTGTTTAAAAAATCAAAGGGCGCTCAATATATATATATCAATGTATATCACAGAAACGCACTCATGAAGGGGGCACCATTAACGCAGCAGCCAGCATTAAAAAAAAGCAGCAATACCATTAACTACTCTCAACAGCAGCAGCAGCATAAAAAAAACGCAGCAATACCATTCATATGAAAACGCAGTATTTCATTAACGCACGTGGAGGCACCATATGAAGAAATCACGTGGAGGCACCATTAACGCACCAGAAACGCACTCATGAAGGGGGAACCATTAACGCAGCAGCCAGCATTAAAAAAAGCAGCAATACGCACTCAACCATTAAAAAAAAACACAGTTCTGTATACCACAGTGTCTAATAAAGGGCGCAGTCACCAGCACCATATACCATGGTCTTCAATACGTTAACAGGCAGGAGTCTTCAGCTTTGATAGAACAGTCTTTTAAACAGTCTTTAGAACAGTCTTTTTTTTTTTTTTTAAAACGCAGGAGTCTTCAGCAAAAAACGCAGGAGTCTTCAACACCATACGCAGTCTCAATATATAAACGCAGGTCTTCAACAATGAGCAACCAATATCATATTACACTTCATTCTTCATTAATTTACAAAGATCTTTGGTGCTAGGGACAAGTCAACAACTCACCCATGTGTTGATGATCTTTCGAATCTTCATTCCTATCCCAAAATAGAGCTTAAATTCTAAAAAACGCAGGTCTTCTATACTTTAACAAGTAGCCCTCAATACATTAAAACAACTTTAATAAAAACGGCAGTTATCTTACAGTAAAACGATACCGTTCTCTTCCTTCGTTCTCTTCCACGACTTCCACATACAGCAACGGACCTCAACGCAGCATATGCAGCGATGTCAGAAGGGAGCAGGTGTCAGGCTATTCAGAGAGCGTATGCAGCGCTGGTGTGCCAGGGAGTAGAGGCAGCAGAGGAGTTACACTATTTCTGGAGCCTGGGACCTGTGCTCTGATACCATGTCAGGCCAGGTTAGCTCAGAAGTTAATGAGCGCAAAACAACTGAGTGATTTATTCATTAGCTAGTACTTTATTTATACAAATACAAAACGGATCAGTTCATCTTCTAGATGACTGTCCGGCTTCACCTCATCCGTTTCGGATTAGGTGTCAACAAAATATATCCTCTAGTTGAGATTGTCTTTGAGGAACTAGAAGTTTTTGATAAGAAATGAACATCAATTGATATTGACATGTTAACAACTCTTTATGTTCATGGTTATAATATGAAACTTCAATTTCCCAATAAAGCAATTCATCAATTGAGTTTTTGATAGTAAAGTGCTCTATATGACAACATAAAGTGTTAAAATTCTGAAAAATAAAATCAAAAAATAAATCTAAATTTAAACAAAATAAGTGTGAAATAAAAACTAAAATGAAATCACTATTTGTACAACTAATGTTACAGCACAATTGAGATTGTTTTGAAATAATTTTCTTTTCACAAGGATTGGCCATAATTATGGAATTTGAGTAATTCTGAAGTCCAACTTGTGAATTAGAAAACGAATTATGATAATGAGTAGGAATGAGAGCTTGATTATGATATGAATCATAAATTGGAATGTTTTCTTGAATAGTGAAATCATGAAGATAATTTGTTGCTCTAAAATGAGGATAGGTTGGAATAATTCTTAAATTGAATCATTCCTCATCCTAAGATATTATTTGAAATTTATCATCAGGATTTTCTTGAGAAAAATTGAAATCAACATCCTCAATATCAGAGTAATTATCATAAATGACCTCACAAGATTCTTTAGAATTCCCTTCGATCTCATCCAATATACCAAAACAAGGAGGAACAAAAATTTCATGTTCATTAGTGGCAAAAGAATGATTATTAATTGCTTCTCTATCTTGATAAAAACTTAATGGTAATTCATTTAGATCAGCCTATGTATTTTCTGAAATATCATTAATACCAAGAGGGGAAAAATTACCATCATTAAAAATATCAGGATAAAGGGAAAAAAGTGAGCCTGAAATAATGCATTTAAAATTGTCTCTATTTGAAAACTCTTGTGCATTATGCTCATTGTAAATTTCAGATTGCAAATCATTTCTTTGTATGCTTTCTTGAAGAATGCTGCTTTGCTGCTGTGATTTCAGCATTTGCTCATCATGGAAGAATTCATAAATTTGTATAGCAGTTTGCATTTTATTTACTTTGATTGCTGCTTGTACTTACTGATTTGCGATTTGATTTTCTGAATTGACCGCAGAGTAATTTTCAGATTCCAAGGCAGCTCTTTCTCCAAAATTTCTGATGTTGTCTTCTTGCATTTGATTAGAAATATATTCTAAGCTTTGTGAAACCACTTCATCACAATTTATTTATACATCCAAATTGGAAATATTATTTATATTGGAAGGGGATGGAACAAAGCTTGAATTAATTTCATATGGATTGGGAATGATCAGAAGAGAACAAATATATTCAAACCAATCTAATGATTCTTCTTCCGTAGGTTTATCTTCGTCTTTAAATCTTAAGAAATTCAAATGAAATCGAATATTAAAATCATTAACAGACTCATTTTTAAACCTTCGTAGATATTCAATTTCTTCACATACATGTTCATAATCATAGCCGTCAAATTTACAAATGAAAATTGTAACAAATTGATCCCAGTTGTGGATTGAAGCAACTGGAAGAGTTCTACACCAACTTCTGGCTTTTGCCGCAAATGTGAGAGTAAAAATTTTGCATAAGATGCCTTCATCAATTCCTTGAAAATCATAATTTGAAACATTTTGAATAAATTGAAAGACATGGTTAAAAGCAGAAGAATTTCTCTTACCATTAAACTTTACTTGAGACAATAGTCTTACCACTTCGGGTAGAGTATTGGAAGATGCACATCCATGGATACAACTCCAAATTGGAAGTTTAAGAGGAGCCATCACAATAAATAAAATGTTAAAATTGAAAAGACTCCAATAGACAAAAAATCTCAGGCCCTCCTTCTAGCGCCAAAAATGTTGATGCCTCGAAAATCGCTGCAACAACAATGGGGGATAACCACCCGGTCCGGACCTTAAAGCAGCTCCTTTTCCGTTTGGTGTGGTGGCTCTGACTGGTTTAACTAGGTCCAGTTACCTTCTCCCTATTGCTATTGGTTTATGATGTATCTTTACCTACCAATAGACAGGGATATCAGATCACTTCTTCTTGCTGATCAGGCAAGAGAATGACCCTTAAGCTGATTTGGGTTCAACCAAGCCACAACTAAAATTTTTCCTCTTTGAGGAGAGAACTTAAAAGAATGTAGAAATTACTCTAAATGCAAGCTTATTCTATCATGCAACAAAAGAAACTAATCTAAATCCTATATTAATTAGGCAGATATAGATCTAACCCAACTAAAAGCAAGATAATTAAAGTATTGGGATTTAAATATGTCTTATTTATAATGAATATCAAGTTAATGAAATAGTTCAATTAACTGATATTATGGTTACCAAAACACATCCTATTGAGACCTATCAACTGAAATAATAAACCAACAACATTCAGGAAGTAGTTCACAAAAATGATATTAATTATCAAATCAGTAAATCCAATAATTGAATAATGATATGTGGAAATAGTTCACAACACATTACCATTCAATAAATCTGTTTTATTAAGGTAGATTTATGAGTAAATAGTTATTCAGAAATCAGAAATTAATCCATAAGAACAGAGATACATGATAACAACATTGAGACAAACTACCCATATTGACAATAGTGCACAAATATGAATAAAATGACACATTCCTATTACCATAAAAAAGAAACTGATATTTGAAATAGTAGTATTAAAAATACTAATTTATTGCATCCATTTCTCTGACCTTGGTCTCCAACAGTCCTTTACATTGCTTGAATTTCTTCCTTCAAAACTAGAGCCGCAATAGTGCAAACTCTGCCCCTCATACATAATTCAAGATACAAAGGAAAAATCCTCAATAATCCCCAGATCTGAGATTTTCTCTCCTCTCTCCTACAATTCTAAATTCCTATTACAGTAGTGCTTTCAGAAGTCTAGGATTGCAGAGGAGAGCAGCCCATATTACATTCTGCAATCTATTATTTATACTATTTGCAAAGGAATTTTGGAGAGGAGACTTTGTTGAAGAGAAATCTGCTAAATCCAATTTTACTTGCTTAAAATTCTAATCTTCAATTGCTGGAGCATTCTCATTGATTGAGATCTTTTTCTCCGTATTTCTTCCATTGTTTTCCTGCAAAAAGAAATCAAAATAAATTAAGGTGCAATCAAAATATCATTTCTGGCAATTAAATCAAATCCAATCTAATTCAATTAAATAAATAATTGAAAATGAAATGTAAGCTTTCTATTGATGCATGTGATGATTTGATTGGCCGAGGATATCATTGACAAGTGAATCTGCAATTAGAAGAGGCTTGAACAAATGAAAATGAAGAAAATAACTCAGAAAATTGATTTTGTTTTAAAATTCGGAGCTTGATCTTCTCCCTAATTTTTGATCCAATAAATGATTAAATCTATTAGTGAAACCTCCTCAAAAATGTTCTCCTTGATTTTCTCTTTCCAATGAGCTGTCTTGGGCCTCATTTGGCCAAGTAAAACTCAATCTATGGGCCTCCAAAGTAGGTGAGTCAATTCTGGCACAATTCTGGAATTTTTGTTGCTGGGCTAAAAATCAAAATTCTAGTTTAAAAATTAAATCCTAAATTAGAATTCTAATTATCTAATAATTAATTCTAATTTAATTGTTAATTATGAACTAAACTAATTAATTAATAAACTATTATTAATTAATCTTAATATAACTAATTAATATAATCTATTTATAAACTAATTAATACTAAATAAAAATTAAATTTTAATTTAATTAAATTAATTAAATTTTATATATTAATTAATTTTAATTAATATCATACATTAAATATTAAATATATATTTTTTTTAAATATATATATATATATATATATATATAAAATAACCTACCACTCTACTTGTAACTCATTCGTATGAATGAGTTTTAAAACTAAAAAACACATGGGTCATGAAACTTTGGTTAGTGCTTTTAAGTTCCTTCGTATCGGAAAATCGGGAGGATATGGCCATCAGGTTTTTTAAACTTTGGCATTGAAAAGCCCTGATGCAATGGTTTTTGACTTTGTTTATCGACGATCGGGGTATGGCGATTGGGGTTTTTTAAAACTTAATACAATACAAATTCCCCGATCCAATATCGGGGTATGGTGTGTATCGGGATTTTTAAAATATGTTCAATAAAACTTCCGACCCAATCCCTCGATGCGATGAAAATTGTTTTATTTATTTATTTATTTATTTTTATTATATATTTATATATTAAATTTTAATTAAATTAAATTAATTATATATTAATATAATTTAATTTAATTAATATTTAATATTACTTTTCTTATTTTGGTTTTATTCTAATGAAATTTGATTAAGTTGTGAAATTATTGAAAGTACAGCCACTTGAATGTTATGGGTTTTCGAGATTAATAATTGATTTGGAAATTGGAGTAAATTTCTTAAATCCCGATAATTAATGATTTGGCCGCATAACTAAAAATGGAAAAATGTTAGTAAAAACTCGCTATGGGTTAATATTTGAAATGAATGCGTTATTGAACTAATTTATTTACAAAATGCAATTTGTACATTTTATGCATTTTTAACCCAGACTACATAAATAATCAGACTTTCAAAGGAGTGCCATTTTCAAACCAGTTGACCAAATGAGACGAAACAAGCGTCAATGGGAAGCTTATAAAAAAATCGATTACTAACAAAGCAATCAAAACAAGAATCCAAAGAAAATGAAAAATTTGACAAATGCGTAGGGCAATCAACAAAATAAAAATCCAAAAAGGTGTTTAGCCAAAATTTTTATAGAAAGGGTCCCCATTATTGATGTGTTCACTTCAAAAATGGGGGGGTTGTGTTTTTAGCACAACAAGTCGTTGTATCATTTCAGGAGGCCACATCGTAGGTTCTTCACCCTTAAAAAAGATCTTCCTTTCGATCAACCTCGATATCCACTAGTAAAGCTCAATAAGAAAATAAGAAAAGGAAATATCATATTGATCTGTAAAAATATACTTCTGTAACCAAGCTTCAGATGTCAGACAAGGGTTTTTGTTCTCTTGATCTGCAAATTATCACTCTTTCAAGTCTATCCAGTCTTGAATATCCATCTTCGACGCATACCACATCTACATATCCCTCAAAAAAATCCTGGTCCCAATAACAAAACCATTTATTGGCTTGATTTGGGCTGCATAGGTTCAATCTATACTGTGCACCAACAAAACCCTTGATCACTCGCCCTTTCGGCAATGACCTGCAAGAAGATCGCAGTCTCACCGTAAGTGAATATGGGAATATGCAGAACCAAGCTTCTGCAAGCTTGAAGTACTAGCAGATGTGGTATTACTATGTTATTTTATTCTTAGGATTTATAAATCACTTCGCCACATTATATTAATCACTTAAATATCCCATATAAAACCATAAACTATCACTGTGTTGAAGTAGAATGCAATTGTAATAACTACTACTCTACAACATATAATAAGAAAATATACACATCAAAACAACAGATTAATGTGGTTCATCCTAGTCTAAGGCTATGTCCACAGGAATTGTTTCTTAGTATAATAAATCTTTGAAAACCAAATAGTTCTTGTTTTGCGCACTAAGTTGCAGGTTGCATGCGCACTCAGTTACAAACTCTTCTCCACGCCTCTATGAAATTAGCTACAGAGCTTCTCCTTTGTTAGCAAATTAAAAATAACAATAATTCATCCATAACACTGATTGAATCGAATTTTTATCTTCTTATTATTTTACCCTATATATATTAGTACATTATAGGGTTACATAATCAAAATACCATGGACTCCCTAAGATAAGAAACTATGGCTCAAAAACCATTTATCCCTTGCAAATCATGTTCTTTTATAAAATGGAGGGGCTTCAACCCATCTTGAATCCCTTATGAAACCATGCAGTGTATTTAATTCCTCAAAATGCGCTCTCTTGCTCCACTTCATGTCGTGCCCCACAAAATGCGAAGTCTTTGCTAAAATCTAGATGAAGTTGGGATGTGCCCAACACTTGTTATAAGTTTTTGTAAAGTTGTCACACTAAGGGAAATGCATTTTTCATATGTCATGGATGATTAGTTTTATTTCTTGATCAACTATTCTAAATTTATGATTATAGTTTAAGTCTTATCACTATTCACATCAACCTCACTGATCATGCACTTAGCCAATTTCAGAAAATCTTCCCGACCAAGCAACCTAGCTTCACCTGGCTTCCTTGAACTTCAAATTGTGAAATATTAGTTCTATAACTGTGACATTTCCTCTTGACATTTTTCAATGCACAATTCCTTCCTTCTAGGACTATTGCACTACACAGTTCCAATGCTCAAGCCCAGAATTTGGCTCCCAGAATTGCGCAATCCATCCTCCCATTCTAGCCTCAACTGCACATTACACAATATCTAGCCCCAATCTCATCCCTTAAGGCCCTGACCTACACAATTATGCAATGTTCCATCCTCCTCTATCTCCATGAACTATGCAATATGTTGATCTGGTGCCCATCCCCTTAGCCTGTCAAACTGACCTCTAGAGTTTCACTGCTTTCTTCCTCATCCCAGCCTAGAATGTGAATTGTGTAGTCTCGAGGCACAAGGTTCACCCCTGACTTCTTGAACTATGCAACTGAATAGTCACTGAGCACCAATCCCATCTCTTTACCTGGTTCCAACTTAGTTAATGGATCAATATGTACTATCTTAAACTAGGGGTTTTTCGGATTGATGTCGTCTCATCATGAGTTAATTTCAGATGTAGGTACTTTATTATGACATGGAGATATGATGAAGAAGGGGATGAAGAACCGAAACATGTTGAAAGACATCTTTGTTGCTAAGTATGCAATATGATCAACTAAGATAAAGCAAAAGGACCCTCCTCTTTGGCCCCAACCTCTGCCACCTTGTGGTTGTGAATTCGCCTGCAATATCAAGGAGGTTATCTCCCATTTGCAATCACAACTCAAGACTTTATATCATTGAAGATTCCTTATCACCAATCCATGTAGAGGTGGAAAGAAAATCATTCTCAAACAGACACTCAACACACAGTAGCAACAGTGGCTTGACATTGCCACATCATCAAGCAGTATGAGTTATCACATGCCACACCATTATGGTGGATTATGTAATTCATTTTTGAAAATGTATTATAAAGCTAAAGTGTAAAGGAAATGCATGAGATATGAAGAGTCATATAAAGATAAAAATTCATATGAATTTAAACAGTCGTTAGGTTAGATGAAGAGTCACAGGGAATGTGAAGCATCAGCTCCTGATTGTTAGATATACAACCTCATTGTAAGAGCAGGGGACTTTTGACCTTGGCTCCTCCTACAAAGTAGAGACACAAGTTACTTCTTTTGAGGAGGAAGGAGTGGTTCCAATGCTCTAGTATTGGAGCTAGTGGTTTTTCATTGTATACATGTGTCTTGGAAATTTTACTTAATATAAGAAACCTAATGGCCAACATGTTCTTCATGCATGGATTATTTGTAAGACTATTCTACGAATGTTTGTAATTCATATTTTATTTCATCTGTGCTTAACTAGTTGAACTGTTTTAGTTATCTTGGTACTAATCATATTGAGAAAGTGTTATAATTATCATTACCGCTATCACATCATCATGGACTATTCCACTAGATATTAGAAAGATCTTCCTTGTTACATTAGTTTCAATGACCGTCGCATCTCTGTGGAATAGTCCACTTGATTTTGTATGGATTATTATTGTTTGTGTGTGTCTCTACTAGGGTGGTAATATTACCTCTTTCTTAGAGGCTCACTTCTTCTCCCATTCGCAGTAAAATAACTTTGACAAACATACAACTGAATACTCACCAAGAACACCCCCTTTCTTTTCAAAGCCACATTTTCACTATTCTCTCTTGCTAATAGTTAGAGCGAAGGCATATATTTAAGACAACTAGCAATAGGGCCATATTCTGGATATGGGTCCTATCCCAAACGGTGTGAGTTCTCATTGGGACCACATATTGTGGATACCCCTTGAATGTTGGTGGGTATAGCACCACCAACAACTTCATATAGGGATCATTTTTTAACTTGGATTTGATTATTTTTACTTTTTTAAGGAAGCCATAAATACGACCAATTAGTTGCAAAATATCCCTTCAGTTTGCTCAACTAGGCCCTACTTAGCAACAACCCATAGGCTTCAGGTATATCAACAACCACTATATCTATGCATTGATGCACTCTAGAGTCAGAAGATAATATAATTATTACATTGTTCAACTCTCCCATGGCAGGGACTTGAGACCTATCTAATTGAATGATCTTAGCATCTGTATTTTCTGGCTCGATGTTCAATTTCTTATAGATTGAAAAGGGAATAAAATTGGTAGATGCGCTGGAATCGACAAGACAATTGTGTACATTATAGTTAAATATCTTGAAAGTTAAGAGAAATAAGGGAGTTGAGCCTCTAGAATTTGCATTCACAACATTGACAATGGATTTTAGATTAACCGAAGTTTTGGACTGACTAAAAGAGGTAGATTTTGAGGAGGAATAAGGCTTACCAGTACGAGACATGGCAGGAAAATTTTTGACGATTAATTCCTATTGGCTATCTATCTTAGCATGCTAGCTATCTTAGAAATTTCACAAAGTGAAATATTAGCTCATATATTCTTCATGCCTTCAATAATGTTATACCCCATATTTGAAGACACGGTCTCTTCTTTAGGCGATTGAGGAGTGGGAGTAGGTTGTGAAGAATTAACAAGCATTTGAGGAGAATTGGAGCTACCTTTACTGCTTGTTGAAGTGCTCTTCAAGGTTTGGTTGGAGGACGTTTTGGGAGCTAAAGTTGAAGGTTGGGTTAGATTGTTAATGGAATTAGATGGTAAGGATTTTGTATAATAATTAACAATGATGGAATCATCAAGAGCCACATCAATTGGAAACTTACTCAAGATAGTGGTGAATCGTTGATTGAAGTCTTTAACTTTTTCCTTCTTTCCCATCTTCAAATCACTTAGGTTAGTAAGAAGCATAGATGGTGCCTTGTCTTCAGTGAAATTTTCAAGGAAGGTCTTTTGGAACTCATCCCAATTCCATATAGAAGCTATAAGAAAAGAGTGATACCACATGGCCAATTTATCCTCAAGGGTGTGAGGGAAAATTCTAGAAGAAACATCATCATGTTGTACTCTCATCATTTTCAAAGCGAGATAAAAAGTATTGATGTGATCTTTAGCCATGGTCCCTTTATCGGGGTCATATTTTAGGAGATGTTTTTCAGGGTGTCATGGCATATCATGAAGTTGATCTATGACATCTAAAGGAGGCTGAGCCATCCATGATAAGGGTTGTTATCAATTATCTCTGATTGAATGGTAGACCACTTAATTAACGTTATTTTCTTTATCACTTTCAGAACCAAACCTAGAGCCTTCACTAGTGTTTAGAGGTTCCTCCTCATTTATTCTAGGGACCCTGAGGTTTCCCAAATTTTTGAAGTTCCTAAGGTTTCCAAGGTTCCTGAAATTCCTCTCAAGCCTAATATTTCTATCAATTTCCTAACAATTCTTTTGGACCTCTATCTTTGAACCTCCTCGATACCCTCTCATCATTGTTGGTTGCCACCTTCTAAATGCTCTCTTCTACGTGCCTCCCCTTTAGACCCGAGGGGGTTTTCCAAACTCTATATTGAATGCATCCCAACATTGCCTAAATAATAGTCCAAAGTCATGTTAATCAAATAAGGTACTAAACCTACTAGGATACCTTTATGGGTATGGTGATATTTAGCAGCGCGAGGATGAGCAAGGGAGCTCACGACAAGGATACATTTGAGACATTTAGCAAATTGTTGAGTAATAGGGTGCAAGGCTCTAAACTACTCATATGTGACCTCATAAAGAGATGGTTCCTCATCGATAGGAGAATCCTCGAGAGGAGGAGGTTGAGAATCGACTAGGGGAAGATTATCGAAAGGTGGACTAAGGTGGGATAGGAAGGTGGTATGGAGGAATGGGGGGAGGTTTGTTACCAACTTGTTGGGAGGTTTTAGGATGAGGACAAGTGTAAGAGCTGACCATTCGTAAAATCCCCTCCCTCTATTGCCAAAATATATTGATGGGATATAATGTATTGCCAAGAGCAAGGGGATCCCCTCGGTGTAGGGTCCGAATTAAACTCTACATTGTTTGGTATTGAAGTCCCATATTATATGTGGGCGCAAATTCCATCTCATTTATTAATATTTTTCTTTGGAAAACACATGTTTAAACTTGAGATAAAATAAATGAAACTTCAAAAGACACAAGTAACTAACCTATGGAGATTCAATATAACAGATATTTCGAATAGCAACAACATAACTTCAACGCATGAACCTTAAGAAAAGTAGTGTTAGTAAAGGTTCAAATCACATCAATGCGTATATATAAATATAATTTTATCAACCATGAATAATTTTGTGATTAATAACGATATATACCATAAGTAATCATACAATCAAGCAATGATACAAAGCTAACATCAATAAATTAGTTTACCAACATAAGCATAAGATAAAAACATCATATAGCATCAACGTCTTGCGAGAGAAATCCCACGCTACAAGAAGACACGTGAGGAAACAATACCCCAAATTTCAAAGAAAATTTAAATCATTAATCTAAGAATATCCATGGGACCATCACATAAGACCTCCATCAAATCCATAAGTGGAAATAGAAAATTACTTCTTCCATTCACTAAAATATCTCTTAGTTATCAAACAATATGCATAAAAGATGGGTCAAAAGCTAAAAGTCCTTCATAATGTGTCATGGGGACATATTTATAGAAAGAGGGGTGACTTTTCGTCTACCCGTGACTCTTGAGCTACCTCATGACCTTTCACATCCCCACGAGACTCTACTCTACTCTTGTCAGTATCCTAATATGAACATGCTACATGAAAGAGATGGTTCTACTCCAATAATCTAACAATAGAAAATTCTAGAACATCTACATGTAATTATTGCACAATATATGAATCCCAAAGCTTGTACTTTCTTGCTACATTGACCACCTCCAGTTTGCGTCCCCATGTATGTGAAGGCACTCTAGGGAATCTATCAATAGAGTGTTCTTATTATCCATAATATTATTAGACGAGGTCACCAACTTTGTATATATTATTATGAGTTCTACCACATAATGGGTAATTGTTTCTTTTGTCACCTGCAAGCTTTCCATGGTAGCATCTTGTCTCAAAAGGATAAAGAAATTCTTGAATTTGTTGGAAAACTTCTTCTTCGGTCCTTAATTCATCAAATAATCCAATAGAAGCTGGTACTTTATGCATTAGGATCACTGACTTTAGCCCACTCAAGGAATTATTATACGAGGCTACTACCCTATCCACATCCTTTGCCAATTTATCTTGTGATTGGGTCTTACTGCAAATTTGGGCATTGTCATTTTAAGAATTTATCCAATATTTTGTGGGGAGAGTTCCTAGTTCATCTAGATATCTAGCAACCCAATCACACATGTTATTAATAGTTGTGGTGGCTTCTTTAAGCGTAGTTTTCATCTCTTTAGTCTTGGACTGTATGGTTGGGATTTTTTATATTGTCTTAGGCAGCTTCATCATCTATTGATATACCAAATCCATAACACCTTCCATTATTCCTACCTCTTCTTGGATGGAATCTAACAACTCTTTCCCCCTTGAATGGGCAAGGCATAGAATCTGTTTCTCCTCCTCAAATCATGTATCTCTTTGTTCGAAATCCTTTAGTTTAGCTTGTAGTTCAGTAACTTGTCAGTTTAGCTTGCTCATATTTAAATTTATTTCACTCACATAGGTTGTTCCATATGAAGCAATAATTTTATAGTTCATTGTAGTATCCAGGATAATCTCCTCCTTTATAGTCATTGATAAAACCTTGGTGATATTCTTTGCATAGAATTTTCTCCCCTCTTACATAATCTTATAGTGAAAGTGATTGAAAGCCAGTCTAGTAATGTCCAATACTTCATCCTCTTCCTCATATGTGATGCCCAACTCATTGAGTGGAAGATGTTTGTTAGTAATTGGGGTGGATGGAAGAATTTCTAATGGAGACAAATCGATCTGCATACTAAACCTTTCCCCTGATATTCAATTGTTGCACTGCCTTGTTTCTTTCCAAGGCGATCTAGTTCAACCTTCTGATGGAGTTCTTCCTAATGTCTAATTATTTCATCTTCCTCTTGCCTCTTCTTTTCTTCTTCATTTTTTTATTTTTTTCATCTTCAATTATTTTATTTTCTTTCCCCTCTTCTTCCTTCTTTCTCTTTAGTTCCTCATCTTCTTTTTTCTTCCTTAATTATTATTCTTCTTTCCCTTTATTTTTCTTGGATTCGTGTGCTTTATGTTCTTCTTCCTCTTTCTTAAGTCATCCCTCTTCCTCTTTTTTAAGACATTCTTCTTCCTCTTGCTTCCTCTTCTTGTCCTCTTCCTACTGCTTGTGATGAAGTTCCCCAACGTACTGATCTTCTTGACCCATGTGATTTTTTAAGCTCCTATTCCCTTTTCCTTCTTATCTCTTGCTTCTTCCAAGAAAATGTTGCATTCCTTTCTTCTAGGGTTTCTTCATATTCATCTCCCTCTTTCTCATATAATGGGCTATCTTGGTGGCTTATTTTATGCTTCCTTTTCTCTCCATCTGTATTTTGTTGCTCTCTCTTTCCTTTAAGTAGTGTGGCTCTAGCTTCCAGGCTTATACTTTTCTGGGAAGCATCTTATTGTTCATCCTCCTTTTCTTGTTGTTCACTTGGTCCTCTTTCCATAGTGGCATTGTACTGGTTTATAACTTTATCTTCATGAATTTCCTTGGTATGAACTTAGGACAAATTAGAACCTTCCCTTTTGCAATTAGATTCTACAATTCTATTCGGGATGTATCTATGGTGGCTCAAATCTACTACAAACCTTTCATCTCCTCCACCTCTTTTTTAGCCTCCTTGAGGTTATCTAGGGTGTATTCCCCAATGTTCGTAGGGAAAAGAGGCCATGGATTTTTCTTTCCTTTGAGTAATGTCTTTGAGAAACATGTAGTTAATTGGTAGTAGACTTCTTGTAAGAGTGCTTTGTCTATTTCCAATGGAGGAAGAACATGTGAAGCCTTGTAGGAATCCAATACTCTGATATAGGTGGGCTCTGCAATGGGAAACTTCTCTACCACCTTATTAAGTGTTTATTTGGCCATTTTAGACATGCAAGGGGTGTATTATCCAAAGAGAATATGGTATAAAGGAACAATGAATGATTCTTAAGTAGTTTCATGCACACCTTTGTAACTTGGGTCCTAGAATATTTTATAGTGATTGTGTATGGGCTCTTGTATCTCTAGGGTCCAACTGTGACTCAATCCCTCAAACCAACTTATGGAACATAAAACATCCAGGAGGTACGATTCCATATAAAATTCCGATGGTTGATCTTTCTCAAGGTTATTTGTTGCTTATATGACTTCAAATTTGATGTCAAGATGCTTTTATAGTTGAAAATAATTCCTATGGTGGCTACTATGTATATGATAGCTACCTAGGTTCCTAGAAAAGTATCAATATCCCACCTTCCATACAATTTGTTTATCATTGCTACCATGAGATGATAAATCTTTATAAGGCCCTCCATTCTATACACCTAGTTTACCTTGCCTCTAAACTTTGAGGGCTCTTGCCACCAAGACTTTAGAATGTTTGGTTGATAGCTTAAAATATGATAGCCACCTAGTGTTAAAGGATTATTGTCACTCTGGTAGCTTATAGTAGGTAGCAATATAAGTAGCAATGAAAGAAGTGAAAGCATCACTTGTGTGCCTCCTTATAAACCAGCTATATGCATCAATGTTCTATAGTATACATTCAATGGTATCTGCACATGGGAACACTAGTGGTTGCACAACTACTTTATGAAGCCATACCTCTTAACATTGATTTACACCTTGAAATATTCTTGATCTTTACGAATGTCCTTCTTTAGAAACTCTTATTAGATGTTCCACCATGAAAATTTGGTGCTTTTATTGATATTTCAAGTTATATCCTTGTATATTGGTGGTGGGTGTGGACTCTCTACGATATCTTGAATGTTTCTTTCTGCACTCTTGAGGGATGCTTTGACTACTGGTGGCATATTTTCTCTAGAGAAGGAAGATATAGATATGCAGTTCAGATCAATGTCAACTAGAATTTTGAACAAACAATCCCAAGATGAAAATGACAAGATAAGTAATATTGACAAGAGAAAAATAAAATATGTAAATTGGGTTCTAACGTGTAAGGTGCAACATAAGCACTTGAGTCACAAAGGTGGCTTATAAGTAGGTCACAGAATCATAGTATTAGGGGGTCGCAAGAATAAAGGGTTCTAAGAAGGGTGACATTGAAACTTGAAAGCTTGATAGGATTGATGAGTCATAGGCTTGCAAGAAAAGGCATTCATCGGGTAATGCTATAATGAGGTTGTGGGGTTCTAGAATAACCTAGTGTGCAACCTTATGACCTTGTGACTTAGGGCTTCAAGAAGGGATTAGGGTCATTGACTCGTGAGGTTGCAAAGCTGCAAGATAACTTGGTTGCAAGCTTGACTCAACCTCTTGCTTAATTAGGTGACCTTGCAACCTGGAGGTTTCATAAAGAGTGGTAAGGTGAATGGTATTGTGATTTCATTGACATGATTGGATCACTAGGTCACAACATAAAGGATATTATTTTTTTTCGAACTGCCACCTAGTTCCTCTTGATAATATGCCAATGAATTCATGGATCAAGAGGAAAAGAGAGATGCAAGGCTTGTTGCAGACTCGTAAGGGCATAAGGGATAGTGGGGCAATTGGAGAGTAAGGGAATACTTATTAAACGAGAAGTGGGACACCAAACAATGGCAATTGGTAAATGAACAGAAGGTTGGGGGGTCTAGGATGAGATTCGCCTCGAAATGGCCCATTGAGGTGAGTAAATCCCAATTAAAACAGAATGTGAATGTTCAGGTGGAGAGAGGAAGAAAATTTGAATAATTAATGATTATAGGGTAGGCAAGGAGTCACTTACTTGAAGAGAAGGAGTCACACACTTACAAGTCACCAAAATTGTCTGCTTTGACACTCTAATAAGCCTATTGATGACAAATGAGATTAATAATTTTATATAGAAAAGGCTGCATGTGTGGGGTTGAATGTCAGTAGGTTATAAGATAAGGAGGGTCGCAGGTGAGAATCCCTCATATGGTTTCACCTAGTGACTTTGAGACCAGGTGAGTGAATGTCCACACGAGGTCATTAGGTCACAAGTGATACGATGTTGCAAGAATAGAAATAAATAATCAAGCTACTAGGTGACCTTGTGACTTGTGCCTCACTGAGAAGTATCGATCATGATGTTGTGAGGTTGTGGGGTTGTTGAATTTAAGAAATTTAGAGTCGTGGAACTCAATGACTATGTGACATAGCAAACTATGTAGAGAAAGGTGTGTTTTATAGGGGTCACAAGTCACATACTGAAGATAAGAATAGGGATTCTAGATGCGACTTGCGACTTTGGAGAGAAAGTTAAGACGAAACTTGTAAATTGAAATTCTCTCAAGTGCCGGAGGAAAACCTGTCTTACTTCAATGAGTGTGAAACTTAAAAACAAATCAGATGAAGTTCAAAAGTTTTGAGAGGAGGGGGGCTCCAAAATTCTAAAGTGAGTCAAATTTTGTGGTTTTTGTAGCAGCTACAATAAGGAATCTCATATCCCTAAAGGAACAATAGTCTAAGAACCAAATATGTCTTTAATTAATCAAATAAATTGCTTGTACATGAAATTTTGTAGAAGTGAGAAACTCCTAAGCTTTTTCTTCCTCTAACTCAAATATTGATAGCTTCATTTCTAACTGCTAATGGGCTACTCAATCCCTCTATTTATACAATATGAGCGAGTCGTGGCCTCCTTGAAAGGAGCACTTCTCTGCTTCCAAAACTCCTAAAAAGTAGGATCATCCTCCCAAAGTGACCTCACAACTAAAGGGAGGACTAATTAGTTCTTCAATCTAGTCAAGTTTGATCTTCCTATAGTAGGGGATAGGTCCCACAAATTCCTCTGACTGGATATCCTTTTGATATTTTCCAAATATCCTCAATATCTTGCATCATAAGCACATTAAGCACATAAAGCATGATAAATCTTTCTAACATTCCTAATAACTTATTTAAGTTAAGAAAAAAATATTAAGTGTGAAAGGAAAGGTTTAATTCATCCTTAATGTGCCTATGGAAGGTTAGATGGGCTTTATGTCTTACCTAATTGGGAGACCCATCAACATATTGGGCCGCAAGGACAACTTCCATACAAGGCCAGATGGTACACTTGAGAAAAGATGGAGGAGAAAGTTCTTCACCTCATTCAATAGAATATTTTGGTGACCAAAGGCCTCCCAAAATGGGGAGGTGTATTTTGCATTCGATCATCGTATCTTTTTCATCCATCTCAAAGTTTTCAAAGTGGAAAAAGTGGAGGAATAAACCCACAAAACCATTTATCTGACGAGACCTAGTTTGGAAAATTAAGGTCTGAAATCTTCTAGGAGCATTTTGAGGCATCAAAAAATGAATTTTTGGTGTAAAATTGCCACTTTATAACCACACCTTTCTTTCGTACTATACACAAAAAGACCTTTCCAATGGTGCAAGAATTGCCTCAATCAAAGTCTTGCGTAAAATTATGCTTAGTAGCATGTTAACTTTCCTAATTTGTCCACCATAGTTAGAGAGGATTCCACGTTAGTGCCCATTACTCAAAGAAGTGGGCTAGAAACTTTATGATAATGAATAATACTCTATAGTATTTGATATTATAACTCTGGTAAATATTTTGTGGGTACAAACCTAACCACTAGTAGGCTATTGGTTTTTGTTAGAATAGGGCCACTACGAGGAAAAGGGTTATTGTTCTTTCTAAATGCATTTGTTCCATAGACAAGACGATTAGCCAAGAGGGATAGGGAGAGTGCACATAAAGAGGATTTGGTAATTTTAGTAGCCCATGGGACACAATAATTATTTTTTTGTACTTGTAGTCATTTTCTATTCAGAGAAAGAGAGCAGAATGACATCACCTTCCAGCTAGGTTTTCTCCCGAAAGGGTTTCACAAGTTATATATTATGTCAAAACGAGGTTTGAAAGTTTCTATTTATGTATGATTTATTTTATGCATAATAATACTTTTCATGCATATTTAATAAATAGTTATTTAAAAATCCAGAACTCTAAAGAGAAATAAACCCTCATAGTGTAGATTTCAAAATTTTAAGTATAATTTATCATATTCATTGTGATGAAATGTGGAGTGGAATATCCATGGAATTTTACGAATCATATCAGTATCAAGAATTTTTCTTTGATTATATTGTGTATATTTTTGGGTAACCTACATTGGCTGATCCAAAATTCATAAAACCCTAGTCATGGTCGATGAATCTATGAATAACCTTCATGTCCTATAGGTGATAGGTTTTCGTGACTAGAAGCACAATTTGTAGCTATAATCCATAACGTGAATCCCCTCATTTCAACCCTGAGTAATAATATTGAGTTATTCAAATAATATGGGAGTTTTAATGTAGAGGACCAGTCATAGGGGAGATTAGGAGATCAAGAAGAAACATAGAACGAGACAAATACAAGAGATGGAAGAGATCAATGCGGTTTGAGTGTCACGAGCCATTCATAGTCCCTTTTAAAAATGGAAATGAATGTCAATATCAAGTTGTACCAGGATGAGATCAATTATTTGAAGCTAAATCACTAGTTACAACAATTAGAAGTTTTTTTGGTGTTCATCAAATAAAGGAAGAAAAAATATTTCATTTGCACTAAAATTAGAGGGTCATACACTAGCCTAGTGGGAAAGGCACACTAAGATATTGAGGATGGAGGTATATCCTCTAGTGGATAAGTGGGAGGAATTTTAAATTCTCATAAACTTATAATTTTACTATATCGAGTATGTATAGGACTAATGGATCCAATAGCACCACTTCAAGAAGAGGCAGGGGAAGGGTGTATACAAGTACACCATAGAGTTCAGAAAGATGGCCATAATGTGAAATATCTCCCCAAAGAACCCATATGTACTATTTGAGTATTTCATAGTAGGGGATTTTTGAGGTCTAAAATGGGCCTCCTAAGGAAATTATAAAATAATAGTGGAGATAATAAAATAAGATTAGATTACATTAGAGTAAAAAAAGAAAAAACTATTTTTTCAACTCATATTTTCAACCTATCTCCTTATGGGTTTACTAAAATTTCGATCGGAAACACTCATTGGATGAAAAATTTGATTCCTCATCCAAGGAGTGTGCATATTGCATACTTTAAATGGACCTTGCTACACGAAAAATGAGAAATACATGAAAAATGTGATTATAATCACGTTTTCTCATGTATTTCTCATTTTTTGTGTAGAAGGGTCCATCGAAAGTATGAAACATGGGTACTAATTGGACGAGGAATTAAATTTTGCGTTCAACGAGTACTCTTGTTTGAAATTTGAGTAAATCCTTAGGGAAATAAGTTGAAAATACGAGTTGAAAAAGAAGTTTTATTATTTCATTATTTTTTAATCTTTTTAATTTTTTACTCCAAAAATGTTGAATCATCCCCCATGGTTGACATCATCATCCTGAATCCTATTGGTTCTTATAAAGTTTATTTTGGTTGTGCATTTTTCTTAGGAGACCCATTTTAGACCTCAAAATTCCCCTAATAGGGGGGTCTACACATCCATCTGTAGAAGCATGTGATGTTGTTTAAGCCTAGATAGGTGGAGGAAGGCTTGTGTATAGGCATAGTACCTAGAGAAGATAGAACAAAAGAAAGGGAAATGAAGTGGATCGAAGCAAGAATAACACCAAAAAACTTTTGATGAGGGGAAGAATAATTGGAAATCAGGGAAAGTTAAAAATGTGTCAGCCACAACACATTATTGCAATGATCCAACGATCGTTGAAACAATTGTAATATTGATAGTCATACAAAGGGGAAATGTTGGAATTTTCATATAGACTTTAACCCAGAGAACAAAAAGAAAGAGAATAAGAAGAAGAATCTCATGGCCACTGATTCAAGTAACTATTTTTAAAGAGTATTGGATATAGATGAGAAGATACTATTTATATCATTGTAGAAGGAGTTGAATCTGAGTAGCCTTCACCAATAGGAAGAGAAGGAAATGACAAAACTCTTTCACATCAATATATTGATCAAGAAGACAAATATTGATGCTTTATTTGACTCAAGATCAAACGTGAATCTAATTGTAGAATATATGGTCAAAAAATTGGGATTCGAAGTTCATGATCATCCAATCCCATATTTATTGGGATGGGTAAATAAGGATGCAGAGTTAAAGGTAACAAAACAATGCAAATTTAGATTTGCTAACAATGTTGATTTTATTGATGAAGTAGAACAAGATTTAGTTCCCCTTGATGTATGTGGAGTGTTGTTTGGAAGTCCCCATATGTACATGAAAGATGCAATATTCATGTGGAGATCCAACAAGTACCAACTCGTTAAGGATGGAAAATAGTTCACCATTAATGAACAGAAATGAAATTTAAAAATTACGCTAGTAAGTTCCAACCAAGCCAAGAAATTGATCAGTCCTAGAAAAAATATTTTTCTATTACCTTTAAGGGATAATTAGTATATAGAATAGTTAATAAGAGCAAAGGCATCCCTATAGGGGTGTGCTAAGAAACATAAAAAACATCTATAAAAACATACAAGGATGTTATATGGGATCCTAAAGAGTTACCACAAAAGAGGGAAGTGGGGCATGAGATCTATCTATTATTGGACTCCCCATTGCCAGAAATTGGACTATATAGGAAGTCTATTACAAAAGAAAGTGAGGTGAAGAAACAATTAACAACTACTGAATGAGTTATTATTGAATCAAGTACATCATAATGTGATTCACCCACCACTATTGTGCCAAAGAAGGATGGGACTTGGCGAATGTGTATATATTATAGTGCACTGAACCAAATTATGCTTAAGAAAAGGTACCCCGTGCCCAAAATAGATGATATGTTGGATCAATTACAACAAACAAAATACTTCATCATGCTATAATTAATGTCTCAATATCACCAAGTTTGAGTTAGAGAAGAAGATCCCTAGAAGACCACCTTTAAACTAGGAAATATTTTTATGAGTGGGATATCATGCCATTTGGCCTATGAAATGCAACAACTACATTTATGAGGTTAATGAATGCTATATTGCACCCTTTTATATATTGATTTGTTATTTTCAATTTGGCTGATATATTGGTATATAATTCTAACTGGGATGAGAACATATCACATTCGAGATAGGTGCTGGAGACATTAAAGAAGCACTAGCCACTAGCAAATCACAAGAAGTGTGAGTTTTCACAATAGTCAGCCTTTGGTGTATCTGGTATATGTGATAGGTGGAGGAGAGTTGAAGATAGATCTTGTAAAGATGGAGGCCATCACGAAATGGTCGGTAGCTACTATTTTTTTCTAGGCTATTAGTTTTTTTTGGGAAGTACAGTACCTAAGGAAATTCATAACCTTATTTTTACTAGTAGCATCACTACTCCACACCATAATAGAAAGTGGAAAGAGTTTCCAGTGGGGAAAGGGTTAGGAGAGACCCTTTAAGGATCTAAAGAATAAGAAAATTGTGAACCAATTATTTCATTACTAAAATCGCAACAACCGTTTGAAGTAGAGACATATGTGAGTGGAGATATATGTGAGTGGGTATGTTATGGAAGTAGTTTTAATGTAAGGAGGAAGGATCATAGGCTACCATTATGGAGAATTTCATGGGGTGATTATTAACTACCCTACCTATAACAAGGATCTCTATTCCCTAGCTCAAGTTTTGAAGAAGTGTATTCATAATATGATGGGGAAGGATAAAGTAATCCATATACATCACTAGCCCCTATGGTACCTGCAGATCTAGATTAAGCTAAAACAAACCATGAATTACAAGTCGATGGGGTTTCTATATTAGTTTCATTTATTTATCAAGTATAATAATGGAACCCCAAATAAGTTTGACAAAATATGTTCAAGGCCACCCACATCAAAGATCATACATTTGGAAGTTCTGATGCACATGTAGCCATTCACCCATGATGGATATAGAGAGGCATCTTCAAAGGATGAAGACTTCAAGGAGTTGTTTTAGTAGGTGTAGGGCCAGAGTCATTTGCATGATGCTAACAATACAATTTACTACCAGCTTAAGGACAAGTTACACTATAAGTTGGATAAACTATGTGTTCCTAAAGGTGATCAATAGCAACCAATTTGAGATGCTCAAAGCTCCAAGGTTGCATGGAAATTTGGTATAGGTAATATGATAACTAACTTACAGAGGTATGTGAGTTGGCCCAAGATGCAAGAATAGGTTGCTAGGATCATAAATTGATCTATGATTTGTTGTACCAACAAGCCTAGTAATATTAAACAACGTCTATATCATCCCTTACCTATACCCACTCATCCCTAAGAAATAATTTCCATGGACTTTGTGCAATCTTTTCCAACAACTAGGAACGGACAGGACTACTAGTTCATGGTAGCTGACAAGTTCAGCAAGATGTGTGTTTTTATGCCCTATAGAAAATACCATCAATGGGAAATAAGTAGTGAACTTATTCTTTCGATAGGTCTAGGTGCACTTTTGGATAGAAAGGATCATTGTTGAGCTAGGGACACAATATTTCATAGTGCTTTTCAGAATAAATTGTTAGGTATGATGGACACAAAATGAAATAGGTCTAGAGAATTCCATCCTTCGAGAGATGGGTAGAAAGAATTAGCCAACTGAATTTTGGTGTAGCTTTTGATGGGTTACAATTAGAATCATATAAAGACCTAGCTTGAAAATCCATTATATATACAACACTCTTATAACATATTAGTACACACTTCTACTATTAAGTTACCATTTGAAACTTGTTTTGGATATTTTCCACCTTTACCTTTGGAAATTGCATATGGATAACAATGAGGAGTAAGGGAGGATCTTATAGGGGATTCCTTAAGGGTTGAAACAATTGTAGAAAAGATTAAGAAAATCCATATATATGTACAAGATATATTATAGAATTCATTGGAAAAATACAAGTCCATGCATGATTAGCACAGAATATAGAATTCATTCAAGGTGGGAGGTAGAGTATCGTTATAGTTGAAGGAGAGGTTACAAGGTCCTAGTAAGAAAATAAAGGCTCTATGATATGGTCCCTTCGAAGTACTAAAAAAGGTGGGAGATAATTCCCACAAACACAGTCTACCCCCATATGTGCACATCACATCAGTTTTGAATGTAGAGAATCTAAATCTCTATGAGCCTTACATCCCAGATCAAGAAGAGGAACAAATCCTACCTTTTCTAGATTTTTTGGCACCATATTCGCAATAAGAGATGATACGAAAATATAGTTTCTTAGAAGAGTTATAAAACTAAAAAATAGGTCCAACATGACCTTTAGCAGATTGTGTTGAAAGGACAACGTTTAGGCAAGGCTAAACGGTAAACCTAAGAAAAGGTGAAGCGAAAACGTCTTCATCTTATTCAATATAATAATTTTATGAAACAAAATCATACTAAAATGAGGTGTATTCTATATTGGATCACGATTTATTTTTATCTCTATGCTTTCAGAGTGGAATCTAAAACCTTTTGGGAGAATATTGATGCATAAAATGACGATTTTTTTGGGTAAAATCTTTCCAGTTTAGCACCATGCCTATTTTCCTATTCTACACATAGATACCTTTCCAACTATGAAATAATCACCTCAATCAAAATCCATATGCAAAAGTTATGCCTCTTAGAAGTTAACTTTCCTAGTTTATCCACTACAATTCCAGAGAATTCCACATAAACCCCCATTACTCAAGGAAAAGAGTCTACACACATGATCATAATGAAGAATACTATAGAAGAGTCCATATTGTAACTCTATTTAATATTTTAGGGAGACAAACCTAACAACTAGTAGGCTATATGGTTGTGTTATAACAGAGCTATCAGGAGGAAAAGGGGTTCCATTATTTTCAAGTGCATTTCTTCCATAAATAAGTAGAGTAGCTGAGAGGGAAAGGGAGAGAGCACAAAAATAGGTTTTTTTACTATATTATGGAATGGGCCATAAATATTACCACTTTGTACTGAAAACCATTTTCTATTCATAGAAAGAGAGGAGACCATCCTCACCTTCCAGTTGGATTTTCTCCAAAAAGGGTTTCCCTGGTTATATCTTGTATTAAATTGAGGTTTTTGCATTTTTATTTCTCTATTATCTATTTTATGCATAATATTCCCTTGCATTCCTATGCAATAAATAATAATTTACAGATCCAAAAATCTAAAGATAAATATACCCTCATTGTGTAGATTTTAGATTTTTAAGTATAATTTATCATATATGTTGTGATGAACTATCCAGTGGAATATATATGGAAATTTATGGATAATCTTAGTATCAAAGAAGGTTTATTTGAGTATATTATGGATATTTTCAAGGAATGTAGATCAGCTAAGCCAAAATTTATAAAACCCTATTCATGGCCAACAAATCTATAAATAAACCTCATGATTTTGCACATGATAGGTTTTCGTGGCTGGATGAGAAAGTTACAGATATGAGACATAATGTGAATTTCCTCATGTCATCCTTGATAAATAATCTTAAGTTATTTAAAGAAGATGGTGGTTCTAACATAGAGGATATTATGGAACCAACTCAAAAAAAAGATAGAAAAGATAGATCAATGACTTAGAAATCAACCTCTTTGAGGGGGAAACCTCCTTTATATTACACAAATGAAAAATTCTTGGATGATACAAATGAAAAAAACTGCTTTCTATATATAGGATTCTAAGGGGTCACAATATAATCAAAGCCAACATAACAATAATAATATAAGGGCACAAAATTAACAATAGTGAGCTCCTATGGGGCATAATAATAACAATATGGGGACAATAGGGGCACAACAATAATAGTAAGGGCTACAATGACAATAGTAATGGGGGACTCAATAGTATTATAGGGACGTAACATGCCCCTCTCCTTCAAACAAATTTTTCCCTCAATGCTTGAGTAGTTATGGATGCTTCTGTATAAAATTCTCATCCTCCCATGTTGAATCTTCAATGGGTATGTTCTTCCACTTGATGATATAATCTGAAATTGATTGATTTCGTAGTTGTTGAGTTCTTGTTTATGTGACTAATTTAGGATCCAATATGATTTTTCCATCCTCATCAACTTCTGGAAATATTGTTTGAACTGGGAGTTTGTCACTTATAACCTTAATTAAACATGAAACATGGAAAACTAGGTGCACTTAGGAAGCTACAAGAAACTCCAACTTTTATGCCATAGTACCTATCTTTTGCAACACCTTGTATGGAACATAATACTTTAGTGATAACTTATTATCCTTCTTAGCTTACTTGAGGGAAATTTGTTTATATGGTTGTAGCCATAGGCATACCCAATCACCTACATCAAAACTTGATCGCTGCGATGTTGATCTGCCTATTGTTTCATTCTATTCTACAACAAAGTGAGATTATCCTTTAAGAGTTGGAGAAATTGTTGCTGAAGCTTGATGTGATCTTCCACTGATTGAACGTTAGAATTTTCTCTTAAATATGATGTGATGGACACTGGATGATATCCATAAAGTTCCATAAATCAGGTCATTTTTGTTACAGTATGGAAGGAAGTGTTATACCGGCATTCAACCAGAGGCAACCATTTGACCCATTGTGTCTGTTTATCAGATACAAAGCAACAAAGATATCCTTCCAAACATTTATTTACTCTCTACTTTTTTCCATCAAATTGAGGATGATAAGATGAGCTATGAGCTAACTAAGTACTAAGACAAGAAAATAATTTTGTGCAAAAAATTCCAGTGAAAATGGGATCTCTCTCGCTTACAATAATATTTAGGTTTCCATGTAGCTTTTGAATTGTTTCCATAAATTCAATAGAAACTATAGCCGCTTTAAATGGATGAGATAATGAAAAAAAGTGTGCATAATTGATATGTCTATCAACTACCACCATGATAACACTCTTTCCTTTCAACTTGAGTAAATCTATGATAAAACCCATTGAAACCTCCTCCTAATGTTGGCTTCGAATGGATAAAGGTTGTAATAAACCTGAGGTCTTAATGGTTTCAACTTTATTTTGTTGGCAAACCAAACATTGCTCCACAAACCTTTGAATATCTGATTTAAGGTGATCCCAAAAAAATTCCTTCTTAACCCTGTGGTAAGTTTTTAGAAATCATGAGTGCCCTCCTAAGGGAGAGGTGTGAAATTCCATAAGAATCTTTTGTTTGAGTTGGGAATTCTTACATAGGTATAAGCGATCTTTGTACCATAACGAATCATTTTTCCAGCTAACTGTATCAGATGTATGGGGATATTGTTGTAACTTTTGAATGAGTGCCCACACTTCTTCGTCATTCTTTAATTCATCCCTTGCTTCATTTATCCAATATGGTTGGATAATGGAAATGGCGCAAAGAAATGCTTCCACATCCTCATCCTTTCTTGAGAGTGCATATACCACAACATTTTTCTTCCCTTTTTTGTATATGATTTCACAGTTATAACCCAACATCTTTGTGACCCATTTTTGTTGTTCTTGTGAAGATAATATTTGTTCTAAAAACTATTTAATACTATCATGATCCGTTTTTACCTTGAAGTTTCTTCCCATTAGGTAGGGTCGCCTTCTTAATTGCATGTAGTATTTCCAACATTTCCTTCTCATAAATAGCTTTGTGTAAATACTTTCCTTTGATTGGACGACTTTCAAAATAAATGGGTCTTTATTCTTGCATTAAAACAACACCAATGCCATTTCCTAAGGCATCACATTTCCTCTTTAAGATGTTCAAATGCCTTTGGTGTTTCTGGAGTCGATGAAAATGCATCTTTCTAAAATAATGTTGTTATAGGCGCTGTTATTCTCACACAATTCTTAACAAACTTGCGATAATACCCAGTCAACCCAAGGAATAGTCACATATTCTTTATATATGTGGGGATTTTCCATTCCTTAATGGTTTTAATTTTTCTAGGGTCTACCTTAACACCTTCATGAGATACAATATGACCCAAATATTGCACCTCTTGTACTCCAAAGAAACATTTGGAGCTTTTTGCATATAATTGTTTCTCCTCCAATAGTTTGAACACCCTGTAAACATGTTGAAGATGATCCTTCCAAGACTTGTTGTAGATTACAATATCATCAAAAAATACTCACACAAATTCTCTAAGGAAGGGTTTGAAAATGGAATTCATCAAACCTTGAAATGTAGAAGGTGCATTGGTAAGGCCAAAAGGCATGACCAAAAATTCATAATGATCCGAATGAGTTAGAAATGTTGTTTTCAGAATGTCTTCAGTCTTCATTCTAATTTGATTATATCCTGAATGAAGATCCAACTTAGTGAAGTAAATTGATCCATGCAATTCATCCAATAATTAAACAATGATAGGAATGGAAATTTTCTCTTTAGTAGTGATCTTGTTGAGCTCCCTATAATCCGGACACATGCCCCATGATCCATCCTTCTTATGAGCCAATACTACTAGAGCAGAGAAAGAACTTTGACTAGGCTGAATTATACCAACCTCTAGCATTTCTACAACCATACGTCCAATTTCACTCTTTTGGGCATCGAGATATCTGTAAGGCCTGATGTTTGGAGGAACATTTCTAGGGATCAAATGAATAGCATGATCATGATCACGAATAGGTGGGAGGCCTTTAGTTGTCTCAAATACATTGGAATGATTGTCAAAGACGTTTTAGAGATCTAGAGAAATAGATGATTTCAATGTGTTAACCTATAGTGAACATAATTGTGCAATTATGCCTCATTGTTCTTTCTTTAGAAGATTTTTCATCTGTTAGAGCTGATTATCTTTACCGATTTCCCTGTAATACCCCTTAATTCAACTTCCTTTCCTTCTAAAGAAAATTTCATGAAAATTAAAATCTATCGTACCCAAGGATTGTATCCATTGGACTCCTAGTACAACATCAACAACAACCATTGGAATGGAAAACATTGGGTTATTCAATACATATTCTCCCATGGATAGCTTGATATTATGGCACTTTCTAGAGAAATTTATGGTTCCTCCACTTGCAACCATCACATGACACTCTGGTGCTAGATATAGGAAGCAATTCGATTCCTTGGTTATCTTACAATGAAGAAAATTATGGGTACTGCCTGAATTAATCAACACTATTACCTTTTTCTTCTTGATATGTCATTCTATCTTGATAGTTTGAGGAGTGGTAATTCCAGCCAATGCATTACAAGATATGTTCAAGTTCTTTTCTTCTTTCTCTAGGGCTTTTTCCTATTGTATATCCTCTTCTTTTGACGTTTCTTGTTCCTTTTCTTCCTCCTCTTCACAATCTATGTAAAATATTTTATTCTCAGCATACTTATGACCTTTAGTGTATTTGCTATCACAACTGTAACAAATCCCTTTTTCTATTTTTCTTCCAATTGTTGTGGTGTCAACCTTATATACTGTGGAAGGCTAGGGGAAACAACACTTCCATATTTATAATCGTGAGTGGTAGTGGTAGGCTTCCTTGTTGCCATAATTTTTCTTTCCATTTTTCGTGCCAAACTGAATGCCTTCTCCAATGAATCAGGTTCCCAAAGGCAAACCTCATGTTGGATGTTCTCCTTTAAAGTCCCTATGAACACATCAATCCTATGCTCCTCTAGAATATATTTTACCCTTATATTCAATTTTTGGAAGTCCTCAATGTGCTTCATCATTGAACCCCTTTGTTTGAGATTTATTAATTGGATAAAAAAAGTGTTGCATTTTGTATCCTCATAATGTGCTATCATTTCATCCATAAAAATTTCCCAAGTGATAATTTGTTTATGAGAGAAAATCCATCGATATCATACAAATTGATTTGGTTCCAAATATAAAGTTGCAATACGTACCTTTTGTGTGTTTTTCACATTATGGAGATCGAAATATTGCTCCATCTGTAGTATCCATGTTATGGGATCCTTGCCATAAAAATTCCTCATATCAATCTTTGGAACATGGTGAGTTTTCGATCCAATGTTAGAGTCTATGAAATCATGATTAACATTTGTTTTGTTCTCATCATGAGCTTCCTTTACTACCCTTTAGCCATGAGTAAGCATTTCTTGTAGAAAATTTGTCAAATCGGTCTTCAAATCTTCCATGTTTCCTTTAAGTTTTTCTTCTAAACCATCAATCTTAGCTTCCACACCTTTCTTTCAACCATCCATCTTACCTTCCACATCATTCATCTTAGCTTCTACGCCTTTCTTTAAACCATCCATCTTAGCTTCCACACCTTTATTTCAACCATCCATATTAGCTTCCATGCCATCCATCTTAGCTTCCATGTCTTCCTTAAACCATCCATCTTAAATTCTTTTACTTTTTGTGAGAGTGAATTTTGTTGCACTTGGTCTCGCAATTTTGATATATCATGTTGCATTACTTCCTCTTCTTCATGATTCATTCTAGAGATTTTAGGTTTCTTACTAGGTGTTTCCATTTTCTTTCTTTGTGGAATCAATTAATGACAATAATGCTTCATTATGCCCTTTGAATTCCTTCAAACTAATTTTTCAAACCAAACTTATACAAAATTAAAAAAAAAAAAAAACTACACACCTTTTTTCAAGTTGTAGGAGCTGATATTGTATTTGATGTATCTCTGAAATTTCAGATCACCAAGGTCTAAAATTGAAAACTTTTTTAGCCCGTTGATTCCTCTTTCCAACACCACTAGTATGGTCAAAATTGGATTCTCCAAGAAATTTTCATGGCCGATCTCCCAAGATGGACTGATTATATAGTTTTTCAGTAGAGCGAACCTGTACGAAGTGCCACATGTTACTGTTTCAACCTTCAGACCTGAAAACTATGCACCAAAAACTACAGTCCGTCCTCTTTCTATAACATCTTATGAAATTTCAATATGATACTCAGAGAGAAATTTATGACAATTTTCCCAAGGTCGTTTGTTTGGGAAGTAATTCAAGAGCTTGTGAAAACCCTAACTTCCTTGGATCATATCTCTGACACTATAGCATGACAAGATTTAAAATTTGGACCCAACGATAATTAAGAATTAGAATTAAATGGGTTTTGTTTTTAGCTTCTGAAACTTTATGGAAATAAAGTTCTAGTGAAATGTCCATGATGACCTGTTTTGGAGCAGTGAAACCCTAGGATCCAAAGCTCTGATACCAATGTTATGAAACAATGTCACAAAAAGATAGAAAAGATAGATCAACGACTTAGAAATTAGCCTCTTCGAGGGTGAAACCTCCTTTAAATTACATAAATGAACAATTCTTGGATGATACAAATGACAAACCTCCTTTCTATATATAGGAGTCTAAGGGGTCACAATATAATCAAAGCCGACATAACAATAATAATATAAGGGCACAAAAATAACAATAGTGGGCTTCTATGGGGCACAATAATAACAATATGGGGACAATAGGGGCACAACAATAACAATAAGGGTTGCAATGACAATAGTAGTGGGGGAATCACTAGTATTATATGGACTTAATAGATGACTGATCAAATGGGAGATTAAGAGATCAGGAAGAAACAAAAAACTAGCAAAAGAAAGGACCTCAAAGAGATCAACTTGGTTCAAATGTCATGAAATATTCGCAATACCTATCCAAAATAGAGATGAAGGTTGATATCGATCCATAATAAGGTGAGATCACTGTTATGAAACTAAATCATCAATTGCAGAAATTAGAAGTATATACCAGTGTTCACCATATAGGGAAGTATAGAATATTTCATTTACATGACTGAAATTAGAGGGAAATACCTTGACCTAGTAGGAAAGCCACATGGAGACCTTGAGGTTAGAGAGATATCCTCTAGTGACTAATTTGGAGTACATTAAAACCCTCATTAAGTCAAAATTTTACCCTATTCTATATGTAAAGGACCAATGGATCAAGTGGCACTACTTCAACCATAAGTAGGGGTAGAGTGTACAAGAGTACACCACAGAGTTCAGGAAGATGGCTATAATGTTGGTTACCTCCCCAAAGGACCCATATGTACTCCTCAAGTATATTGGGGGTCTATAAATCCATTTGCATAAGCAGGTCATGTATTTTAAGCCCAGATTGGTAGATGAGGCATTTGTACAGGGATAATACCTAGAGAACATATGCCAAAAGGAAGGGAAATCAAATGGATCGAAGCAGAAGGAGAATTTGGAAAATTCTAAAGGATGGGAAGAATAATTCAAATGGGGAGAAATATAAAAAAAATGGTGGCCACAACACACCAATGCAATGATCCAAAAACGACTGCAACCATTGTAATATTGATAGTCATATAGAGAAGAAGTGTTGGAAGTTGCATATGAATCTTAACCCTAAGAAAAAAAAGAAATATAATAATAAGAAGAATCTCATGGCCAGTGATTCGAGCAACCAGATTGAAAGTAGCTTGGATGTGGATGAGAAGATCATCTCTACATCAGTGCAGAAGGAGGTGAATTTGAGTATCCTTTAACATTAATAGGAAGAGAAATAAATGAAAAAACGTTTCCACATAAAGATATAGGTCAAGATGATGCTCCGTTTGACCTAGGGTCATAGGAGAATATCAGTGCACCATATCTAGTAAAAAAAATTCAATTGGAAGTTCATTATCATCTAATACCATATCCATTGGGTTGAATAAATAAAGATGTAGAGTTAAAGGTATCAAAACAGTGCAAAATTAGATTTTCTATCACTACTAATTTTATTGATGAAGTGGAACTAGATGTAGTTCCCCTTGATGTATGTGGGGTGGTGCTTGGAAGTCCTTACATGTACATGTGAGATACAATATTGATGTGGAGATCCAACTAGTAGTCGCTTGTCATGGATGTTACAGGGAAAAGTGTCTATTTAGAACTGCTCTATCCCACTAAGGTGTGACAGCTGCCTTAGAAACAAACAGAGAAAAACTACTTTTTATTTCCTTTATGAACTATAGATAGAGAGGAATAGAAAGAACCAACATGTGTCTTGTGCTAATCCTTTGATCCAATCCCTCCCTTCTTTGACAGTCTCCAGCTACCTGCTCCCTTACTTGCCCAGCTTCATGAAGTACTTGTAAGATCACAGAAGAAGAACACTATACAAAGACATGGATCTATATTCATAAACAACTTAGGATCAGATTTAAGTTAACCATACAAATGTAACAAGCATCAATGATACAGAAGAATGGAGGAAAAACTCAAATAGTTTTTATTGATAAACAAGAAAAGATCCAGGAGGAGTTACAACCGGTGGTTCCTGACCCAGCATCAACCTCCCAGCAAAGAAGCCCCTCTTCACCTCAAACAAAGCATAGATCACCCAATACTCTCATGTTTGTCTCAAAAACCAACAGCAATTCCTTACAATATGCAAAATTTCAACCTCTGGATCTCTGAGATGAGCGATCCATATATAGATATGTGTAAGGAGGATGAGTCAGCTTGTGATTTGATTAGTGTCTTCTCTCTGTCAGTTCTTGCTTCCACTTGGAGACTGAAGGCCTCTTACTCATCCTTGGTCGAATTCAGTGAGGCAACTGTCTCAGGCGAAGATTCTGGAAGCTTCCATTGTCTCTCCACCTCGCGGAATGACACTGCCATTTGTCATTTCTCGCCCATCGCACCCCACACAAGGGACTTTTGAAATGCAACACACCCTCACAGTGTATTTAGGTGCAATGCAATGCACCTAGCCAGTGGAGTTGCTGAAATGATCCTGTTTTGACTTATTCTGAGCAGTTTCTGGTGGAGAACTTCTAGGAGAAGCTGTAATCTATTGACCTTGTTCCTTTAGTGGTTAGAACAACACTTTTAGGGACTTAGGAGCCCTTGGTTTATGGACATTTCATGCTTGGAGTTGTAGGGCACAAAAATGTCTATAACAGTTGCCCCCTAAAGTATGAGGTCATTAACCTTTTGGTGTCAAGTGAAATGCTTTATTATGAGGATCCGAAGTTCTTTCAATGCTGTGAGGAGACCTGTAATAAGATACAATACAATACATTATCTTCATACTATTTTCTTGATCTAGCTGAGGCGGGCATTCCCATGCTCAGCTTTATAAATTCATTTTCATGTACATAGGACAGACAATCGTCTGAGTGTAGACTGATGATTTTGATAGAGCCATCATCCTTTTGGTAGGATGGTTATCTGTGCTGCAATGCTGTACATTTGATGTCTTTATTTCTCTGAATATATATCACAGCCCGAATGGATGAAACTAGATCCAGGGTCTTCAATCTCGTCCGATCTTTACTCGAAGTACAAGTCGATCCATGTGAGAAATGTTTTGAAGTCGAACATGGAAAGACATCGCTTGATTACCAGTCAATGATATAAACTGTTAACAAGCGCGAGAGGAATCACCGATAATGATAATGATCCTCAAGGTACTGCAGTACAATCCACGTGGTGTGAATAAATGACTTGGCATTGAACACCACGCAAATTCTTTCAGTCGAGGGTCATTGATGTAAACCTGTCGCCGGAAGTGAGAAACTTGCCATTGAGGCATGCAAGCTTCAAAGTACTGAATGGGGTGTTCCTAGATCAACTTCTTGGATAATGAGCTCATGTCGACAAGAAGTGATCCGTCACAGGAGGGCCTTAATGAATCCCACATCAATGACACGGAAAGGAGCAAATGATTTTGATGGAGGTGAAAACGATCTGATGATATAATGTTCAGGGTGGCGGTCATGAAAGAATGGAGTATAATGTATGGTAGTGGGTGAGACACAGGTGACTTCTCTGGATGACTTCTCTTGAACATATCGGCAACACTGATGTGATGGATTGGTAGCATTAACCCCAAATGTGGATGGTATGGCGTGACCATGGCGATGTGACCGGTGAATGAAACAACCCAACCCGACTCAGACACAGAGTGGAAGTGTCATGTTCAAGAGCAACTTGCTACCAATAAGGATTCTTTGACTTTTCTTCCCAATTTTTCCCCAGTCATTGCTGACCAGTACCTCTTTATTTTTGTCAAGCTTGAGGAGGATAACATATGCTTTTTCTATAATTTGCCCTTCGGGCAAACCCATCGCTATGTTTTAACGAGCCTAGCGATAGTGAAACTCGTTCTCGTCTAGAGACAAGTTTGTCGCTATTAATCTTTTTAACGAGTTTAACAACAAAGATAACTCGGTCCTTTTCAATTTTAGAGAGTCTGAAAAGGAACGTAAAGATAACTCCAAAATTCCTTTTTCGTCATCTAATCCCTTAAGTCCGAAAAAGTATAAAACAATACAGAAGGTATGAATTTTCGATAGTTTTAACGAGCCGAACAAAACAAGCGCTCGATCTTTTTGTGCAATAATCCCTCAGGTCCAAAAAGATTAAAATCTAGATGAGGGATAGCACTTCTTGTCCCTTTAACGAGCTGGAAGGCCAAGGACTCGGCAATCTTTTCATATTTTACGAGTTAGTTGAAAAGAGCTTAAAGGAGACTCGTCTTTTGAGGAATGAGTGATAAAGGGGGTAGCAGTTGATTCCAGGTAAGGTTTGGAATTTTCCAATCACGGCAGTGTCACAAGGATGGCTAATGAAATCACTGTTTGCAGCTGTTCCTGAAAATGGGTAAACAATCAAATGGAGGTGAATGATCGGCCAATGAAAAAGTGGAGGTGACGGTGCAAACACAACCAAGGCTTTAACGGCTGAAGTACTACATTAACGATGATTATTTACCGGGGAATAGTTCATTTTTTAATGAGCTTAAACGCGGGTGGAAACTTATTTTTTAACGAGCTTGAACTATGTGATAAAACTGCTCGATGCGGGTTTATTTTTAAACGAGCTTGAACCCTGCGGTAACACTACTCGTGATAAGTTTGCATGCCCCCAGCATAATAACGCAAATCGAGGTGCATGCCCCCCAAGCTTCATTGCATTCAACTTAGTGGTTAGAATGAAGGTTTACCTTTGAGATTTGGAAAGGGGATTTGTTTCATTTTTTAATGAGGTTGACACAGTAAAAGAAATATCCTCATGACTCCTTCTTTCATTTTTTAACGAGGTCGACACGAGATAAGAACCATCCTCGAAATCCACCGTATTTACAGTATTTGATAGAAAATCAAAAATTGATGGATGATTAAGGTTGCTGGAATAATCTTCGTGGTAATCCAGAAGATGGGAGCGATGGTGGTAATCTTCCCATGGTGCTTCTCCTATCATCATTGATTGAGTGATTCCTTCGTCTGTAGAATGTACATGTGACCAAGGATTTGAAGAGGTGCAATATTCCTTAGACCTATCTATCCAAACACTCGATGAGCGTTTATTTGGGTTTACCCCCCAAGCCAAGAAAATTGATTGCTACAATATTTCTAAAATGGCGATGATCCATGCTGACAAAATATTTAGGAATCTTCTGAATCCATTAGATATAGAAGATTTCATATTGTAGGTTTCCATTGTGGCCACTTCTGCCAGATTACTCGGAGGCGGTAGGGAAAAAGTACCCATTAAGGCAGGGTCTTTTAGGCGGCCTACTCCAATATTTTGAAGCGAATGATTGCTTCCATGGATCATTGGAATGTTTCCCGTAACTTGTGAACTGTTGCGGAGAAATGTTTGTTGGTCGATGATTGTAATTCTTCCTTGAAAGGGAAATGTAATCTTCCTGAAGTAGGTCGACACAACTGCGGCCATGGAATATATCCAGGGCCTTCCCAGTAGGATGTTGTAATCGAGGTTTTCATGGATAACCTCAACATCAATTTCTACTGTTTTTCCCCCCAGTTCAACTTGCAAGTTACTTAAAATCCCGTATGGAGTGTATGATTATCCATCAAATGATTTTAACATCGTTGACGATCTCGACAAGGGTGGTGAGCCTAAATTTTTGCAGCAACTCATTGACATAATACAAGTAGATGCCCCCTCATCAATAATTGTTCGATGAACAGTTTTGTTGAGGGCTTTCACTTGAATAAGGAAAGCTAGTTGAGCCGGTAATTGAGGGTCATATCCTTTATGATCAAAGGCCACAAGATTGGAATCCATTGGGTCAATCCCACCTATTGCTGATAATAAAGCTTGCTTTTCGGATGGGCAATTTTGCGGTACCTCAATTGTCGACATAGCGGACGGCGATTGGGCCAGGTCCTCTACTATATTATAATTCTGTGCTACTTTTGCACGAGGATTAAATGTCGATTTGTGTACTACTCTCTTTGGCGACTTTATCATTGGTTCAGGAATGATGGGTGGCACAACTTCGGTCAAAGTTGTTTTCGAACTACTAGGTTGTTCATTAGCCTTGTTATTCGACAGCTGTGGATTCCCGTAATCTTTATTCCTTGTCAAAGCATCATTTTGTTGCTCTGAGATAGACAACATAAGCACTTGGGATCGGGAAGCATTTTGATTAGCAACCAGTTTGGTTCCCGGGTTTGGAAACGGATCAGTCAATACTGCTGAGGTTTTTGAACTCTTAAAGAGTTTCTTAACTTCAGCTTTATGTGGACAATCTCTCGTCCAATGATCCTCATCGCATATATGACACCCCGCAGGGGGTTTCCTTTGCCCAGAAGGGTTTGTAGAAGGTTTTTTAGGAGATGACTCATCCTGCTTCTTTTTTCTCCCTTTCGTTTTCTTCTTGCCCCCTGGTTGCTTCAGTTTTTTGCCCTTGTTGGTCGACACGACATTTATTTCCGAGGCAAGAAGTTCCTCATTTGCATTTTGACTAGAAATCTTATGGGCCTTTTTAGATGTAGCCTTTTTTGATTTCGTGTCTGTTGCGCCAATCACGCCATCGCTGGCATGAGAGTCATTGTTTGATTTAGGAGGAGGAGGAACTAAGAATTCTGGTTTAGGGGCGGCAGGTATTTTATCGTAGAGTGTGCCGGACTGAGTGTAAATCAAGTCCAAATATTGCGCACGAGCGATAACTTGCTCTTCTGTGACGACCCCCCCTTTTTCCACATCTTCTGTGATGGAAGGCAATAATGACTTAATAAACCATTCAGCTAAAAGCTGATCGGGAACATACGTTTTCACCATTCTACGACGACGTCGCCACTCATGTATATGATCAAATATGTGAGTGGTCGTCGTCTGTTTGAAGTTGGTAAGAAGTTCTGTTCCCGTTTTGTACCTTATCGGTAACTGAAAATGGGTTAAAAAGGTTGTGGCTAGGGTACTGAAGTTGTCGAATGAAGCTCTAGGCAATTCGATATACCATTTTGCTACCGAACCAGTTAACGTCCTCTGAAAAAGGTGAAGCCTAATCGAATCATCGTTTAGAGTATTTGATGAACACCACAGATGAAAGGCCATGACATGATTTGACGGATCTTCACCCGGATTTCCATTAAATTTAGGAATATCTGATGGAAGTTTATGCGGAATCGCTGGCCACCAAGGGGCATAAGCAATTGGATCATTCGTCAACCGGTTTAGATATGGTAATTCTAGAGTTGCTACAAAGGGAAACTGTTGATTCAGGTTAGGCGAAGCATACCCAGGATAAGATGGAATCGCCTGAGCAGTGGGTATTTGCATACCAGCATAATGTATTTGATGCTGGAAACTTTGACAAGGTTTATGGAATAACCATTATAATATGGTTGTTGATAACTGCTTTGGGAATGCGGTTGCCCATTACTTACAAAGACTTGTTGCTCAGGTCCTTGATATGATTGCTGGAATGGCGGTTGTTGAGATTGAATCAGCCATGGTTGTTGGACCATTGGTTGTTGCCCAGTACTGGATGATTGACCAAGATGAGAAGTCATAGTACTTGTTTGAGCCTGAGTCGCTCCGAATAAGGAGGCACTAACCTGAGGTTGTGATTGAGTCGTTGAGACAAGAGGCTGTTGTATTGCAACCTGAGGCTGTTGGGGTTGACATACAACAGGTAGCGCTTGTACTTGCGATGTAGTCACCATAGCAAGTATAGTGGGAATATTCGACACAGGGTGGACTGGTTGCATTGAATATACAACCCTTGGTTGCTGAGGCAGTATTGGTACCCAACCGCTGGATGTAATTCTAGTTTGACCTGAACTTTGTTGTAAACTCCCATATGGTTGTTCTCTGGGAGGGAATAATGAAAAGGCATACTGCCCTCCATATGGTGGCAATCCAGTACTTAAAGGGTAGATTGGCCTTTGAAGATACATTGGATCAATTTGTTGAGTTTCAACATAAGAAATACTAGATGATAATCCAGATGAAGAAATAGGAACTGACCATGTCGTCGAAACAGTCTCTAATTGGACTCCGGCTTGTTGTTGATAACTTGCCCGGACAGATGGTACACCATGAGGCTTTGCTGCTGCTGCGTCGGATGACACAGTCCTGGATGTCGACGGTTGTTCAGACATATGTAGTCTATCCAAAATATTTTCTAGCGATTTCGATTGACTTTCTTCCATGATCGCGGATTACTTAATCAACTAAAAATCAAGGGGAAATATGTTTCTGAATTAGATGAATTTTAGACGCTTTGACACAACTTGTTTTTTCAATTTTTAAGAGTCGAGAAAAAACAAAAGATTACTCTAGTCGCCTTCGATTTTTAATGAGCCTGAAGTGACAAGTGCTCAGATGGACCTTTTCCGTTAAGGAGTCTGAAAAGGAACGAAAGGGGCTACTCTGGAGATCTAGGTAGAGGGAGTACCAAACCAATCGCAAAACTACAGAATACTTTTTACGGTATGGCAGTCAATCCTCCCGAATGCTGTGTTCAGTGCATTGCGATCGATAGGGCGGCAGACACGGCTTCCTAAGGATAAAGGATTGAAGCCTATAGGGGTCTCCCAAAATATACTCGACGGTACGTGGGAGCACAAGTCCGTACTGGCACTTATCATCTCAAAGTGGAGGAATCACCCAACCATCAGTGAGAACAACAGTTACCAGGTTTTACGACGCCAGAATACGTCTCTAGCCTAGACCTCTAAATGTTGTGCGTTAAGTTCCAAAGCATTGTTAGATTCATTGAATTTATTTTAAGTTGATCTTGTTTATGAAGTTTTCCTTTTGGGTTCACCACGAGATGTAGATGTAATTCCTAAAATGCAATCTAAAGATGATAAACAAACTTTTATCTCTTTTGTGCAATGAAAATCCTAGCTACTAAGGGAAAAGAAAGACACAATCTTTTCGCAAAGAGCAAAGAGCACACTGTAAATGCACTTTCCTAAATCAAGCCAAACAGACTATCTATATGCAAATGCACATGCATGTATTTGTTTTTCGACTTTCTTAGTATTGATGCTAAAAAGAAAGTTGATGTACAAATCTGAATTTCTTTTCAAGCGACAAATATAAACAAGCTCTTTTTCGAAATCAAAAAACAGAGATGATTACGACACCTTACGATTTTGAAATGAACACTTGTTCTTGACACTAGAAAATCACAAATTCAGACCAAAAGCAATAGTAATAGCATAATCGACCATCAACAGCAATCAAACTCTTTCCTACGATTGAAATCGACACTTACGACAGATTCAAATCAAAGGACGACAGTACGATTACTTTACTTTCACTAAGGAGAACTGTAAATGACTCAACAAACACACAAAAACATTTGCAGTTCTTTTGTACAAAGGAGGCGGAATAACAGCAAGGAAAAGGGGTTTCGAACAGACATATACTGATCATAGGCAGCAAAATGCAGAGATAGAACTGGAAAGAATGAAACACAAGAACCACAGCTGCACAGGGCTAGTCTGATCAGTGCACCTGTAACACAGAGAATCTGAAATGCAGCGCAGGTTGCCCTTTCGGGAAGTGCGCTGAAATTCAGGATCTCTTAACAGTACCTGTGTTGGGCCAGAAACGAGAATCTGTCCGGGTTCCGGGTCACAGTTTGCAATTCAGTCTTTGGTTTTTGGCCGAGTAAAAGCAATCAGTAATGCACAATCAGGGGTAGTTCTAAGGAGGATCTAAGAGCTATCACAAGGGCAATCAAATAGTTTGTGAATCAGCTGTTCAAATCATAAATAGATCCAGTGAATGGATTGAAGCAGCAGATGTCTACTTTCCATTTGTTATGGCAAATGCAGTTCGAATGATACTTATAAGTTTATGAAACAAACAACAAAGAATGATACACAAACAAACTAATTAGCTCCCCAGCGGAGTCGCCATTTTGTTACAGGGAAAAGTGTCTATTTAGAATTGCTCTATCCCACTAAGGTGTGACAGCTGCCTTAGAAACAAATAGAGAAAAACTACTTTTGTATTTCCTTTATGAACTATAGATAGAGAGGAATAGAAAGAACCAACCTGTGTCTTGCGCTAATCCTTTGGTCCAATCCCTCCCTTCTTTGACAGTCTCCAGCTACCTGCTCCCTTACATGCCGAGCTTCACGAAGTACTTGTAAGATCACAGAAGAAGAACACTATACAAAGACATGGATCTATATTCATAAACAACTTAGGATCAGATTTAAGTTAACCATATAAATGTAACAAGCATCAATGATACAAAAGCATGGAGGAAAAACTCAAATAGTTTATATTGATAAACAAGAAAAGATCCAGGAGGAGTTACAACTGGTGGTTCCTGACCCAGCATCAACCTCCTAGCAAAGAAGCCCCTCTTCACCTCAAAAAAAGCATAGATCACCCAATACTCTCATGTTTGTCTCAAAAACCAACAGCAATTCCTTACAATATGCAAAATTCCAACCTCTGGATCTCTGAGATGAGGGATCCATATATAGATATGTGTAAGGAGGATGACTCATCTTGTGATTTGATTAGTGTCTTCTCTCTATCAGTTCTTGCTTCCACTTGGAGACTGAAGGCCTCTTACTCATCCTTGGTCGAATTCAGTGAGGCAAGTGTCTCAGGAGAAGATTCTGGAAGCTTCCATTGTCTCTCCACCTCGCGGAATGACACTGCCATTTGTCATTTCTCGCCCATCGCACCCCACAGAAGGGAATTTTGAAATGCAATGCACCCTCACAGTGTATTCAGGTGCAATGCAATGCACCTAGCCAGTGGAGCAGCTAAAATGATCCTGTTTTGACTTATTCTGAGCAGTTTCTGGTGGAGAACTTCTAGGAGAAGCTGTAATCTGTTGACCTTGTTCCTTTAGGGGTTAGAACAACACTTTTAGGGACTTAGGAGCCCTTGGTTTATGGACATTTCATGCTTGGAGTTGTAGGGCACAAAAATGTCTATAACAATGGATGGAAAATCATTCACCGTCAATGCACAAAAAGGAAAAAAAAACCATTTAGTAAGTGCCAACCAAGTCAAGAAACTAATTAGTTCTAGCAAGAGGTTTGTTCTATATTTTTTGAGAGAGAATAAGTTTATGAAACTTTTTGTAAGAGAAAAGGCATCCCTAGAAGGGTGTACTAAGAGAAAGAAATAACAACTAGAATAGTTTTTATAGGCATATAGGGATTTTTTTTAGGAGCCTTAAGTGTTACCATCCAAGAGGGAAGTGGAGCACGAGATCCAACTAGTTTTGGACTCCCCATAGTCAAAGATTAGGTTATAAAAGCAATTTGTTATAGAAGCAAGTGAGGTGAAGAAATAGTTGGAACAACTATTGGAACAGGGTGTCATTTGACGGAGTACATCACTATGTGGGTCACCCATTATTATTGTGCCGAAGAAGGATGGGACTTGTTGAATGTGTATAGATTACAAGATGTTGAAAATAATTACACTCAAGAACAAGTACCCCTTGCCAAAAATAGATGATTTATCAGTTTTAGCAAGTGAAATAATTCATCAAGCTAGACTTAAAGTTTAGACATGACTATGTACAATTTAGAGAAGACGATACCTGGAAGACTTCATTCAAAACCAGGAAAGCTTTATATAAGTGGTTAGTGAAGCTATTTAGCCTATGTAATGAAAAAACTACGTTTATGAGTATAATGAATGACATATTGCACCCTTTTATAGATTCATGTGTTATAGTCTATTTTGACTATATATTGGTGTACAATGCTACCTAGGAGGAGAACATCTCACATTTGACGCAGGTGTTTGAGACATTATAGCACCATTTTCCATGAAATATCAAGATGTGTGATTTTGAACATTAGTCTTTGGTGTATCTGTGTTGTGTGATAGGTGGACTCAGAGTTGAATATATATCTTGCAAAGATGGTGGCCATCATAAAATGGCTAGTGCCTACTAATTTTTCTGAGGTTAAGATTTTTTTTGGGGTACCACAGTACTTGAGGAAACTTATAACCTTCTTTTTAGCAGTAGTATCCTACCCTACACCATAACAACAAGTGACAAGAGTTTCTAGTGGGGAAGGGTCAGTAGAGGCCCAGTGAAGTTTCCAATCAAATGATAACTTTGTCATGTTCTCACTTTTTAGATGTAGAAAAAAATCATCCAGGTTTTGAAAAGTGTTGATTCAGAATGAATTTTTTTTAGAGCATATTTTGACATTTTAAATATTCTTATGTCTCAAGTATGAACATTTTTTTTACAATGTTAGTGATTTTCATGCTGATTTCGAAAAGTGTTGATGCATCAACAACTCCTTTTTGGGGGGTCTTACTTTTAACACATTAAATTTTCTAATATATTAAGTGTGAATAACTAATTTTAAATTTAACAATTTTTAAAGTAGTCTTCTTATTCTTGTTCTTCTTCTTCTTTCCTAAGATATTTAAATATTAAATGTTTTTCAGGGCTGTGTTTGTTTTTTTACTTTTCAATTTTTTTTGTAATAAAATCTTTGATTTTTTGCATAGTTACAAAAGTCAATATTTTAAAGTTAATGTTTTCTATATATTTATTTATTGTTAAATAATATTTCAATGTACATTCCCGGATGCGAGTGATGACAAAGGAAAATGAGGTGGCTGCCAACTGGGTTGGCATGTGGCAAGAGCACATGGCCTCCCATAGGGCGGCACAGTGGTCCAAAATTAGCATTAACCATCACCATAATTACACCTCAAGCGAACACTGCCACCACTCTGTTAACCGCCATCAACCTCAGCTCATGGAAACGATGAAGTCTCAAGAAAATACCACTTCTGTTCCTGCCATTCCTCCCCTAAAATGCCTCTGCCCTCATGCAGTAGTGGCACCCAGCTACCACACAACCACTGGGAGACGTTGTAATCTTTATTGTTGCATCAATTTTGGCTTGGGCATCCATTTCACCCACAGCCTGAATATTCAATTTCTCATCCCTTCGGCCCTGGTTGCTTATCCCTCTGCTGATTTTCCTATTAGCTCTGATGAATTGCCTGTTAACTCCATTCCAACGTTGCATCCCAATGTGCCCAATTTTGACCAAAATTTGCCTCCAATTGCAAAAATCATGGTGCGCCATAGGATTCACAGCCGTAGAGGTGGGAATCGAGGGAGCCTGAGTCGCTTTTGGAACTCTTCTGCTTCGAAGACCAACTCCTCTCTAGCTGAGCAGAACACTGGCCGCTACCCCAATACGTGCAATGGTAGAGGTTACTTCCTCTTAATGGCCTCTGCTACACCTCCCAATAGCTTCCCCTCCACTTCCATCACATCTCCTAGAAGCACTCCACAAGCTCCTCAACTACATTCCCAGAACGCCCAATTCACCTTTCGCTCTGCCCTAAATGAACCCCTCATCACCGCCACCATCACCATTAGCTTTCATGAGGAAAAGAAAAATTCCGAGGCACAAGACTCTAAGCTTGGAGGTCGACTCATTAGCCACTGAGGAACAAGGAGCAATGGGTGCTGGCTGCACCGAAGTAATGGGGCTCTCGAACATTGCTGGTGGCGGAAGCACCATAGTGGGGAGTAGCCAAACCAAGGCCAAAACAGAACTAGCTCAGACGAGTCTTCAAGGTGCAGAGGAGCGGAGCCAGGAGCAGCAAACTAGATGTGCAGGGAAGGAAGTGGAAACGGCTCTGCAGATGAACTGGGTCATAGACGAATATTGCTGCATCATTGAGGAAGAACAACTGGAGTTGCAGGCGGGTGACACAGAGACTTCGCAGCTGCCAAGTGGCAACATGAACAAGTACAGATGCTTCATCATGGAGGAGCATCCTCCGTCGCCACCACGTCCCTAGCTACCACCTCGATGCCGTTTGTTCGATTCCTGGTCTGCCGCCTTGTTGCCACTCAATGTGCCACGCGCCTACCCAATAGACTCCCACTCAGCATGCCACGTGTCTCAGGTTCATTGGGAAGTTCTTCTTTAGTTTCTACTTTCAATGGTTTTTTTGGGGAAAACTAAAATTTTTTAGGCTCTTCAGTTGGGTTTACTTTTTCTAGTCTCCTCAGATACACTGATGCAAAACTAGTTAATTTGCTGGTTTCCCCTGCGTGGGCAACAAGATAATTTTTTTGAGACACTTCGGTTAAGAACTGGTTTCCTTTATGGGCAGTTCAAATCTAGTTTTTTTGGTAGTTGATGCCTTTCCTCTGGCATAGCTAAGTACAGGCTTCAGCCTCAATGTATTATAACTTTTTTTACCTTAATAGAATTAGCATAACTTAGAAAAAAAATAAAAAATCAATGTACATCAAATAATTATCACTAAAAGAGAAATAATTTTAAATATTTCACAAAAAATACACATTTTTTAGACTTTTGTTTGCTAAAAATGACATGTCAAATAACTAATTTTTATGGGAAAATATTAACAATTTTTTTTTGAAAAATAACATTTTTTATTAATTTTATGTCAAAAAATAATAATATTCACAACTTTTTTTAAAAAGTATGATTGACATAAAAATTAAAGTGAAAATAAAATAATACAAATATTAAGTGTATACAACAATAATTGAACACTTATTCTTATCATAAAATTTCAAAGTCAAAACACTACAACTATAACAAATAAATAGTTCTCAAAATTAATATTGATTTGCAACCATAAATTAAATTTAGTCAACAATATCATATAATATAAAATAAAATAAATAAATAAAAATGAAAAAAAATGCAAAAAAAAAAAACATTTAATATGTGTGTGTGTGTGTGTGTGTCCCCCCATTAAAAATAAATAAAAATTAAAAAAAAAACGCAAAAAAAAAAAATTAATTAATGTTTGCCATTAAAAAAAATATAAAAAAGTTTAAAAATAAATAAATAAATAACCCCTATCCCCCAAGGGGTTGGGTCAGGGCTAGAAGCAATCACATGTGACTACTCTTGTTCCAAGCCCCTTGGGGATTGTGGGGGTAGCGTTTGATTCCAGGAGTCACCCTTAACTCTACGTGGGGTGAGAGGGTGATTTCAAGGATCACCCTCTATCATGCTAGGGGTGAGAGGGTGATTCCAAGAATCACCCTACTTTGTGCTGGGGCCAAAGGGTAACTGCCCTACTTACCCTACGTTCTATTGGGATCAGAGGGTGACTCCAAGAATTACCTTCCACCATGCGGGGGACAACTTAGCGGAGGTGGCAATCTGATTCTTGGAATCACCCTCCACTATAGTGGAGGCAAGAGGGTGATTCCAAGGATCACCCTCTATCATGATTCCAAGGGCCAAGGGGTGATTCCAAGAATCACCCACCTCCATGTCAGGGCTAGAGGGTTATTACCAGAATCACCCTCTATCATGCTGGAGTTAGAGGGTGATTCTGATAATCACCCTCCACCATGTTAGTGGAAAGAGGTCACCATAGTTGATTCCTAGAATCACCCTCCACCATGTTAGGGGCTAGAGAGTGATTCTAGGAATCACTCTCTATCATGACGTGTCTAAACGGTGATTCCTATAATAACCCTCCTCTGTGTTGGAGGTGAAAGGGTCATTCCAAGAATCACCCTCCATCATGTTGGAGACCATAGGGTGATTCTATGAATCATGCCCACCATCACCTACAGCTCTTTAGTCATTGGGCATAAGTGGCAGGCTGATTCTAGGAATCATTGTGGGGGTAGCAAGACAAGGGTTTGGGGACATATATATATATATATATATATATATATATATATATATATATATATATATATATATATATCCAAGGAGAAAAGTCGTAATTTTATTCATAATGAAAAAATTACATGTTGTAGATGCTTAGATCATATGCAGATGGTTGTCCAAGAAGAGGACAATTACAAATAAAAGGAAAATAAAAACAAAACAATAAAATCAGCAAGCCTATACTTTTCTGCCCTTCTTCTTCTCCACCCTTTGCCAACCCTCAGAGTCGGGAGAGGGTACAATGATGGCCTGCTGGTTATCCTATGTGTTCAATGGAATTTCTTTGTCAGATTCTGATCCTTCAGATCCATGAGTTCTTTTTATGCCACTAACTTCCAGTTGTGGTTCTTGATGCTGATGTATATTTTTTGGCCCCAGGTGAGAGTCTAGGGTATTTACATCCTGTGTACAATTCTGTTCCATATTTATATCAGGTTTTGCTTGGTTCTCTGTATGTTCTGTCTGTATGTCCTCTTCTTCCATCAGATCTGTATGCTGCCACCCTTTGGGCTTTTTTTGTTGTTTCTTGTTTCCTTTGGGGTCCTTTCTAGCCATTGGGCAGGTATATTGGAGGTGTCCTGTTTGCATGCAGTTGCGGCATCTGAATGCAGTGTTCTCATAGTCAAGGGGTTGAGTCCTCAGAGTGTTGTTATAGTTCAATGTAATGTGATCAGGCAGTCCCTGACTCAGGTCCACTTCTACGCAAATTTTGGTGAATGAGAAGATTCCTCTGCTAACTTTGTCTTCATCGATTTTTAGGAATTTCCCCAAGGAATTTCCAATGGCTGATAAGACTATGTGATGCTAGAAGTGTAGAGGGAGGTTATGAAGCCTCACCCAAATAGGCATTGTTGAAATTTTCATAGTGTTTGCATCAAATTCAGCGAACCAGGGAGTAATAAAAAGGCCAGCATTGCCCCAAAACCAAGGCCCCTGATTGATAATACTATCACGTTCTTGTTCTGTGTGGAAACTAACAATGAAAAATCCTTTTGAACATAGGTGTATATCACAGTTAGGTGTCTAGGAGGAGTAAATCCATTGATGTAGATCATTGGATTTTGGCCAGAATCCATTAAATCTACAAATGACAACATTTTTGGAGAGTTCAGTGTGTAGATAAATTACCTCTAGCAAAGTTACTTGGAGCAATAGGGATTCCAGCTTTTGTTCCACTATATAGGGACCTGGTAGGTCTGGTGTTGTTGTTGATTTGTGCTGCATTTTTTCTTTCCCCTTGATTGCGTCTTGAAAGGAGCCTACAGTCTTTGAGTTGGATCCATTGCATCCTCCACGCAGTCTCAGATTAAGAAAAATGGTTGAATCATTGCTGATCCCATATTCCTGTAGTGTGTGTTGATCTTGTAGACAATGACCTGTGCATATCAGGTTTTGGTGTTTTGTGGGTATTCCAAGTTGGTTCTGTATTTCCTTCTTTAATTCTTGTATGTTTAGCCCCCTGTTGAGCCTCATGCAATGGTGGCTGCCCCCTGTCAATTTGATGAATATTTGTATCAGTTCTTCACCCAGGCAGTATGATTCTGCCATTTTGTAGCGAAACTCCGGTGGTTTGGTCATTTTCTGTGAGAAAGCCATCGCTCCACTATTATTTGTAATTTGTCCACCCCATAGAACCTCCAGATCCGGTTTATAAGGGTCATTTTTTGAGTACTCTGTCACCGCGCCTAGGTTTATTGGGTCCTCTGTAGACGGCCCCCTTACATTTGTATAGGGCTTCTCCTGTCCAGATGTGAACCAGGATGCAGCGAGTCCCTCGTCTTGTTTCCACTCGCACTTCGGCCTCTGGGAGGTAGTTCTATTGCCAAGGCGAGTCGTAGGACAAATAGGTCATGGTATGCTGACTTTGTTGCTAGGCGGGCCGTAAACCCAAGCTACCACCTCACTGATCAGCAGTTGCAAGATTGATCATGTTTCACGCCTGATAATTGAGATCTGGTGGCTATTCACCCAGCCACGAAGTCCAGGGTCTTGCTGGTAATATTTTGGCGAAAAAAACCCTATTTGCGAAATTGAAAATTACAGTATTAGCTCTGTTGGGCACGATTCTTTGTTCAGGTTATGGGGGACACCTACCTGCCTGAAAATACCCTCAACCAAACTATAGTGAGCCAAGGGGAAGGTCCCTGCAAGAAGATGAAAGAAGGTTGCCATTTTTTGTTGTAGAGCTTCGTTCCCGACTCTTCCAAAATTTTCCAAAATCATCCATATATATATATATATATATATATATATATATATATATATATATATATATATATATATATATATATATATATATATATATATATATATATATATATATATTCCGATGGAAAAAGTCTTAATTTTCATCATAGAAGAAAATTACATTTTGCATACGTAGAAGCATTACTTGAGTAGGGAATTGCCTATTATAAAAATGAAAAAACTTTTGAGTGTTCCTTCGCACAGGGAGTATTTGAAATGAACAAAAGTAAGTAAACTGTCAGCCTCTTTGCAGAGAGGGAGTGATAATTTCTGATAAATATATACAGTTAAAACAAAAAGATAGACATCAAAAATGAAATTGTTCTTTCAGTGTTGCTCATATGGATTCAGGATCTATAAAAGGTTTGAGATAGTGTTGATAAACAACACCATCCAATTCTTGCAGATCAACCAATTTTCGTTGTTCTTGATCACTGCTTCAATCTATATTCATTGCAGATATGTTTTTGGTTGATCCAATTAACAACTAGTTTTGAATCACCAAAAAGTTGTAAATGCGTGCAATGTTTATGTAATGCAAATTGGATAAGAAATTTGGTGGTCAGAAGCTTGGCATAGTTGTTTGTTCCCCGGCCCAATCCCATTTGAATTTTAAATGAGTATGTGTCTGATAAATGTAGTATAGCTCCTCCTCCGCAACCCTGTTCCTGAGCTGAGCCATCAAAGTAGGCTCATGGAAGGGTGTGATCGATGACTTCTACCACAATTCTCCTGTGCTGATTTTGAGTTGATTCCTCGGGTATCATTTGGTATTTCGTGGATACTCTATTCAGAATGGAAGGTCAGTGAGGCGATTTTTGCTAAAAAATAATTTGGTTCCTAGCAATCCAAAGCATCCAACATATAAACATCAGTATGTTCCTTTCCTTGTCTTTAGTTTCCTTCCACTAGTTACCACAAGAATATTTTATACTAATCCCGTGCCATCTGCTAGATATGGAGATTGTTGCGAGTAAGCCATTCCATAGTTCTTGTGTGGTTGGGCAGTTCAGAAAGAGGTGTTCAATGCCTTCATTACTATTTTTGTAGAGGTGACACCAGAATGGCCCCAATAATGATCGTTTCATAAGATTTTCACCTGTCAGGACTTTGTTGTTAAGTATGGACCACATAAGAAGCTTTGTTCGAGGGGTTGCTCTTAATTTCCATAATAGGTTCCACCACGGCTCAGTAACTACCGACTTGAGGGTATCCATAAGAACCAAGTATCCAATCTTGGGGGAGTAGTAACCATTTTTTGCAAAAGCCCAAATAAGCTCGTCTTCTCCCTTCGATATCCTAACATGTGCCTCTGTTAACGCAGATTTGTATTGTCTCCATTCTTATTGCCAAGGCAGTGGAATGTTAAGAGCTGCTCCAGATTTCCAAGCCTAATGTGTCAATAAGGATCGGTCATTATCTACAATATGGCATATATGAGTAATGCCCTGATTTGCTAAATGATGTCTCAGGTCATCTGTAAGTCTGTGCATTTTGCCACAACCTATCCAGGGGTCTTCTCCTATGCGTACCGAGGAACCAGATCGAATTCTCCAAGTTATCCCATTTCTTATCAGATCCTTAGCCTTTGTTACCACCTCCAAATGATGGAGATGTTCCCATTGTGTCTATGGCCTTGCCTGATCTAATCAAGTGGGATTGTGGGGGTGAGGCATTTGGAAGTAACAACCTTCATCCAAAGGCTGCTATTATTAAGAAGCTACCAACCTAGTTTTGCTGCAAGTGCTTTGGAGAATGAGTCTAGTCTCTTAATTCCCCAACCGCCCCACCCCTTAGGCAGTGCCAGTGCTTCCCATTTAGTCTAGGAAAACATCCTTCCTGACTGCTTCCCCTTCCATAGGAAGCGGCAACATATGCTTTGTAATCTATTCAGTATGCCTCCAGGGATCCAGGCTAAGGTCATCCAGTAAATAGGTGTTACTTCTAGAACTACTTTAATCAGTACTAGCATGCCTACTCTTGAAATATACTTATGGTACTAGATGTTTAGTATTTTCTATACTTTAGAGATGAGCCAGATCTAATATACAATTTTATATCCAAAAAACTTCAGTTGGTACCCCAGGTATTTCAAACCTTCCTCTATAGGATGAGTTATAAAGGGTAATTTCCTTAAAGCAAAAAGTTTTCATTCTGGGAGCATCCTATGGTCGTCATGGTGGATTTAGATTCAATTAGCACCATCCCTGTGGCCTTTTGAAAAATGCCCATGACAAGGTGGAGGGCGGTGAGGTCGCCAAGGCTACCATTGAGAAAAATGAGAACATCGTCCACGAAGAGCAAGTGAGTTAATGTAACTGTATCAGATATCATTTTTCCTTTAAACCTTCCCTGTCTACGTTCAGCTTTGATGGTTTGACTGAGACCCTCCATGATGAGAAGGAAGAGTAGAGGGGACAGGGGGCAACGCTGCTTCAGGCCCCTCTCAGCATGAAAAAATTGGGATGCCAGCCCATTGATAAAAATATTGTAAGGTACATCCTTTATATAGCTCATTGTCCACTCTGTGAAAGAGAAATGAAATCCCAAGTGGGTTAATAGGATTCGGAGGTAAAGCCAGTTAACCCTATGAAAGGCTTTTGATAAATCTATCTTCATAATCATTCCTTTTAATTTCCTGAGCTGCACCAAGTGGAGGAGTTCCTGTGTTGTGCCTATTTCCTCATGAATCTGCCTGTTATGTAGGAAGGAAAATTTTTCCCGATAAATATGGAGGGATAGTATTGGCTTAGTATGGTTGGCGATTATCTTGGCTATAATTTTGTAAATATAGTTACATAAGGAGATGGGTCTGAAATCAGCAAAGGAGGTGGGCTTGTCAGCTTTTGGAACGAGAGAAATAAAGGTAGAATTGAGGCCTCCTGGGATCCTTCCTCTAGTTCTACTCTCCTCAATGAGTAGTAGGAGGTCCATTCCCAATACCTCAAAAAAGGCTAAATAAAATTCCACTGACCATCCATCTAGCCCCAGGCTTTTATCCTTCTTTAGCCACTTCAGTGTGGCTTCAATCTCTTGTAGTGATACCTCCCGAACGGGTTCCTGTTCCATCTCCTGATCAACGAAACTAGGGAAGAGCTACGTAATATGCATGACTTCCGCCAGGGTATCATTAGGAAGAGCCTTATATATGTTCTGAAAGTGTGTACATCCGAATGTGGCCAATTCTCTAAATGAATGCACTGTGCGTCCATAAGAGTCTTGGAGATCCCATATGGTGTTAATGGCTTTTCTTCCATTGGCATGTTTGTGGTAGAATTTTTTGTTGTCATCCCCTTCCTTCAGCCAGATAGCCCGACTTCAAAGTCTCCAGCTCTCTTCTCTGATTCTTAGAAGTTTGGTTCTCTTCAAAAGTGATACAGAGTGCTTATCCCTTTGTTCCTGGGTTATCACACCACCCCCAGTTTCCTCCTCAATAGATATGATGTCCTCCTCTGCTGATCTCAGAATTAGGTCGTCCACTTCCTTCTTCTTTTTGGCCCATGCCTTGGATAGGTCCTTCAACTCCTTCATGTCACAGGTGAAGTCCTAACTGAGATTTCCAGAGGAGCCTGGGGGGTTGGCCTTCCAAAAATCTATCACCAATTTGATATATTAAAAAACCTGAATCCAAGTAGAATTGAATTTGAATGGGGCCTTAGGTTTGATACTTATATCCTGCAACTCTAGGTATATGGGTTGATGATCCGATAAACCCCCAGAGCCCACCCATTATCTTATGCAAGCTCCCCTTGTTACAGGGAAAAGTGTCTATTTAGAACTGCTCTATCCCACTAAGGTGTGACAGCTGCCTTAGAAACAAATAGAGAAAAACTACTTTTGTATTTCCTTTATGAACTATAGATAGAGAGGAATAGAAAGAACCAACCTGTGTCTTGTGCTAATCCTTTGATCCAATCCCTCTCTTCCTTGACAGTCTCCAGCTACCCGCTCCCTTACTTGCCCAGCTTCACAAAGTACCTGTAAGATCACAGAAGAAGAACACTATACAAAGACATGGATCTATATTCATAAACAACTTAGGATCAGATTTAAGTTAACCATACAAATGTAACAAGCATCAATGATACAAAAGCATGGAGGAAAAACTCAAATAGTTTTTATTGATAAACAAGAAAAGATCCAGGAGGAGTTACAACCGGTGGTTCCTGACCCAGCATCAACCTCCCAGCAAAGAAACCCCTCTTCACCTCAAACAAAGCATAGATCACCCAATACTTTGATGTTTGTCTCAAAAACCAACAACAATTCCTTACAATATGCAAAATTCCAGCCCCCAACCTCTGGATCTCTAGGATGAGAGATCTATATATAGATATTTGCAGAGGTGTGAGTCAACTCTGGGTTTTTGATTAGTGTCTTCTCTCTGATAGTTCTCGATGCCACTTGGATATCTCATTGATCTCTTACTCATCCTTGGGCGATTCTGAGAGGCAAGTGTCCCAGGAGAAGTTTCTGGAAGATTCCATGATCATCCACCTCGCAAACTGTCTCCGCCACTTGTCTTTTCTCGTCCATTGCACCCCATAGAAGGGCTTTTTGAAATGCAACGCACTTCCCGTGTGTACAAGGTGCAATGCATCGCACTTTGGCCATGGAGCAAGTGCAATGATCCAGTTTTGACCAATTCTGAGTAGTTTTTCATGGAGAACTTCTGGGAGAATCTGTAATCTTTTGACCTTGATCCTTTAGGGGTTAGAACAACACTTTTAGGGACTTAGGAGCCCTTGGTTTATGGAAATTTCATGCTTCGAGTTGTAAGACACAAAAAATTCTATAACAGTTGCCCCCTAAAGTATGAGGCCATTAACCTTTTGGTGTCGGGTGAAATGCTTTATTATGAGGATCCGAAGTTCTTTCAATGCTGGGAGGAGACCTGTAATAAGATACAATACATTATATTATCTTCATACTGTTTTCATGATCTAGCTGAGGCGGGCATTCCCATGCTCAATTTATAAATTCATTTTCATGTACATGGGACAGACAATCGTCTGAGTGTAGACTGATGATTCTGATAAAGCCATCATCCTTTTGGTAGGATGATTATCTGTGCCGCAATGTTGTACATTTGATGTCTTTATTTCCCTGAATATATATCGCAGCCCGGATGGATGAAACTAGATCCAGGGTCTTCAATCTCATTCGATATTCACTCGAAGTACAAGTCGATCCATGTGAGAAATGTTTTGAAGTCGAACATGGAAAGACATCGCTTGATTACCAATCAATGATGTAAATTGTTAACAAGCGCGAGAGGAATCACCGATAATGATAATGATCCTCAAGGTACTGCAGTACAATCCACGTGGTGTGAATAAAGGACTTGGTGTCGAACACCACGCAAATTCTTTCGGTCGAAGGTCATTGATGTAAACTTGTCGCCGGAAGTGAGAAACTTGCCATTGAGGCATGCAAGTTTCAAAGTACTGAATGGGGTGTTCCTAGATCAACTTCTTGGATAATGAGCTGATGTCGACAAGAAGTGATCTATCACAGGAGGGCCTTAATGAATCTCACATCAATGACATGGAACGGAGCAAATGAGTTTGATGGAGGTGAAAACGATCTGATGATATAATGTTCAGGGTGGCGGTCATGAAAGAATGGAGTATAATGTATGGTAGTGGGTGGGACACAGGTGACTTCTCTGGATGACTTCTCTTGAACATATTGGCGACACTGATGTGATGGATTGGTAGCATTAACCCCAAATGTGGATGGTATGGTGTGACCATGGCGATGTGACCGGTGAATGAAACAACCCAACCCGACTCGGACACGGAGTGGAAGTGTCATGTTCAAGAGCGACTTGCTAGCAATAAAGATTCTTTGAGTTTTCTTCCCAATTTTCCCCAGTCATTGCTGACCAGTACGTCTTTATTTTTGTCAAGCTTGAGGAGGATAACATATGCTTGTTCTATAATTTTCCCTTCGGGCAAACCCATCGCTATGTTTTAACGAGCCTAGCGATAGTGAAACTCGTTCTCGTCTAAAGACAAGTTTGTCGCTATTAATATTTTTAACGAGTTTAACGACAAAGATAACTCGGTCCTTTTCAATTTTAGAGAGTCTGAAAAGGAACGTAAAGGTAACTCCAAAATTCCTTTTTCGTCATCTAATCCCTTAAGTCTGAAAAAGTATAAAACAATACAGAAGGGATGAATTTTCGATAGTTTTAACGAGCCGAACAAAACAAGCGCTCGATCTTTTTGTGCAATAATCCCTCAGGTCCAAAAAGATTAAAATCTAGATGAGGGATAGCACTTCCTGTCCCTTTAACGAGCTGGAAGGCCAAGGACTCGGCAATCTTTTCATATTTTACGAGTCAGTTGAAAAGAGCTTAAAGGAGACTCATCTTTTGAGGAACGACTGATAAAACAGGTAGCAGCTGATTCCAGGTAAGGTTTGGAATTTTCCAATCACGGTAGTGTCACAAGGCTGGCTAATGAAATCACTCTTCGCAGTTGTTCCTCAAAATGGGTAAACAATCAAATGGAGGTGAATGATCGGCCAATGAAAAAGTGGAGGTGACGGTGCAAACATGACCAAGGCTTTAATGGTTGAAGTACTACATTCACGGTGGTTATTTACCGGGGAATAGTTCATTTTTTAACGAGCTTAAATGTGGGTGGAAACATTTGCTCATGTCTTATGTTTATTTTTTAACGAGCTTGAACTATGTGCTAAAACTGCTCGATCAATCCAGTCGTGTGATAAGAATGTCTCATATAAAACGGCAATTTTTAGAGTTTTGCCCCACATCCTTTCTTTATGCAAGTTAGGAAACGACCAATCCAAAAAATAGATAAATGATCACTCTTTGCTTGCACTCCAAAAGGTTTGCATGCCCCCAGGTATAAAATAGAGTTTCAAGGTTACCCCTACTTCTTTCCGATAAAACATTTGTTTTACCGAGAGAGGCCTACCTCTTACAGGTTACCCAAAGATTGTTCTATTCACAGCGCAAACAAAACACTTCTTCGGCGATGTCTACCGAGATAAACAAAGGTGAGTGGCGGTGCTCGCCAACTCACATAACTTTGACAAGAGAATCTTGTTCTAGAATAACCCCCTCTTCCAATCACGGACGGGGGTACAGACTAGTCATATTCTCCCGCGGAAACCTACCCTATACCCGAAGTTTTCCTGCCGAAGCAGACCAGGGTGCATGCCCCCTGGGTTTCAGTCATATCCCTCCCAATCACTCGCGCTCATCGGGAGGACGGACTGTAGATTGAGACATTTCTTGCGTGAAAAGACCATTCAGGGATGGTATATGACTATTTGCTCTGTATGATCCGGGGAATGAAAGCTGGTCCACGAGCTTGACCACTCTTCCTTCGTGCGGAAAACACATTACTCTAAAGAGTGAGGAGACAATTGCTCCCATGAAATAAATATAGTCTCATCCAAGGAGTAGATTGTAATCCAGGGGTCCTTAAACTACCATTAAATTCATGTGAATGGTTTTCCCTCTCAATGTTATGGGTACATCGGGAAGGATCCCTAACGGTCGACTGGTTCCTTTATCAAAGCCTGTCAGATTTCTCATCTCAGGCAAAAGCGGTGGCGAACCAAGCGCTTTCCAAGTAGTTGAGGAAAGGATACTCACAGAAGCCCGCTCATCTATGATGGTACCAGCCATAACCATTCTATATATTTGAAAAATAATTTGGAATGGTACACTAGCTGGTAAACGGGGTCTGCCTAGTTGATTCCAGTCGAAGGAGACAACTAGGTTGCTTGGAGGTGGGACCGAATAGACGGCCGGGTATGACTCTGACGAACTTCCTTCCTGCGGCAAAGGAATGGGTAAATTTCCCCGATGTTCATTGGAGTCTGTGCTTATGAAAAGAATTTGGACGGTGTCATCCTTGTTCATTTCAGTGATTGTATCATCTGAAGATGGAACCTCTGAAGGCAAGACCGGGTCAATTGCCGCCTCGACCTTTTGACTTTCTTCTGGTATGGATTTAGATGGTTCATCTTCAATGACAGATGCTTCGGTCGACCACCTGAGCGGGTCAGCCGGAATTTCGACTAGTGACGAACTCGGCAAGAGTTTTTTATAACCAGGAGGAAGTCGTAACGGTGAAACCGGATGATCATCCACAACTCTTTTAGCTTCGTCTAAGAAGGGACAACGGTGAATGGCATGATCGCCTTCACACAGTTTACAAGGAAATCTATATTTTCCTTTTTGTCCTGCGGCTTCACTTTCACTAGTCGATGGTGTGTTTTCAACATGATCATCAAAGGTTGATGACACCAGGTTGTGCAAACGAGGAGACCAGTCCCTTAAGATCTGAGGGATGCAAGGAAAATCTCTGTGAAAGTGGTCTCCTTTGCAAATGACACATGGTGATTTAGGCCTGGTCGGTGCAGTGTGTGGATTTTCGTTAGACGACACTCATTTGCCCCCATTCGCTTTTGGCTCCTTCTTCTTCTCTTTCTTCTTCTTTTCCTTCTTCTCCTTAGGAACTTGACTTTCGGCTTTACCAGCCCCGACAAGCAAAGAGGAAGGAGGAGAGGAAGAATTAGAGGAAGTAGAAGGTTGGTGGGTAACTCTAGATTCGTCTAATTGTTGATTCAATTGTTCAGGAATAGTGGTGTTCTGAACGATAGAGGTTGAGAAGAGCCATACAGGAAAACCAATTGTCAGTCCTGGAAGCGACAATGTGACCATATGGGGTGCACCAACATCTCCCCAAGAGGAGAAGGGACTAGGATTTCCTCCAAGGGGAATTCCTTGGTTGGTAGACTCCATTTTCTCAACCCAAGATCAACGTAGGAAAGGGTAATGAATATTCCGTTTAAAATAAATTTTAGACGCTTTGACACAACTTGTTTTTTCAATTTTTAAGAGTCGAGAAAAAACAAAAGATGACTCTAGTCACCTTCGATTTTTAATGAGCCTGAAGTGACAAGTGCTCAAATGGACCTTTTCCGTTAAAGAGTCTGAAAAGGAACGAAAGGGACTACTCTGGAGATCTAGGTAGAGGGAGTACCAAACCAATCGCAAAACTGCAGAATACTTTTTACGGTATAGCAGTCAATCTTCCCGAATGCTGTGTTCAGTGCATTGCGATCGATAAGGCGGTAGACATGGCTTCCTAAGGATAAAGGATTTAAGCCTATAGGGGTCTCCCAAAATATACTCGACGGTACGTGGGAGCACAAGTCCGTACTGGCACTTATCGTCTCAAAGTGGAGGAATCACCCAACCATCAGTGAGGACAACAGTTACCAGGCTTTACGACGCCGGAATATGTCTCTAGCCTAGACCTCTAAATGTTGTGCGTTAAGTTCCAAAGCATTGTTAGATTCATTGAATTTATTTTAAGTTGATCTTGCTTATGAAGTTTGCCTTTTGGGTTCACCACGAGATGTAGATGTAATTCCTAAAATGCAATCTAAATATGATAAACAAACTTTTATCTCTTTTGTGCAATGAAAATCCTAGCTACTAGAGGAAAAGAAAGACACAATCGTTTCACAAAGAGCAAAGAGCACACTGTAAATACACTTTCCTAAATCAAGCCAAATAGAGTGTCTATATGCAAATGCACATGAATGTATTTGTTTTCGACTTTCTTAGTATTGATGCTAAAAAGAAAGTTGATGTACAAATCTGAATTTCTTTTCAAGCGACAAATATAAACAAGCTCTTCTTCGAAATAAAAAATAGAGATGATTACGACACCTTTCGATTTTGAAATGAACACTTGTTCTTGACACTAGAAAATCACAAATTCAGACCAAAGGCAATAGTAACAGTATAATAGACCATCAACAGCAATCAAACTTTCTCCTATGATTGAAATCGACACTTGCGACAGATCCAAATCAAAGGACGACAGTACGACTATTCTACTTTTGCAATGGAAAACTGTAAACGACTCAACAAACAACAAAAACATCTACCATTATTTTGTAAAAAGGAGGCGGAATAACAACAAGGAAAAGGGGTTTTAAACATACATATACTGATCACAGGCAGCAAAATTCAGACACAGAATTGGAAAGAATGAAGCACAAGAACCACAGCTGCACAGGGCTAGTCTGATCAGTGCACCTGTAACACAGAGAAACTGAAATGCAGCACAGGTTGCCCTTTCGGGAAGTGCGCTGAAATTCAGGATCTCTTAATAGTACCTACGCTGGGCCAGAAACGAGAATCTGTCCGGGTTCCGGCTCACAGTTTGCAGTTCAGTCTTTGGTTTTTGGCCAAGTAAAAGCAATCAGTAATGCACAATCAGGGGTAGATCTAAGGAGGGTCTAAGAGCTATCACAAGGGCAATCAGATAGTTTGTGAATCAACTATTTAAATCATAAACAGATCCAGTGAATGGATTGAAGCAGCAGTTATCTACTTTGCATTTGTTTTGGCAAATGCAGTTCGAATTCCACTTATAAGTTTATGAAACAAACAAACAAAGAGATACACAAACAAACTAATTAGACATTCCCCAGTGGAGTCGCCATTTTGTTACAGGGAAAAGTGTCTTTTTAGAACTGCTCTATCCCACTAAGGTGTGACAGCTGCCTTAGAAACAAACAGAGAAAAACTACTTTTGTATTTCCTTTATGAACTATAGATAGAGAAGAATAGAAAGAACCAACCTGTGTCTTGTGCTAATCCTTTGATCCAATCCCTCTCTTCTTTGACAGTCTCCAGCTACCTCCTCCCTTACTTGCCCAGCTTCACAAAGTACCTGTAAGATCACAGAAGAAGAACACTATACAAAGACATGGATCTATATCCATAAACAACTTAGGATCATATTTAAGTTAACCATACAAATGTAACAAGCATCAATGATACAAAAGCATGGAGGAAAAACTCAAATAGTTTTTATTGATAAACAAGAAAAGATCCAGGAGGAGTTACAACTGGTGGTTCCTGACCCAGCATCAACCTCCCAACAAAGAAGCCCCTCTTCACCTCAAACAAAGCATAGATCACCCAATACTCTGATGTTTGTCTCAAAAACCAACAGCAATTCCTTACAATATGCAAAATTCCAGCCCCCAACCTCTGGATCTTTGGGATGAGAGATCTATATATAGATATTTGTAGAGGTGTGAGTCAGCTCTGGGTTTTTGATTAGTGTCTTCTCTCTGATAGTTCTTGATGCCACTTGGAGATCTCATTGATCTCTTACTCATCCTTGGGCGATTCTGAGAGGCAAGTGTCTCAGGAGAAGTTTCTGGAAGATTCCATGATCATCCACCTCGCAAACTGTCTCCGCCACTTGTCTTTTCTCATCCATCGCACCCCATAGAAGGGATTTTTGAAATGCAACACACTTCCCGTGTGTACAAGGTGCAATGCATCACAATCTGGCCATGGAGCAAGTGAAATGATCAAGTTTTGACCAGTTCTGAGTAGTTTTTCATGGAGAACTTCGGGGAGAAGCTGTAATCTTTTGATCTTGTTCCTTTAGGGGTTAGAACAACACTTTTAGGGACTTAGGAGCCCTTGGTTTATGGACATTTCATGCTTGGAGTTGTAAGGCACAAAAATGTCTATAACACCCCTACTAACCAGTTCTTCCTTAGTAATGAAGCTATCAAGTCGCCTAGCCAAGCTTGCATCCCTAGTTCCGTTATTCCTCCATGTGGGTTGCAATTTGGCTGAGGGGATGTCAATAAATCAATGGGTCTCCAGGAGGTTTCGAAAGTAATTAGATAGTGCATCTATCTAAGCTTGATTACCCCAAGATTCTCTGAATCCCAGGGAGAAATTTAGGTCTCCACCTAAGATGATGTTGCCTTTTTTCAAAAGGATAGAATTAAATAAAGCTCTCCAGTAGGCGACTCTTTCCTGGCAGGGGCCATAAACATTGTAGATTTTGTACTCTGATTCAAGGGTGGGGGAGTATATATTTGCAGCCAAGTATCCTCGACTATCCCAGACCCTCAGGGTCTTTATCGAGCAGTTGAAGGTGCCCAAGGTTAATCCCCCTGATCTTCTGGAGGCATCAAGGGAATGGAAAGTCCAGCCAAGTAGCCAAGATTCAAGTCAATGAGATATAGTGCTAGCAAGACCAAGGGTTTCTTGTAGAAATATGATGTCTACTAGCTTAGAGGCAAATAGATGTCTGAGCGCCAGCTTCTTCTCCAGGCTAGCCATCTCGCGACAGTTAAAGGAGAGCAGCTTCAGGGAGGGGGGGGGGAAGAGGGGCTTGCTCTACTCTAAGGGCCCAATTGATAGTTTTCTGCTTGCCTGATGCGATTTCCTCCCTGGCCTGGTGCTTAGCTTTGGAGAGATGGGATGGGCATCCTCTAGCTTTAGGGGGAGGGGGAGGGGATACCTCCTCGAAACTGATGATGTCGAGGCCTTGGGAGTGCATTCGAGAGCGAAGGGGGTAGCAAGGTTTCAAGGGAGGTTGAGTGAGTAATGGGGGGGAGGCGCCATCCATGAGGGAAGGCTGAGGGAAGGAGTATGCAGGGGAGGGGGAGCAATGGTGCAATGCTAAACCAAAGGTCTCTGATAAAGGAGCCAGGTGAGATTGAGGAGGGAGAAGTAGGCAGAACGCCAAAGAAGCCAAGGGCCAAGATTTCTGAGATAGTGGAGGAAAAACAGTAAAAATAAATGATGAAATAGTAGAAGACAGAGGTGGATTTGACATACCTGTGGAGTGTGCATCCCCTATGACCACCCGTGTTCTTGTTAATGGTGGGGAGGGAGGTCAGAGAGGAGCTTTCTCCCGCTTCTTTCTTGAATCCTTCTCATGTGCATGATCAACTTCAACTGAGGCTTGTAGGGGTTGCTCTTCCATTTCTATCGTGGGTAGTGGAATGTCCCGAGGGGGGCGTTCTTCCTATTCCTTGTTCTCCATTTAACTACCCTTCTCAGTGATTAGGGGGCAATCCTTGTAAACGTGCCCAACATTGTGGAACCTGCGACATCTGTATGGGATGCCCTCATAGTCCAATGGTTGCTTCTACATGAATGACCTCCACTGTATGGTAATGAATTCTTGAATCCCTCCCCTGTGTCCATATGTACCAGAAGTCTGGCGAAAGCCATCTTGCCCGTGGACAAATAGGATTTGTCAAACTCCATGTATGTGCCTATTAAATTCCCAATACGCCTGAAGATATCTTTGGATCAGAAGTGTAACAGGAGTCCTAGAAGTCTGACCCATATCGGGCCTACGCCAAGCTCCTCTATGTCCAGATCGAATAGCAGAGATGTTATAGAAATATTTGGGCACTTCAACCCCAATATTTTATGTCGATAAACTAGGGCTGTTTAGTCCTTAATAGTGTTGTTTCATACCCTAAAAGATCATGGTAAACTGATTGCATCATTCCCCAAAAGTTCTACATGAAAAAACCATCCACAACTGGCCAAAATAGGACCATACCAACTGCTCCACTGTCAGGGTGTGATGCATACTAACTTCTACACTAGCCAGGTGCGATGCATACTGATGAGACCTTCTATGGGGTGTGATCAGTGAGAATGGACAAATGTCTGAGACAGTTTTCTAAGTGGATGCTCAGGAAATCTACTAGAAAATTCTCCTATGACACTTGTTTCTCTGAATTCGCCCAGGGATGAGTAAGAGATCCAAGAAATCTCCAAGTGGAACCAAAAACAACAAGTGGAATTACACTAATCAAAAACCCAGAGATGACTCACACCCTTGCAGACATCTATAAATGGATCCCTCATCTAAGAGATCTCGAGGTTGGAATTTGGTAATTTGTAAGTGCTGATAGTTTGTATCTGAGAAAGAGCATTGTATTGTTGGGTGATCTTTCTTTTCATGAGGTGAAGAGGGCTTTGATGCTAGGAGGATGATACTAGATCAGATAGCTAGGTTGTAATTCTCTCTTCTATTTTAATAAAGTTCTTTGAGTTTTCCTCCATACAATTGTGTATTTGTGAATATTGTTATTTGTGAATGCTCTTGTATGTTCATTGTATTCCTGATTCTGCAATGCCTATGATATAATAGATCAAGATTCTTTGATGGTGTTTTGTTACTTTGTCTCTACAGGTATTCATTGAGCAGGATAAGTAGGAGAAGAGTTGCAAGCTCTATCAAGGGAGAGAGAAATCATGCAAGGAGTCAAGCGGAAGATCCAGGTTGGTTCCTTTGCCTCTCTCTTATCTATCATACATAGAGGAAATTGCAAATTGCTTTGACTGTTTGTTTCTATGATAGTTGCCAATCCTAGTGGGGCTAGCAGATCAAAAAGACACTAGTTTTCCAGGAAACAAAATGGTGACTCCACTGGGGACCAAATAGATGTCTATTGGTTATTTGTTTTTATTTTATAAACTATAGATGGAGCCTGGAATTAGCCAAATAGCCTTCGAACTGCTCTTGCTCTGTAATTGCATAGTAGATGAATGCTACTTCAGTCAATCTCTGGTTTAGTTTATGGCCTGAACATATGACTTATAAACATTCTAGATGCCCTTGTGGTAGCTCAGTAAGCTCCTAAGATCATACCTATGTACTTTGGTTTTTACTGTCTATCATAGCTTATCTTAACTCATTGAAATCATCTGCAAATCTGAGCCAAAACCCATCTTAGTTGCACTCATTGGCCCATCTCACTATCTGTCACTGTCTCCCAGTATGCATTGCTCCTCCTGAGTCTAAAAAGTTCAACGCATCCTTGTTTTTGTGAATCCCAAGTGCAATGATTTACTGAGCCTATTTCCGTTCTTGAAATTTGGGGATTTTGTCCTTGTTTTCAGCTCTGTTTTTTTGTTTTGCTACTTATGAACAGTACCACATTACTAAAGCCTTCTTGCATCAGATAGATCAGCCTCCATTGATTAGGATTAGTAAATGTTTTTATGTATTTTCCCATCATTTACAATCCTTTGTCGAAAAGTTTCTTAAATTTAACTGTCGTTTTGGTGCAAAAGTGTTGTAACTCTCGTTTTGTGTCAAAAAGAGAAGTGTCATTGAGTCTTCCTTCCTTGGATAGTCGACTGAAATTTTTGTCATGTATTTGATTTGATTTGTTGATATTTTGAAGTGTCAAAAGCATTTTCTATTCGAAATCGAAAAGTGTCGTTTAGTCTTCCTTTCTATTTTGAAAAAGAAATTTGCAAAATGTCACTTTGAGTAAAAATATTTTAGATCTTTACCACATTTAGTTTTCTTTTTTGGCATTTTCGCATTAAAGAGAATGAAAAAAAATACATGAATTTGCATTTTCATTTAGACTGTGTGTGAAAATTGATTTAGGAAAAGTGCATTTAGTGTGTGCTCTTTGCTTTTTGTTTGAAATAAATCGTAATCTTCTTTCCTTAGTAGCTAGGACTTTCCTTGATCAAAATAAACAATGATTGTTTATCATTGTAGACTGCATATTTAGGAATTTTAAATCTACATCACGCGGTGAACCATTGAAAGGCAAACTTTTAAACAAGATCAACACTAAAATAAATTTCAATGAACTTAACAACGCTTTGGAACCTAACGCAACACATCTAGAGGTCTAGGCTAGAGACGTGTTCCAGTGTCGTAAAATATAGTAATTATCATTTTCATTGAAGGTTGGGTGATTCCTCCTCTTTGATACGACAAGTGCTAGCATAGATTTGTGCTCCCCATACCATCGCGTATATATTGGGAGACCACAATAGGCTTATATCCTTTATCCATAGAAAGCCATGCCTGCTGCCGTATCGATCGCAATGCATTGAACACACAATTCGGGAAGATTGACTTCCATACATAAGTCCTTGGTAATTTCTCTTTAATTTATCACCAAGGTGTATTTTGAAGTTTTGTGATTGGTTTGGTAATCCCTCTATCTAGATCTCTAGAGTACTCAATTTCATTCTTTTTCGACTCTTTAAAAGAAAAGGTCCATCTGAGCACTTGTCACTTCAGGCTCATTAAAAATCGAAGGGGACTAGACTCATCTTTAGCTTTTTCTCGACTCTTAAAAATTGAAAAAGCGAAGTTGTGTCAAAGCATCATTAAAATTTATTAATTTCGGAATAACGTCCCTATTTCCATCGTTGATCTTAGGCTAAGATAATGGATTCCACCAATCATGGAATTCCTTTTGAGGGGATTACTAGTCCTTTTACTTCTTGGGGAAATATTGGTGCTCCTCATATGGCCACTTTGTCCCTTCCAGGACTTACTATTGGCCTACCAGTATGGCTATTCTCAACCTCTGTGGTTCAAAATAACGTGATTCCTCAACAATCGACAACATCCAGTTGATACTAAAGTTGACCCCTTGCCTTCTTCTTCATTCGTTTCTCCCTCCCCTTCTTCCTCTTCGTTTGGTGAAAGTAGTGATGCTAATAACCAAGTGGCTAAGAAGAAGAAGAAAGGTAAGGAGAAGAAGAAGAAGCCAACTCAGTAAGGGGGAAACCAAGAAACCATAGATTTGGATGCATCAGCTGGTGAAACTCCACACATTAAAGCTCATAAACCCAAATATCTTTGCATAATCTTAGAGGAGACCATTATCATCGAGATTGTCCGTGCATTCCTCGAATATTGAGAGAATTGTCCCCCCATTCGCACCAAGCGGTGTCGTCAACCTCTGCTGATCATGTTGATAATACACCATCAACTAGTGATAGTGAAGTCCATGGACAGAAAGGAAAAGTCAAAGTTCCATGTGCATTATGTGAAGGGAACCATATACTTCCCTATTGTCCTTTCTTGGGGGAGGCAAAAAGAGTCTTGCATAACCGTCATGCTTCACTGCAACAACTTCCACCTGGATACAGGAAACTCTCCCCTAGTCCTTTATTAGTGCAAAATCCAATTGACTTAACTGAACTGTTGGTCAAAACATTTATCATTGAAAGTGAATCTTCTGAGTCCATATCAGACCAAAGTCAACAGGTCAAAATGGTAGTCGACCCAGTTTTACCTTTAGAAGATCATATCCTTCGCAAAGAGAGTGAGAACGATACTGTTCAAATTCTTTTTGTTACTTCTGAGTCTGATGAACTTGGGGGCAATCCACCCATTACTTCACAATAGGAAGAGAATCCCCCAATTCCTGCTACTCAAGGGGTTATTTCACCCATTTATTCGATACCCCTTCCAAGTTGTCTAATCCCTTCCTTTGATTGGAATCAACTAGCAAGATCTCACCTTCTTCTTATGTACCTTTCTGAATCATAGTACAAGTTTACAAAATGATCGTGTCAGGCACTATCATAGATGAGGGTGCATCAGTGAGTATCCTTTCCTCAACTACCTGGAAAGAGCTTGGTTCGCCATCGCTTATTCCTATTACACGGAATTTGTCAGGCTTTAACAAAGGAACCAGTAGACCACTAGGGATCCTTCCTAAGTTACCTATAACTTTGGGATGGAAAATCGTTCACCTAAACATGTTGGTAGTCCCACGACCATTAGATTACAATCTACTCCTTGGACGTGACTATTTTTATAACATGGAAGCTATTGTTTCAACACTCTTCCGAAAGATGTGTTTCCCGCTTGAAGGCAAAATTGTCACCATTGACATGCTTTCATTTCCCAGTTCAAGCATAGCTCCAAGTCAACCATCATCCCTAAATGGTCCTTTTATATCCACAGTGTCTCTTCAGTGTTCATTTCATCCACCTAATTACCATAAGTAGTCTAGTGAATGAAATGAAGCTTAGGGGGCATGCACCTTTGTCTATTTGGCATATAAACCCAGCTGAAAAATAGGTATCCCTATAGGTTATGTGATTGGTCTGGGATACCTTTCACCTTTGTATATTCTGCGGATGAAGTGCAGGAAGTGTTTTGTCTGTTCCACAGACGAAACCATCCTGCATAACCATAGTAAGTTTTCATATGGCTACTGGAGACTCTCCCTTTCATTATACTGGGGGCATGCAAACCTTTTTATGCAAGCTAAAAACGATCAATTTCATTTCCTAGTTTTATTTAACTTTTTAGCTTTTTAGCTTTTTAGCTTTATAGCTTTTTAGTTTTTTAACTCCTGAGGTCAGGTGATTGGTCTGACACACCATTCACCTTCGTCTATTATGTGGACAAAGAAAAGGAAGTGTTATGTCTAACCGCTAATGGAACTATCCTACCTAACCTTAGCAGTTTCTTAGCTTTTTTAGTTTTCTAGCTTTTAGTTTGGTCATTTCTAGTTCGCATAAAAGGAGAAACCTTCACTCAGAATAGTCTCCACAAGGTTCAAGATCGTTAAAAAATGAACCTGCCTTTAACACTGAGCAAGTTTCCACAAGGTTCAAGATCGTTAAAAAATGAACCCGCCTCTAACTCAGAGCGTATGTTCCCCCAGATTTCAAGATCTTTAAAAAATGAACCTACCTTCGATAAATAACCTTTGTGATTGCCATTACATCAGCCTTTTCAGCCTTGGTTGTGCTCTTGCCATCACCTCCATTATTTTGGCTGATCATATGCTTCCACTTGATTATTTACCCTTTTGAGGAACAACTGCGATGAGTGGTCCTATTAGCCACCCTCTTCACATCACCATGTTTTGAGAAGTTCCAAGATTACCTAGAACTAGTTGCTACCCTGGATGCCACTCATTCCTCAAAAAATGAGTCCTCTTTAAACCCTTTTCAGACTCATTAAATATGAAAAGATTATCGAGGAATTGGCCTCTCCAGCTCATTAAAGTGATTGGATGTGCCATCCCTCATGTAGATTTTAATCTTTTTGGAACCTGAGGGATTATCTCATGAAAAAGTTCAAGCGCTTGTCTTTTTTGGCTCACTAAAGTGATCGAAAAGTCATCCCTTTTGTATTATTTTAATCTTTTTCGAAACTAAGGGATTATGCTACGGAAAAGAACTACTGGAGTTTTCTTTTCGTCCCTTTTCAAACTCTCTAAACATGAAAAGGACCAAGTTATCTTTGTCGTTAAACTCATTAAAACAATAGTGACAAACTTGTCCACCCAAACAAGAACGAGTTTCACTGTCGCTAGACTCGCTAAAACATAGCGACAGGCTTGCCCGAAGGAAAAATTATAGAACAAGCACATGTTATCCTCCTCAAGCTTGACAAAAATAAGGAAGTACTGGTTAGAAATGATTGGGGAGAAAGGGAAGAAAACTTGAAGAATTTTATGGTAGCAGGTCGCTTTTGAACATGAAACTTTCACTCCATCAACATGATTGAGTTGGGTTGGGTTATTCCGTTCACCGGTCATTTCACCATTGGTCTTTCACACCATCCATTTTTCGAGTTAACGATACCAATCCATCTTAGTGTGTTATAGACATTTTTGTGCCTCGCGTCAAGGAGCAGGAAATGTTGATAATTACAGGGATCCTCAGTCCCTAAACATGTTGTTCTTACCCCTAAAAGAACAAGGTCATCAATCAACAGCACTTCCAATCAGTTCTCCACCTGAAAACACTTCAGAACAGGCTTATTTTGGATCATCTCAGCTGCTTAACTGAGCTTCTGCGCTGTATTGCAACTGTCCCACTCTGTACCTGCGCTGGAAGTCAAAAACAATGAAGGCTACCTGCACTGGGCGAGATTGGCCAAGTGGCACAGTCCTCCTGCAAGGTGTCAATTGCCCAGGAAGCTTCCAAACTGACACTTGGTTCATCAGATTCGCCTTGTGATGAGTAAGAGGTACTTGATCACCATGTGTAACCAAGGATCTCCAAGTGGACTCAAGAATTGAAGATTAACTGAAGAGGGAGAGGACACTAGTCAGCTCTATGCCAGCCTCAAGCTGACTCATCCTCTCTTCTTCTCTCCTATATATAGAGCTCTTCTATGAGGTCTAAGGAGGCTGGAATTTTGTATAAGCAAGGAGGTGCTGTTGGTATACTGCCAGGATTATTGGGTGATTGTTTTACTAGAGGTGAAGAGGAGAGTTCTTGCTGCCGAGGAGGTGCTGCTGGATTGGGGCCAACATCATTGGTTGTAACTTCCTCTGGAACCCTGTTACTTTCTATCAATAAAGTTTGCATGTTCTTCTATATACTTGTTTTACATAGATGCTTTTGTGTTTACATGTATATTTGATGCAACCTAATCCATGCTTCAATTATGATTGCTTGTATCTCGTAGTTTGCTCCCTTTTGTTGTGCAGATTCTGTGTGTAGCTGGATCGGCTTGGAGAGTAAAGAGCTGGGAACGGGATACAAAGCGAGAAGGACAAGGATCGACTAAGCGCAAGACACCAGGTTGGTTGATCCTCTTTCTATTCTCTCTGTGCTTTCATAAAGATGAACATGAAAACTTTGTCATTCAGTTGTTGCTAAAGTCTGTCACCTTTAGAAAGGGTTAGTGTCATCCGCATCGGATACTTTTCCCCACAACAAACTGGCGACTCCACTGGGGAGATCCTAGTATCTTGTTGTTGTAGTATTTTGCTATTCATTTCTTGAAGAAAGGAGTACCGAATCGAAAAGCTTTTGACTCTATCAAAAGCGAAGTAGAGGGTTTTGCTACTCTTGCTCCTTTGCTGAGCAAATTCAAGAATTAAAGAGCTAATCTACAGATGAATCCTTACTCTTAGTGATAGATCTTTATCCTCTTGATCATCCCTTAGCCTGTACTTAACCCATAGCATTTTATTTCAGTCAAAACAGTACATTTTTGAGCTTTTTATGACCCGGAATTCTTAGCAGACGTAACTCTCGTAAGTCAGTGCAGGCTGTCCACAGGCAGTCTGCATTACAGCGCAGGTGCTCCCTTCGGGAACTGCGCTGAGAGTGAAACTGGCAGACCAGTGCCTGCGCTGGTCCAGTTGGCCTTAGTCTAGCTCAGCTCTTCCTTTGTGTCTTGGCCCTGTTTGCGCTTGTTTTTTGGCTGATTGCTTGCTGGTTATTGTATTTGCTGTAGACCTTATCTCCTTGACATTATTCCGCCTCAGTTGTGTGATGAAATTGTAAACGTTCTTTCAGTATTTCTTGTTTCAGTTACAATTTCCCATTGTGAAAAGCGAACCTAGTAGCTGTGGCCTCTTAGATTGCGATCTTATGAGTTAGTGTTATTACTGTTCATAGCTGTTTAAGTTGGTTTGTTTTCACTTTATGGTTTGAATTCATATATTTTTGGTGTAAAACAAGTACCTGTAAAGCGTCTTTTCATTTAGACAATACTTGTTTGTTTACGCTTCAAATTGAATTCGAAAGTCATACAATAGTTTTCCTTTTGTTAAGCATCAACATTAAAGGAAAAGAAAAGAAATACATGCATCTTGCATTTGCATTTTTGATAAGTTTGGGTGTCTGATCTAGGAGAAAGTGCATTAGTTTGTGCTTTGTGCTCTGTGTGGAAAGATATTGTTTTTCTCTCCCCTCAGTAGTTAGGATTTTCAAAGCTAAAAGGATTGTGAAAGCTTGCTTATCATTTTAGCTGCATTTAGGAATTTGTACCAATACATCTCGTGGTGATCCTGAAAGACAAACTGATAAACAAGATCAACTTAAAATATATTGAATGAATCTAAAAACACATTGTAACATAACGCTCACAATAGAGGTCTAGGTAGAGACGTGTTCCGGCGTCGTTAAACGTAGTGACTGTCGATCTCTACGAAGGTGGGTGATTCCTCCTGAGGGACGATAGCACTAATACGGATTTGAGCTCCCGCGTACCGTCGCGTATATTGGGAGACCCCTATAGGCAATTATCCTTTATCCTTAGGAAGCCGTGTCGACCGCCCTACTGATCGTGATGCAGTGAACACAGCATTCACGAAGATCGACCACCCGTACCGTAAAACGTATTCTGTGGTTTCGCGAAAGGTTTGGCACACCCTCTGCCTAGATCTCCAGAGCAGTTTCTTTTGGCTCTTTTCAAACTCTATAATTGAAAAGGTCCAGCCGAGCATTTGTCACTTCGGGCTCGTTAATACATCGAAGGCGACTAGAGTCATCTTTAGCTTTTTCTCGACTCTTAAAACATGAAAAAGCAAAGTTGTGTCTAAAAGCGTCTAATAAAATTCATTCAATACGGAAACATAATTCCCCTTTTTGTATTTTAGTTGATCAAGTAATCCGCAATCGTGGAGGAAAGTCAATTAAAACCCCGTCGTTCAGGGAGGCTTGCAGGTCGACCATCTTTGTCTCCGGAACCGAAAGTAGTACGAGCAAAGCGATCTCGCTGGACCAGGTCAAAATCTCCTTTTAAAGTTAGAACGGAAGTTCCAACAACATCTGAGATTCTGGTCACTCCCAATATTTCTGGAATCCCTGCCTCTATTGAAGAAGTTCAATGGCAACAGAAGGACAATTGTATTGATCCTAGTCTGAAAACAAGTACTTGTTTAACTGAACCAGTTCCATTTGAAACCGGTCCACAGAGTCTTGTTGTTCAAACAACTGTCGCTGTCGAAACAACCCCTTCTTCGGCACCAGAAATCTATTACGGACCTGACGGTCTGCCTCTTCCTCCTGGTCTGATCGCAATAGAAGAAATCGTAGAGGACCAGCAAGCAAATACTCCAATTCATTTTGGAGTAGGTTCCACTCTTTTTCCTTCTGCATCAGAAGTTTGTCTATCGCCACAAGAAGTTCCTGAAGAATCGTTAGGAAGTTTATTGGATAGACTTAAAATGTCTGAACAACCGTCGACATCTAGAACTGTGCCAAACGACACGGCGACAACAGAAGCTCCTGCTGCCATTCCAACGATGTTTGCCGGCATACCATCTGTCCCAACTAGTTCTCATCAACTAGAAGGAGTCCACCCAGGGACTATTATGACAACTTGGTCTGTTCCAGTTTGCTCTTCCGGTATAATACCCGGTAATTCTTATGTTGAAACTAGACAAATTGATCCCTTTGGGAATCATTTTGGGCCATCCAGTCCTCAAAGGCCATCTATACCCTTGAGCTCCGGATTGTTACCGTATGGGGGGCAATATGCCCTTTCACTTCCTCTTTCGGGAGGATACCCATACGGCAGTTTTCAACCACATTCAGGTTTGACTGAAGTAACGACGAGTGGTTGGGTACCTATGTTAACCCAACAACCAAGAGTTGTATATTCTATGCAACAAAGTGTACCTATGTCTCATATCCCGATGACGCCAGCAATTGTAACCGTGTCGCAAGTTCAATCGATGCCTGTTGTATGTCAACCCCAAGTTGTAATGCAACAGCCAATTGACCCTGCAACACAACCACAATCGCCAACTGCCGGGACGACACAGATACAAACGGGGACCATAACCCCGCATCTTGGGCCGTCGGTTAGTGTTGCACAACAAAACATGGCTTCACAACCATGGATGGTGCAATACCAACAACCTCAGTTTCAACAGGTATACCAGGGATCTGAGCAACAGATCTTTGTGAATAGTGGGCAACCCTATATTCAGAACGGGTTAAACCAACCACTTTACAGTGGCCAAGCCCACCAACCATATCAGTCATATCAACACCAGTTGCATTATACTGGTATGCAAATACCTACTGCTCAGGCGATTCCATCGTACCCTGGGTACGCCTCGCCGAACCTGAATCAGCAGTTGCCATTCGTGGCGACTTTAGAATTACCAGATTTACATCGATTGACGAACGATCCAATCGCCTATGCCCATTGGTGGCCAGCGATTCCTCACAAACTTCCTTCGGAAATTCCTAAATTCAATGGAAATCCGGGCGAAGACCCGTCGAATCATGTGATGACATTCCATCTGTGGTGTTCGTCGAATACCTTGAATGATGATTCAATAAGGCTTCGTCTTTTCCAGAGGACATTGACTGGTCCGGCGGCCAAATGGTATATTGAATTACCTAGAGCCTCTTTCGACAATTTTAGTTCCCTAGCCACGACTTTCTTGACACACTTTCAGTTACCTATAAGGTACGAAACTGGAACAGAAATCTTAACTAATTTCAAGCAGACAACCGCCACACATATATCTGATCATATACATGAGTGGCGTCGTCGTCGCAGAATGGTAAAGACCTATGTTCCAGATCAGCTATTAGCTGAGTGGTTTATAAAGTCGCTTCTGCCGGCAATTACAGAAGATGTGGCCAAGGGGGGCGTCGTAACAGAGGAGCAGGTTATTGCTCGTGCTCAGTATTTGGACTTAGTGTATACTCAGTCGGGCACGCTCTATGATAAGATACCTGATGCCCCCAGACCGGAATTTTCAATCCCTCCTCCTCCCGGATCGAATAGTGACTCTCATGCCGGTGATGGCGTGATTGGAACTGCAAACGCTAAGTCGACAAGGGATTCGAATAAGAAAGCCCGTAAGACTTCGAATCAAAAAGCAAATCAAGAGATTCTTGCTTCGGAGGTACATGCTGTATCTACAGATAAAGACAAAAACTCCAATCAACCAGGAAGCAAGAAGAAACAAAACAAAGGGAAGAAGAAGAAACAAGGTGGATCATCCCCTCAAAAAACTTCTTCAAACCCTCCTGGGCAAAAGAAACAATTTCCTCCATGTCAAATATGTGATGAAAATCATTCAACAAAGAACTGTCCGTTCAAAGCTGAGTTGAAGAGGTTCCTGAAAAGTTCCCAAACTTCAGCTGTGTTGACTGATCCGTTTCCTGCCCCAGGTCAGAATATGGTTGATAGTGGAAATGCTTCCCCGTCACAAGTGCTTATGCTGTCGGTTTCTAAGCAAAGTGATGCTTTGATATCGACTAGGAATAAAGATTATGGAAATCCGCCGGTGTCGAACAACAAAGGGAAAGATCAACCCAGTAGTTCGACAACAACTTCGGCAGAAGTTGTACCCCCCCTCACGCATGAATTAACAATAAAGCCACCTAAGGGAGTAGTCCACAAGCCGACATTCAACCCTCGCGCCAGAGCGGCGTAACACTATAATGTAGTGGAGGATTTGGCCCAATCGCCATCTGCTATGTCGACTCTTGAGGTACTACAAAATTGCCCATCCCAAAGACAGGCATTGTTATCAGCAATTGGTGGAGTGGATCCTAAAGATTCCAATCTTGTATCCTTTGATCACAAAGGATATGATCCTCAGTTACCAGCGCAATTAGCTTTCCTTATTCAAGTGAAAGCACTCAACAAAACTGTTCATAGAACGATTATTGATGAGGGCGCATCGACATGTATCATGTCGATGAGTTGCTGGAAAACTCTTGGATCTCCAACATTGTCGCGATCTTCGACGACATTGAAAGCATTTGACGGTAGGACGTACACTCCGTACGGAATCCTAAATAACTTTAAGGTTGAACTAGGAGGAAAAACAGTAGAGATTGATGTTGAAGTCATTGATGGCAATCTTGACTATAACATTCTACTGGGAAGACCATGGATATATGCCATGGCAGCTGTAGTGTCGACATATTTTAGGAAGATCGCATTCCCGTTTGAAGGAGGGATTACGATCGTCGACCAACAGAATTTCCTCCCTAATGGTTCACAAGTTACTGGAAGCATTCCCCTGATCCATGGGAGCGACCATTCAATAAAAGATAAGGAGTAGGCTTGCTAAAAGATCCCACAATGATGGGAACTTTCGCGTTGCCACCTCCGTTCCATGAAGGGAATATCCCGTTTGTAGCAACATGCAACATGGTATCTTCATCGAAGGTCGCAGAAGACAAAGTCGTCATGGATCATCAAATGGTTTTGCCCCTAGCCCTATTGAAATATTGTAGCAATCAATGTTTCAGGCATGGGAGGCGAGCCCAAAAGAACGCTCGTCAAACGTTTGGGTAGATAGGTCCGAAGAATATGGTACCCCATTAGATCCATGGTCAAAAGTTCATGGGACTGACGAAGGAATCTTGCAATCAACGATGATTAAGGGGGCACCATGGAATGATAACCACCATCGTTCCCTTCTTCCAGAGTGTGAAGAAGAAACTCATCACGACCTATACCACCCTTCAGTGTTTGAATTCCTAACAAATACTGTAAATACGGTGGATTCAGAAAGAAACCTATCCAATATTGAAGAGACCATAGCCATAAATATCTCGACAAAATCTGATGTTGTTCAGAATATTCATGTCGGCAAAAGTTGTTCCCCTTCAGAACTAGAAATATATAGTGCTCTCTTTCGCGAATTTAGAGATGTCTTTGCATGGTCATATGATGAAATGCCAGGCATTGACTCGAGCATAGTTGAACATGAAATTAAAATGTATCCTGATATCAAACCAGTAAGACAACGGCTTCGGCAGGTACATCCGAAGAAATCCGCTGCCATTAAGGCGGAAGTTGAAAAACTCCTCCATGCTGGATTCATCTACCCGGTTCCTCTAACCGATTGGGTATCGAATATTGTCCCTGTTATGAAAAAACAAGGGACGATAAGAGTGTGCGTCGACTATAGGGATGTAAACAAAGCTTGTCCAAAGGACAACTACCCTACACCCTTCATCGACCAGATAATTGATGAATGCGCCGGATGTGAAATCTTTTCATTTATGGATGGATTTTCCGGGTATAATCAAATAAATATCCGCCCACAGGACCAGTCTAAGACTGCATTCATCTGTCCGTGGGGCACATTCGCTTATCGAAAATTACCCTTTGGTTTAAAGAATGCAGGGGCGACGTTTCAGAGGGCAATGAATTATTCCTTCCATGACATCAAGAACATCGTTCAACCTTACCTCGACGATCTTCCGGCTCATTCGCGGAAGCGGACTGATCATCCGCGGCATTTGAGAGCAATATTTCTACGTTGCCGACATTACAAGATAAGACTCAATCCACATAAGTGTGTTTTTTGCGTCGGCTCTGGTCGCTAACATGGATTTGTGGTTTCTAAGGACGGGATTTGTCTCGACCCCTGTAAGGTTCAGGCAATCATTAATTTGCCTCCACCTTCAAATTTGCTTCAGATTCAGAAACTCCAAGGGAAAGCAAACTTTCTGAGGAGGTTCATTCCTAATTACGCAGAACTTGCAAAGGGTTATACTCGTCTTTTGAAAAAGGATGTACCTTTTGTCTGGGACCAGGTTGCGCAAGCTTCCTTTGACGCTCTGAAAGATTGTCTAGTAAGAGCATCATTAATGTACGCCCCGGACTATCAAAGAGATTTTAACCTGTATCTTGCTGCAGCAGATACGACCATTGCGATGGTCTTAGTGCAAGAAGTCGATGGAATAGAACATCCTATTTATTATTTAAGTAAAAACTTAAATGACACGGAAAGTAAATATTCCTATGTTGAAAAACTAGCGCTTGCTGCTGTTCAAGCGATTCAAAGGTTTCGACAATATGTCCTCTTTAGGAAAACTACCGTTTTGTCAGATTGCAATCCCATGACATATATACTGTCGCGACAGTTGCTTGGGGGCAAATATTCAAAATGGATAGCCATCCTTCAAGAGTTTGATTTAGATTTTGTAAAATCCAAATCGAAGAAAGCCCTAGTTTTCGCGGAATTATTATGCGATCTCCCATCGTCGTCCAACGATGATACATCAGAAGAGTCAATCGTGGATGAAAATTTGTTTCTGATATCAGTAAGCGATGAGTGGTATGGAGACATCATTGTTTATCTCCAAACCCAAAAATTTAGGCCTAATACCTCACACTCGGAACGAAAACGTATACGATACCAATCAAAAGACTACATGATCGTCGGTGATACACTTTACCGTCGTGGCATCGATACAGTTCTGAGGAGGTGCCTTACCCATGAGGAGGCCGAAAAAGCCCTGAATGATTGTCATTCAGGCGCGTGCGGGGGGCATCAATCTGGATATGCAACAGCACAAAGAATCTTACGAGCAGGATACTTCTGGCCAACTATGTTTAAAGATTGCATAATAGCTGTCAGAAGTTGCCATGCATGTCAGATCTTTGATAGCAAAACCAGAAGACCACCCGCACCCTTACAGCCGATAGTTGCTGTTGGGCCCTTCGCCAAGTGGGGCATCGATTTCATGCAATGTAACCCCACCTCGACCGGGGGGCATGGGTATATTATAGTCGCTGTTGACTATTTTACCAAATGGGCCGAGGCGATGCCTACATTAGATAACACTGGTGAAACAGCTGCCCTTTTCTTTTTCAATCATGTAGTCGCCAGGTTCGGCGTTCTGCAAGCTATAGTGACGGATCATGGATCGCATTTTCGCAATCACATGATGATCGAATTAGCTGCCAAACTAGGGCTATCTCACGACAGCTCTACTCCGTATTATCCACAAGCCAACGGACAAGTTGAGGCAATCAACAAGGTCCTGAAGCGTATGTTGCAAAGGATGATCGGGGTTCATAAAAGAAGATGGCATCTAATCCTGTACTCAGCACTATGGGCTTACCGAACCTCGGTAAAAAATGCCACTGGGTTCACACCATTCCAATTGGTGTATGGCCTGGAGGCAGTTTTACCGATCCAGTGCGAAATTTCGTCACTTAAACTCGCAATTGACCTCCTCCCCGGAACCTCAGAAGAAGAGGCTCATTTCCTGGAATTGATCCAGTTGGATGAAAACCGTCGTGACGCCGCTTTGGCGAACGAGGCTCATAAGAAACGAGTCAAAGCACAGTTCGATAAGAATGTCAAACCGCGCAACTTCTCTGAGGGTGACTTGGTTTTGCTTTACGACCAAGAATCCGATAAATTAGGAGCAGGAAAATTTCAGTCCTTATGGATGGGTCCTTATATTGTTAAAAGGGTGTTAGCAAAAGGAGCCTACGAGTTAATGGATTATGACGGAATACCACTGGCGCAACCCCGTAACGGGTTGTACCTCAAGCGTTACTATGCCTAAATAGTAACCTGAGTGCTTTTGTTGTATTTTGTTTTCGCTAAAATGTTTGTTTCGGTAGTAATCCACCCTTCTCGTTTGTTGCAGATGTCGAATTATTCTGAAACATATGTGGGATATGCCGACGGAGCGAGTAGTAGTACGCGGAATTTGTCCTCCGCTGCCTGGGCCATTTTTGATCCAAGCGGCGAGTTAGTGAGTTTCAGAGGTGTGTGTATTGGACGGTCGACAAACAATATCGCTGAGTATAGTGCGTTGATCGAACTCCTCTCTGATACCATTGCTCATGGTATACGCCGACCAATTGTCAGGCTAGACTCACAACTTGTGATACTACAGCTCACTGGTATATACTCAGTCCGCAATCCAGCTATTTATCGTATGTTTCTAAGAGTTAAGATTTTGGAAAGAGAGTTTGATTCAATTCAATACCAGCATATTTCCAGAAACTTGAACACATTAACAGATTCATTGGCAAACTATGTATTAGATAGACATTTACAACATATATAAAAAGAGATGCATCGGTGCTATGTAAGTGGATCACAAATAAACTGAAATAAACTCCGAAAATCAAAATATATAAAGCTATTTATAGTTTGTACATAATGTGCTGTAATCAAAACAAAATTGGTCATACGACCTAGAACTCAAAAAGATGCTAGGGGGCACCCTAGCCTAATGGTGCTCATGAAAGTACGTCACGGTCTGTGCGATCATGCGCAAGAGACGAGTCCATCGTCTAGGCACGCCGATGGTGTGTCGCTGCAACTGTAAAGGTAACTCGTCAATCTGTACATCCGGAAGGCCACGAGTAAGGCTCTCAACCTGCTCCTGCACAGCTGCAAGTATCTCAGTATCACCAAGGTCGCGAATAACAACTCTCCTAGCAGGCTCTGCTGCTGGGGCAGCAACTGGCGACCGTGGACGAGCTACTGGACGAACAGGACCAACATCTGCATGCACCCAAGAGTTTGATCAGTTTTGAACAGTAAACATCATGAATGAAAACAATAAACAGTGATATGGTCAGAGATTTTACCAATAGCACCCCATTGCTCGCCATCCGGAAGCACCAAGTCCGGATCACCTCGGTAGTCCATACCCACGTATGGATACTCAGAAAATGCCATCTCCTGACGCTCGAACCACCTAAAGAAGGACTCAGTGAATGTAATATGAGGTTGACCAGCATGCCGGGACATATGGTCAACCCACCTCTGCATGCGTGGCTCGGTCGGAGAAGGCACATCAAGCAAGATGTACTGAGGTTGCATCAATGGGATTTTCTCCAAGACAAAGGCAGTGAGAATAGAACCAAATCCGAAGTTCTTCATCCCCCCGTCCTTTACCTTGGTCAATTGACTTTTCATCTGAACAAGTACTGCATCACACCAGTTAAACACTTTCGGTTGGAGACACTCCAAGGCGTGCTGCATATAAGATCTGTTGGCAACATGCAAAGCTGCGCTACCGGCCATCCTACCAATAGTAAATAGAATGGACCTGAGAGACCTGTTAGTGATGTCACGGATATTGATCTTGCCGTCTTTTCTCGGCTGTGAACCTTCCCGGCAATGCTGACGGATATAGTCTCTGGTGGAAGTAGTCCCTCGAGCCGTACCTGACAAAGAAATGGGAGCACCCCGCCTTGACAACCCAGTCAAGAAGTACATGTCCTCTATGGTCAAGGGGAAGGACTTCCCCCTAATCTGAAATACTTGGTTAACAGGATCCCAAGCATCTAGCATATACTGCAGTAAAGAAATCTGTGCTCTCATGCTAGAGATACGGAAGAACTTCAGCAGGCCACAGTTCCGAAGCACGTTCACCGTGACTGGGTCATGGAGTGCAACCATGTCCTCTGCTTCATGTTCTCGTTCTCGCCATGTAAGGGACATTTTGTCCAAAGTTCCCTACAATCAAACAAGAGAATGAGTAAGTTCCTAAATTTGATGAAAATCTGGCGAAAAAACATCAAAAAACTCATGCAAACTCAGTCTTTTTAGGCCCAGCGCAGGCAGAGATTGTTCCCCCTGCTCTGTAATTCAGTTTGCCTCAAAGCTGACTAGAATACAGCGCAAGTTTCGAAAGGGGAACCTGCACTGATGCCAGGGCGCCCTAATGGAACCCCTGGGGCCCAGAAACACTGAAAAACAGGCATGGAACTGAAAAAGGAAACCATGAAAGTGAAGGGCTAAAGTTTAGCTCCTACCTGGTCCAAACGGCGCCGAAAATCGTCCACAGAATCTCCCGGAATCAGCTGGTGAAAATCAAGGAAGAAGAGGCACCTCCAGAGCTCCAACAAGCAAAATGCAAATGAAATGGTAAATGAGAGGTAAAAACCCCTTTTTATGACTTTTTACACCGTTTAAAGTTAAATATTAGGGTTATATTCTCGTTTTCATGCAATTATTATCCATTTCTAACAAAATTTGTTGCAGCAATTGATAATGAAGTACTACATTTGAAAAGAGAAAAGCTAATGAAAGTAAAAAATTAAATTTGACCATGAAACGAGCAGTTTTACCACGGAATTTATACTCGTTAAAAAAATAAAAAGTGTGAGCAGAGTTTTTCCGCCAAAGTTCAAGCTCATTAAAAAATGAACCTATCTAGGTAAATAACCATTGCGATCGTAAATTTATAAGCCTTAAAAACCTTGGTCGTGTTTTCATCCGTCACCTCCATTTCATTTGGCCGATCGTTCACCCCCATATGTGTGTTTACCTATTTTGAGGAACAGCTGCGAAGAGTGATTTCACCTAGCCCTCCTTGTGACACTACCGTGATTGGAAATTCCAATTTGTACCTGGAATCAGTTGCTATCCTTGTTTATCACTCGTTCCTCAAAAGACGAGTCTTCTTTGAGCTCTTTTCACTGACTCGTAAAATATGAAAAGTTTGCCGAGTTTTTGGCCTTCTAGCTCGTTAAACGACCGAAAGCTATCCCTCCTCTAGATTTTAATCTTTTTGGACCTGAGGGATTATTACACAAAAAGATCGAGCGCTTGTCTTGTTCGGCTCGTAAAAATACCGAATAGCCATCCCTTCTGTATTGTTTTATACTTTTTCGGACTTAAGGGATTAGATGACGAAAAAGGAATTATGGAGTTGACTTTCTGTACCTTTTTAGACTCTCTAAAAATGAAAAGGACCGAGTTTTCCTTGTCGTTAGACTCGTTAAAATGATTAAATAGCGACAAACTTGTCTTTAGACGAGAACGAGTTTCCCTATCGCTAGGCTCGTTAAATCTTAGCGATGGGCTTGCCCGAAGGGCAGGTTATAGAACAAGCATATGTTATCCTCCTCAAGCTTGACAAAAATAAAGAGGTACTGGTCAGAAATGACTGGGGAAAAATTGGGAGAACATCAAAGTTTAGAGGTAGCAAGTCACTCTTGAACATGACACTTTTCCTCCGTATCACATCGGGTTGGGTTGTCTCATTCACCGGTTTCATCACCATGGTCCTCGCCACACCATCCATTCGGGGTAATGCTACCGATCCATCGCATCAGTGTCGTTATATGTTCAAGAGGGGTCATTCAGAAAGTGTCAACCGTGTCCCATCCACTACCATACATTATCCTTCATCCATTTCACGATCGCCACCCTGAATCATATGTCACAGTTTGTTTCCACCTCCACTAAATCATTAGCTCCGTTCCGTGTCATTGATGTGGGATTCATTAAGGCCCTCCTTTGACGGATCGCTTCTTGTCGACATCAGCTCATTATCCAAGAAGTCGATCTAGGAACACCCCCATCAGTACTTTGAAGCTTGCATGCCTCAATGGCAAGTTTCTCACTTCCGGCGACAGGTATACATCAATGACCTTCGACCAGAAGATTTTGCGTGGCGTTCGACGCAAAGTCCTTTATTCACGCCACGTGAATTGTACTGCCGTACCTTGAGGGTCATCGTCCTTATTGGTGATTCCTCTCGCGCTTGTTAACGGTTTTCATTATTGACCGGTAATCAAGCGATGTCTTTCCATGTTCGACTTCAGCGTAATTCTCACATGGATCGACTTGTACTTAGAGTGAAGATCGAACGAGTTTGAAGACCCCGGATCTAGTTTCATCCATCCGGGCTGCGATATATATTCAGGAAATATAAAAGCATTTACCATGTACATCATTGCAGCAGATGATCATCCTCCTCAAAGGATTATAATTTTAGCGGAAGATTATCAGTCTGTCTTCAGACGATCGTCTGTCATATGTACCAAAATGTATTTATAGAAAGCTGAGCATGGGAATACCCGCCTCAGCTAGATCATGAGAATAATGATGAATGAAAGATAATGTGTTGTATTGTATTGTATTACAGGGCACTCTCCTCAGCACTGGAACGAACTTCGGACCCTCTAGCTAAAGCATTTCACCCGATTAACGGCCTCATACTTTAGGGGGCAACTGTTATAGACATTTTTGTGCCTCGCGTCAAGGAGCAGGAAATGCCGATAATTACAGGGATCCTCAGTCCCTAAACATGTTGTTCTTACCCCTAAAAGAACAAGGTCATCAATCAACAGCACTTCCAATCAGTTCTCCACCTGAAAACACTTCAGAACAGGCTTATTTTGGATCATGTCAGCTGCTTAACTGAGCTTCTGCGCTGTATTGCAACTGTCCCACTCTGTACCTGCGCTGGAAGTCAAAAACAATGAAGGCTATCTGCGCTGGGCGAGATTGGCCAAGTGGCACAGTCCTCCTGCAAGGTGTCAATTGCCCAGGAAGCTTCCAAACTGACACTTGGTTCATCAGATTCGCCTTGTGATGAGTAAGAGGTACTTGATCACCATGTGTAACCAAGGATCTCCAAGTGGACTCAAGAACTGAAGATTAACTGAAGAGGGAGAGGACACTAGTCAGCTCTATGCCAGCCTCAAGCTGACTCATCCTCTCTTCTTCTCTCCTATATATAGAGCTCTTCTATGAGGTCTAAGGAGGCTGGAATTTTGTATAAGCAAGGAGGTGCTGTTGGTATACTGCCAGGATTATTGGGTGATTGTTTTACTAGAGGTGAAGAGGAGAGTTCTTGCTGCCGAGGAGGTGCTGCTGGATTGGGGCCAACATCATTGGTTGTAACTTCCTCTGGAACCCTGTTACTTTCTATCAATAAAGTTTGCATGTTCTTCTATATACTTGTTTTACATAGATGCTTTTGTGTTTACATGTATATTTGATGCAACCTAATCCATGCTTCAATTATGATTGCTTGTATCTCGTAGTTTGCTCCCTTTTGTTGTGCAGATTCTGTGTGTAGCTAGATCGGCTTGGAGAGTAAAGAGCTGGGAACGGGATACAAAGCGAGAAGGACAAGGATCGACTAAGCGCAAGACACCAGGTTGGTTGATCCTCTTTCTATTCTCTCTGTGCTTTCATAAAGATGAACATGAAAACTTTGTCATTCAGTTGTTGCTAAAGTCTGTCACCTTTAGAAAGGGTTAGTGTCATCCGCATCGGATTCTTTTCCCCACAACATAGTGTCGCCGATATTTTCAAGAGAAGTCATTCAATTGAGAATTCACCATCCAATTAATGCCTCATCCACTACAATACCTTCAACCTCCATTTTCATGACCACCATTCTTGAACCTTGTGTCGTAGATCATTTTCACCTCCAGAAAATCATTTGCTTCATTTCATGTCATAGATGTGGGATACATTAAGGCCCTCCTATGACGGGTCACTTCTTGTTGACATCAGCTCATTATCCAAGAAGTTGACTTAGAAACAACCCCTTCAGTACTTTGAAGCTTGCATGCCTTAATGGAAAGTTTCTCACTTCCGACGACAGGTTGACATCAATGATCTTCAACTGAAAGATTTTACGTTGTGTTCGACATCAGACCATATATTCACACCACGTGAATTGTACTGTAGTACCTTGAGGTTCATTATCATTGTTGGTGATTCCTCTCGAGTCTGTTAACAGCTCACATTATTGGCTGGTAATCGGGCGACGTCTTTCCAAGTTCAACTTCAGAACATATTTTCACATGGATCGAATTGTACATTGGGCGAATATTGAATGAGTTTGAAGACCCCGGATCTAGTTTCATCCATCTGCGCTGCAATATATTCAGGAATATAAAGACATCAAATGTACAAAGAAGCTACATAGATGGTCATCCAAGCCAGGGACGATGACTCTACATATGAAGAATCACTAGTCTGCAACTATAAATGATTTTCTGTTCTATGTACATGAAATGAATTTATAAAGTTGAGCATGGGAATGCCTGCCTTAGCTAGATCATGAAAATTATGTGATGATGATGTATTGTATTGTATCTTATACAAGTCACCTTCCATTTTTGAAAACCTCGGATCCTCATGTTAAAGAATTTCCCCTGACATCAAAGATTTATGACTTCATGCTTTAGGGAGAAAATGTTATAGACATATTTGGGCACTTCAACCCCAATCTTATATGTAAATAAACTAGGGGTCTTTAATCCCTAAAAGTGTTGTTTCATACCCTAAAAGATCATGGTCAACTGATTGCATCATTCCCCAAAATTTCCACCTGAAAAACCATCCAGAACTGGCCAAAATAGGACCATACGACTGTTCCATTGTCAGGGTGCGATGCATATTAATTTCTACACTAGCCAGGTGCGATGCATACTAATGAGACCTTCTGTGGGGTGTGATAAGCGAGAATGGACAAATGTCTGAGACAGTTTGCTATGTGGATGCTCAGGGAATCTACTAGAAACTTCTCCAATGACACTTGTTTCTCTGAACTCACCCATGGATGAGTAAGAGATCAAAGAAATCTCCAAGTGGAACCAAAAAAAACAAGTGGAATGACACTAATCAAAAACCCAAAGATGACTCACACCCTCGTAGACATCTATAAATGGATCCCTCATCTGAGAGATCTGGAGGCTGGACTTTGGTAATTTGTAAGGAAGTGTTGATAGTTTGTATCTGAGAAAGAGCATTGTATTGTTGGGTGATCTTAATTTTCATGAGGTGAAGAGGGCTTTGATGTTGGGAGGATGATGCTGGATTAGATAGCTGGGTTGTAATTCTCCCTTCTATTTTAATAAAGTTCTTTGAGTTTTCCTCCATACAATTGTGTATTTGTGAATATTGCTATTTGTGAATACTATTGTATGTTCATTGTATTTCGGATTCTGCAAGGCTTATGATATAATAGATCAAGATGCTTTGATGGTGTTTTTTTACTTTTTCTCTACAGGTATTCATTGAGCAGGATAAGTAGGAGAAGAGTTGCAAGCTCTATCAAGGGAGAGTGAAATCAAGCAAGGAGTCAAGCAGAAGATCCAGGTTGGTTCCTTTGCCTCTCTCTTATCTATCATGCATAGAGGAAATCAAAAATTGCTTTGATTGTTTGTTTCTAGGATAGCTGCCAATCCTAGTGGGGCTAGCAGATCGAAAAGACATTAGGTTTCCTGGAAATAGCAGACCAACGCCTTAAAAGGACGAGGGCGTGCTCAAAGTGCCAATAGGATGATAGGACCCAATTTGTGTGGTCTGGTCTAGAGAAGCGTAGGGCAAACCAGCCTTTCAAAAAAGTCTGGACCGTGGCCAAGTCAGCAAGATGATGCCCCCCAGACCTCCAATGTCCATGCTTTTATCTGGGCCGCAGTGTAATTTTGTCCCCAGACTCTTCCAACCAGTACCCTGTCTGCAAAGTCCATTGTATCCCCAAGCCGGATATCCTCCTCGAATTTGAGGAAGGTTTCGACCACCTTAGTTCGAAAGCACTTGGTATTCTTGATGGCCCTAGCTTCAGCCTCACTGATTCCTCGATAGTTAAGGGATTACTCCGCTTCAGGGGAAAACTATAGGGGAGGGGGTAAGTCAGCTGGGAGAGCGCCTATTAAGGGGGGAACGATGGTATAGCTGCCAGAGGGAGGTGAGGACAAGCTCGGCGGGAATTGGGGAGTCAATGTGGAAGGAGGAGCAGGGGGAGCGGAGGGTATAATGGGTAGATGGGGATGATGGGTGTGACCAGGGGTAGGGGATGGAGGGTTAGGGTTTAGGCATCCCGATGTAAACTCTAGGGAAAACAGAGATGGTGGAGGGGAGGAGAGGGATGGCCAAGTTGGGGGGTCGTTCGACATGATCACCCATTGGTCAGATGGGCCTGAGAAAGGAGGGAGCTCGGAGATAGCTCCCTGCAATTCATTGCCAAATGAATTCGTTCCAAATTTAACTAAGTGCGAGGTGGTCCAGATAGAACCCTCCACTAACGATTCTTCTGAATAATCCTCCAAATCATGGTCCATCACTATCAGGGGTAAGGTATTGCCAGCTGCCAAAGGTAACTATAGAGGTAAGGAGCAGTAAGTCGACAAAATGGCTAGAAACCCTGGGTCAATGCTCCAAACCGTGGTGCTGGTAAACACCCGCTATAAAAAACTATGTGAAAAAAAAAACCCTATTACGGAGAAGGGGTATATTATAATGCCTGTGCTTGTTCCAAGGTGAACGTGTACATAGGCAGTACAGCTAGCTGCGTCAATGAGCAACAACCATGCAAGGCTTACCCATATCCGCCTTCCCCTAGATCCATCAGCCCTCTCGTCTATCCCTGATTTTGTAATGTTTATCGTAATCAACTATATATATATATATATATATATATATATATATATATAGCTATAGCTATAGATATATATAGGTATATATATATATATATATATAATTTACTTTTGGTTATTTTATTTTATAGTTTTAAACATTTTTCATTTTTTTTAATATATATTTTTATTTTTATCTTTATTTTTATTTTTATTTTCATTTTTGGGTCTTTTTTAATTTTTTAATTTCTTTTTCTTTTTCTTTTTTTTTATGTTTGAATTTTCATCTATTGTGTGTTTTTCTTACAATTTTTTTATTTGTTCTTTTTTTGGTAATTTTTAATTTAAATTTATCATTTTCAATGTTTTGATTCAATTTACTTTAATTTTTTATTTATTATGTTTTTTTGTGTTATGCTTTAATTTGTTTTTTTGTAATTTTCTTTTCCTTTCCTTTTTAATTTTATTGATTGATTAATTTATTGTTGTAGGGGTTCTCTCGATGTTCGACTAGCAACCTGACTCTAATATGTGTCCATTTGATAGTTTTTTTTTTTGGTTACAATGGATCAGCTTCGCTTCCAATATGTGTCAATTCGATGGTTTATTTATAAGTTTTCATTGCAATGGATCAAACATGCCCCTATTATGTGTCAATTTGACAGTTGATTTTTAATTTTTCGTTGCAATGTGTCAAATTGTCTTAGGGTGATATTTTAAAAGAATTTTAATTTTAGCATTTGATATAATGAATTTTTGTTTAGATATTTATTTTTAAGCTTTAATTTAGTCATGGTATTTGATCTGTAAAGATGTTGAAAATATAAGGTTTTTTACAGTCATGACATTTATGTTTAATTCCATGGCTAAAAAATGTTGAAATTTTACAGTTTTTCGAAGTGATGATATTTTATCTTTGATGCGTGACTGACAAATGTCTACATTTTAATTTTTTTCAATCGTGATATTTATCTTTAATGTCACGGTCAAAAATTGTAGGAATTTTTAGGCTTTCCTAGAGTCGTAATATTTTATCTTTAATGTCTTATTGAAAACTATTGTAATTTTAAGCCATGATATTTTAATATTAATATAATTGCTTTAAAATGTTGGAATTTTAGCCAACATCAGCACTTTTGGATTTCAGGTTGTTTTTTCATGTTTAATGCACAAAGATTTAGTTTTTAATGCTATTGTTAAAAAAAAAATGAAATTTTAACCCCAAATAAAATCTTGATGTAACATTAAGTTGCATGTGGTTTTCCATGTTTTTGCACAAAAAATTTGGTTGTTATTTCCGTTTTTAAAAAATGCTGAAAATTTACCCCCAAAAAAAGTATTGATGCAGCGTTAAATTGCATGTGTCTTTTCATGTTTTTTGCGCAAAAGAATTTGATTTTTACTACCATTTTTAAAAAATGTTAAAAATTTACCCTTAAAAAAAAAGGATTGGTGATGCCGCATCAAGTTGCATGTGTTTTTTCCTGTTTCTTGCACAAAAGAATTTGGTTTTTACTATTATTTTTAAAAATTGTTGAAAAAGTACCCAAGAAAAAAGTGTTGATGTAGCATCAATACTTTTTGTTTTCAAACTGATTTTTCATGCTTTTTAGGGGTTTTTGGCTAGAGTTCTCATTTTGAGGAAATAGTTCTCCTTTTATTGCAAACTATGTTGGCCTTTAAAGATCTAAAGAAGAAAATTTGGCAAGCACCAGTTTTGGCCATTACCAAACATGCAACAACCCTTCGAAGTGGAAATAGATGTGAGTGGGTATGTTATGGATGTGTTGTTGATTCAAGGAGGAAGACCCATATGTGACCATGCTAGATTATTTGATGGGGTAACTCTAAACTACCCTACCTATGACAAGGATATTTATGTCCTAGTGTAAGATGTGAAGAATTGGAAGCACTATTTGATGGGGAAGGAGATAGTAATCCACATATATCACTAACCATTATATTTCATGTAGACCCAAAGTAACCTAAAATAGACCAAGCATTAAAATTATATGGGGTTTCTATAGTAGTTTCATTCAGTGACCAAGTATAAGAAGGGCACCACAAACAAGTTTTCTAACATGATTTTAAGGCCACCCACACTTCTATTGGTAAATCACCATTTGAAACTTCTTTTGAATATTTTCCACCTTCATGTTTTCATATTGAATATAGAAAATAAGGAGTATGGGAGGCTATTCGAGGGTATGCCTTGAGGGATAAGAAGTTTGTATAAAAGATCAGGAAATCCCTTATATAGGTACAAGAGCAACTAAAGAAGTCACACAAAAAACACAAAGGCATGCATGGTCAACATGGAATAGGGAAGTCATTCAAGTTGGGAGAAAAAGTATGGTTACAGTTGAATAATGAGAGGCTATAAGGTATTGGTTAAAAAATCAAGGATCTATGATATGGTACCTTTGAGATACTAGAAAAGGTGAGAGATAATTCCTACAAACCTAATCTACCCCCATACCATCATTTTTTGTCCATCATAGTTCGAGAGGATACCATGTCATCCCCAATTATTCGAAGAAAAATGGCTAGCCATATGATCGTAATGAATAATTCTCTAGAAAATACCATATTGTAACCTTTTTTAGGAGTTAAGGGAGCCAAACCAAACCAATAGGAGACTATTAGGATGTGTTATAACTGGGCCACTACGAGGAAAAGGGGTTCCATTCTTTTCGAGTGCATTTGTTCCATAGATGAGAAAACTAGTTGAGAGGGATAGGGCAAGAGAATATGAAAAGGATTTGTTCTCTATAGTAGCCCATGGTCCATAAGCCTTAATTCTTTGTACCCAAGAAATTTTTTATTGAGAGAAAGAGAGAAGAGCATCCCCACCTTCCAACTATGTTTCTCAATGAATGGTTTCCTAGGTTATACCTTATGTCAAATCATGCTTTGTGATTTTTTGTTTATTTTGTTTATCTATTTTTTTCATAATAATAATTTGTACTATTATGTAATAGACAATAATTTTCAAGTCCAAAAATCTAACCCATGTAGTGTAGATTTTGAATTTTTAAGTCTAATTTATTAAATCTTTTGTGATGAACTCTCCAATACAATATCCATGGTACTTTATAGATCATATTGGTATTAGAGCAAGTTTCTTTTGGTATATTGTAAATAATTGTGGGGAATCTGTACCAATTTATCCAAAAGTCATAAAACCCTAGTCATGGCCACCGAATATGAGAATAACTCTCATGATCCTATAAAGGAGAGGTTTTCATGGCTAGAAGAACAAGTTGCAAATATAAGACTTAATTTTAATCTCCTAATGTTGTCCCTACGAAATAAGCTTTGGATATTTAGATAAGACGGGGGTTCTAACATAGAGGATCGACCAGAGGGGAGATCAATAGATTGAGAAGAGACAAAGAATGAGATGAAAACATGATCTAAAAGAGATCAACCTAGTTTGAGTGTCGTGAACTATTCATAGTCCCTATTCAAAATGGGAGTGAAGCTCACTATCAAGTTGAACAAAGATGATATCAACGCTCTAAAGCTAAATCACTGGTTGTAGCAATTAGAATTTTATTCTAGTGTTCATCATATAGAGGAAAAAAAGAAGATTTAATTTTTGGAACTAAAATTCAAGGGCCATGTCACAAATTTAAGGGAAATCCACATAGAGACCTTGAGTTTGGAGGAAGATCCTCTAGGAACTAAGTGGGATAACTTTAAAACCATCATAAATTCATAATTTTACTGTATTAGGTATGGAGAGTAAAAGTGGATCTGGTGGCACTACATCAAACGAAAGCAGGGAAAAATATACAAGAGTATACCATAGAGTTTAGAAGTATAGGCATAAAACTAGGCATCTCCCCAAAGAACTTAGATGTACTCCTAGAGTATTTGGGGGGTCTACAAAGACATTTGAAAAATAAAGTAATGATTTTTAAGCCTAGATTGATGGGCAAGGGCTATGTATAAACATGATACCTAGAGAACATAGTTCAATCGAAAGGTAAATTAAGTGGATCAAAGCCAAAGGAGGACCAAGGCACTTCTAAAGAGGGAAAAAAGAAATGGAAAGGGAGAAAAGATAGAAAGACAACAACGAAAACATGCTAGTGCGAGGATCTCAACAACCACAATAACCACTATAATATTGACAGTCATAGAGAGAAGAAGTGATGGAAGTTTCATATGGAGCTTAACTCAAAGAACAAAATGATAGATACTAAGAATAAGAATTTACTGGCCATTAATTCAAGTAACTAGATGGAAAATAAGTTAAATTTCTATGATAAGTTAAACGAGGTGAATCTTAGTAGCCTTCAGCAATAGGAAAAGAAAGAAATGACCACACTCTTCCACATAAAGGTATAGGTAAAGAAGACAAAGATAGATACTCCTTTTTACTCAATATCAGAGGAGAATCTCATTGTAGTATAGCTAGTCAAGAAACTAGGATTGGAATTTCGTGATGATCCAAGCCCATATCCATTGGGGTGGGTAAATAAGGATACAGAGTTAAACTCATCAAAATAGTGCAAAATTAATTTTTTGTTAGTGTTTATTTTTAATGATGGAATAAAAATAGACATAGTTCCCCTTTAAGTATGTGGAGTGGTGTTTATGTAGAAATTCCTTGTAGATTCAGACTGCTTATGTAATTTTCTAAAACAAAAGACTTGAATCTACTCTACTTATCAGCTGAAAAAATTAAAGCATCAAGAAATCACAACATAAATATGAGACAAGATTCAATCACATATGCTTAGATATTTATCTAAGGCGAAAGAGACTGCTCAAAACCCCTTCATATTTGTATTGGATTAGTCAGAAAATAGATAAGAAATATAATGCTTGCTAAATCCCAAACAACCTTTTCACTGGTATAATCTATATCAATACTTCCTAGACATGCTTTGGTCAAAATTTAACCAAATACAAGCCTTCCCTAGTTCCTATTTCCTTGCATTGTTCCTCAAGGAATTAGCCCCCTACTAATTAGGGAAATTCCCAGTTAGAATTGTGCAATCCCTATAGGCCCCTTCTCTAACCGCATGCACCACCTATACAACTTGGATAATTACCCAACTGATAGTACACTTCCCTTGGACTCCAATATCAACTGGGTAACCCAAATTTCATGCATGCATGAGTTATTTAATGTTGATTGATCAGTTAACTGGTTGAACACTGAAGTTGCACCCCACTGCTAGAACTCGTACTAGTTCCTCCAATATTTTGAACTAGTTTAACTGACCTTAACTTAATGTAACTGAATTAAATTATTAGAGCTTAAATTAACTCAACCTAGGTTCCTATAATTTAGGAATCACTTTACACAAATCAAGTTAAGTCCTCAACATGAAATAACTAACTGAGTGATAACAACTTAGTTAACTCATTTAAGTTGTCTTGTGATGTGGAATTTAAATTTTCTCCTAATTTTATTCAAGGGAAAATTAAATTAGGAATTTCTTGCTACATTTTCAACACAGCCTCTCAGCAAGAAATGGATTATTAGCTACCTCGATCCTGCCTCTATGGAACTCGAACTTACATCTTGACAATGCTTTTATCAAAATATTAGCATCTCATTCCTCTGTAGGAATGTAATCCAATGGCATGATTCTCCTCCGCACAAAATATCGTAGATGGTGATACCAAATATCGATATTCTTGGACCATTCATGAAAAAATAGATTCTAAGAGTTTGATACAACTCTTGTTGTCACAGTAAATCACTGGAGGATCCATCATCTGACTAGATAACCCAACAAGGATCTTTCTCATCCAGATACCCTCACATGTTGCGTGGCTAGTAGCCATGTACTCTGCCTATGCTGAGATGAGTGCAACATATTGTTACTTACCCTTGTACCAAGAAACCATTGTTGAAACATCATTGAAAATTCCTCCTGATGTGCTCTTCGTGTCTAATGGACTACCAACCCAATCTGCATCTATGAAGACTTGGATCTTCGCTCCTTCTATCTGCCTGTAACAAAGACCAAATAGAGTGGTGCCTCTGAGGTATCTCAACACATGCATTGTTTCCTTCCAATATTTTTGGTTGGCTTAAACATATCTTGACTAAGTTGGTTAATGGCATAAAAGATGTCAGTTTGTGTGTTCACCAAATACATAAGTGAACCCACAAGCTGCCTATAGATGGTAGCCTCCACTACTTCACCTGAAGTAGAATCTTCCTTCCTCCAATTCCCTACTACAGGATTCTCCATCGGTTTTCGTCTCTCCATGTGGAACTTCTTTAGTATCTCGTTGGCCTACTCTCCCTAAGTGACAGACAATTACCCATATCCTTTCCATACTTCCATACCGAGGAAATAATGCATGAGCCCCAGGTCCTTCATCTTGAATTATCATGCAAAATCCTCTTTGAAAGACTTCATCATATTCTCATCACCGATTAAAATTAAATCACTGACATATAATACTATACTCAATAATTTAATTTCAACAAAAATATGGTAAAGGTTTGCATCTGCTTCACTTTTGGTGAAGCCCAACCTAGTGAGATAAATGTTGATCATTGTGTACCAAGCATGGGGTTCTTCTTTCACTCCATACAACGCTCACTTGAGTCTACAAACATGTGACTCTTTGTCGAAGGTCTTAAATCCTTCTGGATGCTTAATATACACCTCTTCCTCAATCACTCCATTGAGGAATGTTGTCTTCATATCCATATGATGTATCTTCCATCCCATCTTCCCTAGAAGAGATAGAATTGATTTGATTGAAGATTACCTTGAAACAAGAGCAAAGGCATCCTCATATTCAATTGCCTCCACCTAAGAGGGCACCTTGGACACAAATATGGCCTTGTGTTTCTCGATGCTTCTATGTTCTGCTTGCTTCACCTTGTATATCCACTTGGAACCCACCACTAACTTGTCCTATGGTCTTGTGATAACTTCCAAAACATGTTTTTGATAATGGAGTCATAGTTCCCTGTCATGGCATCAACCCATAATGGTTTCCACACTTCTTACTCAAATAAGGATGACTCGGTCTCTACAAGCTCACTCATTGGAGCCATGTAGCCAGTGTACCTGTCTGGTGACCTCCTATGTCTATATTGTGATGTGGGTGCTCCCACATTCTCTCTAGCATCATGCTATAATATTTTAGCTTCTCTCTTGTGTTTTCTTCCATCTCTAGATGTATTTTCTTGAGTGGAAGTTTCCACTCTCTCTACCTCTATTTGTGGCTACTCCACAACTTCCTGTGGTTCCTCCTTTGGAGCCAAAATATTCTACTATGAATGGATTTAAATCTCCCTCTCAAGGGAACACCTCATTTCTCTCTCCTCATCAAACTTCACATATCGTCTCACAACTGTCATCCTTAGAGATGGCAAGCACACATGATAGTTGTGAGGTGTATGATTGTACCCCACAAATATACCCAACTCAGCTGTAGGCTCTAGATTTTTCCTTGTATCCTTGGATACATAAGAGTAGACTGGTGATCCAAATAGCGTGAAGTGAGACACATCTAGTTTACTCCCTGAAAAATCTTCCTCTCGTTTACTCATGCCAAGAATCATGTGAGGTATCCTTGTCTACAAATAAACATCTATTTTGCATTCTTTATCCCACAAGTGAAATGGTAAACTTTGATCATGCAACATGGCTCGTGAAGATCCCACAATACTTTTTTTCTTCCTCTCAACCACTGTAGTTTGTTGTGGGTTATGATGTGTTGTTAACTCTCGTCAAATTCCTTCTTTTGTACATAAGTTCTTAAATTCATTCAACACATATTCTCCACCATTGTCGCTCCTGGGAGCCTTCACTTTTCTTCCAGTCTCTTTATCAACGAGTGCTTCAAATTCAACAAATTTGGAGAATGTCTGGTCTTTCTTATATATGAAGAAGATCGAGTACTTCATGAGAAATCATCTACAAATATCACATAATACATGTCCTTGGTTATGGATGATGTTGAGAAAGGCCTACACACATCCGAGTGAACTCTTCCAATGATATCTTGTGCTTCAATGTCTAGCTCATTGAAGGTGTCTTTCGTGAAATTCCTAAATATACACCTTTTGCATGTATCTCTCTGCTCCAGTGCACCCTTGAGAAGTCTTGTATAAATTATATGCATAATATTCACGGCTCTATGGGGAAGATGGCCCAATATTCTATGCTATAATCAAGTGATATCTCATATTTCCACCTTCTCCATGTGTGTGCTCAATGTTGCACAATATTCTAAATCCAATTTGTAGAGGTTCTTCACCCAAACCCTAATTTGCTTCACTTTTCCTATGGAAATGTGTCTAAGGAAATCCTTTCCTTTGCTAAACAACACATCATAGCCATGGTCTTCCAACTTAGCAACTAAAACGAGATTCTTCTTCAGACTCGTAACATACATCACATATTTTAGTTTGAGAGGGGAGATAGACTCTCTCTAAAAATTACATGTACCAATACTGGCACCACTATACCTTCCATCATTTCCAATTTCGATGTGCATCTAGAGGTCCTTCTCGTCCAAGTCACTAAAGATTTATCTGTTACCTGTCATATGGAATGAGGCTCCACTATCTAGATACCTCACAGTACCCATCACAGTGCTCACCATACAAGAAATCAGGGTCAAATAAAGTTTGAATTTTGAAGAAAGAGCTTCAACTACCACTCCTCCTGAGGGATTCTTACCTACCTTCTTATGTGGACACTTTGTGTCATAGTTTTCTAGTTCATGAACGTGAAAGAATTTGATCTTCAACAAGTCTTTCTTCTTGTCGCCCTGGCTGGAATCCCCTTTGGATTCGAATTTTGTCTCTTTACCTTTCTTTGCCTTTCCAGCCAAGCCATAGTTCTCCTCATCATCATGATTGGATAACATTCCATCTCTGGTGTTCTAACTTATCTCTTCTTGCACCAAGTCGTACAACAATCACTCTCAATTTGGTAGCTTCTCCCTCCCATTTACTGAATCCTAGTAGCTGTGCCAACTATTGGGAAGGCCTATAGGTGTTACGCTTACCAGATTATCTTCAACAAATATAACACCATCACTCCAAAGTTCAACCCGAAATTGGTTGAACCTGCCCATGGTACTGTGCTATTGTGTTTCCCTTCTCCATCTTGATCTTCCGAAACTTGTCCTTCAATTCCAGCTTCCTTTGGTCACTATTGTTCTAAAACAATTATATCAACACGTTCCACTTTTCATATGGGGTATCCTTCCCATGGAGATTAAAGACAATATGATGTCGATCTCCTTCTAGTATGATCCTCCTTGAGAATTAGTTGTTGGAGGCTTAGGAATATCATAGTCTATGAATTCCTTCAGCATGTTATCTTCCAACACTTCCTCCATCATGTGCTTCCAAGAAATATAATTCGAGCTACACTCAAGGGCATACTCGAGTCTCAATCCATAGAATGACATCCTGTTGGATCTGAGTAATGACACTACAAATTCAATTCACTTGCAAATACAAACTCAAATTCTTCTCTTCTATTGTGATTCCTACTCTGATACCATGTATAAATTCCTTGTAGATTTAAACTGCTTACATAATTTTCTAAAAAAAGTCTTAAATCTACTCTACTTATTAACAAAAATAATTGAACGATCGAGAAATATGAACATAAACACGAGACAAGATTCAATCACATATTCTCAAAGATCTATGTAAGGGAAAAGAAACTTCTCAAAATCCATTCCTATCTGTATTTCATTAGTCAAAAAATAGAGAAGAAATACAATCCTTGCTCAAGACTAAGCAACCTCTGCACTAATTCCCCATTTCCTTGAATTGTTCTTGAAGGAATTAGCCCCCTATTAATTAGGTAAATTTCCAATTAGAATTTCAAAATCCCTGTGGGCCCCTTCTCTGACTACATGCACCAGCTGTAAAACTTGGGTAATTATACAATTTATAGTACACTTCCCTTGAACTCCAATCTCAATTGGGTAACTAGAATTTCATGCATGCATGAATTAGTTAAGGTTGATTGATCAGTTAACTAGTTGAACATTGAAGCTTCACCCCACTACTATACCTCCTACCAAATCCTTAACAGTTGGAACTAGTTTAACAAACCTTAACTCAATTTATCTAAGATGAATTATTAAAATTGAAATTACCTCAATCTAGGCTCCTAAAATTTAGGAATCATTGTACACAACTCAAGTTAAGCCCTAAAATTGAATTAACTAAGCTAACTGAGTGATAACAACGTAATTAACTCATACAAGTTGCATTGTGATATGGAATTTCAATTTTCTCCTAGTTTAATTCAAGGGAAAATTAAGTTAGGAACTTCTTGTTGCATTTTCAACAGTTTAGAAGTCCCTAATTGTACGTATGAGAAGAAATATTCATGTAGAGTGCCAACTATTACTAGATCATCAAGGATGGGAAACCTTTCACCATCAACGTAGACAAAGGAAAGTCAAAAATTTCATTGGTAAGTGCCAACTAAGCCAAGAAAATGATCAACTCTAGCAATAATTTTGTTCTATTATTTTTAAGAGAGAATCAATCTATAGAAGAGTTAATAATATTAAAGCCATCACTAGAACGGTGTACTAAGAAACACAACAACTTGAAAAGTTGTTACAAGCATATAGGGATGTTTTTCGTCTAAAGGGTTACCACCAAAGAGAGAAGTGGATCATGAGATATAGCTATTTATGGAACCTCGTTACCAAAAATCAAGTTGTACAAGTAGTTTTTTATAAAGCAAGTGAGGTGAAGAAACACTTGCAACAAATACTATAGAAGGGTGTCATTAGACCGAGTACATCACCATGTGGATCACCCATCATTAGTGTGCCAAAGAAGGATGAAACTTAGTGAATGTGTATATATTATAGGGTGTTGAAGAGAACTACATTCAAGAATAAGTACCCCCTGCCTAAAATAGATGACATGTTGGATTGGTTGGAGCAATCGAAATACTTCACCAACATAGACTTAAAGTTTGGATATCAAGGTTTTTATGAGTGGTTGGTAATGCCATTTCAGCTATGCAATGAACCAACTACATTTATAAGTTTAACGAATGATCTATTGTGCACTTTTATAAACTCAATTGTTATTGTCTATTTGGATGATATATTGGTATACAATGCTACCTAGGAGGATCAAATCCCACATTTGAGGTAGGTGTTGGAGACATTAAAGAAACTCTAGTTGCTAGAAAATCTCAAGAAGTGTGAGTTTGCAAACCAATTTTTGGTGTATCTAAGCTATGTGATAGTTTTCAAAGAGCTAGAGATAGATCATGCCAACATGAAATTCTCAGTTCCTACAAATTTTTATGAGGTTTGGAGTTTTGTTTTAGTAGCACAGTACCTGAGGAAACTCGTAGCCTCATTTTTACTGGTAGCAACCCCACTCTACACCATAATAACAAGCGAAAAGTGTTATTCCAACATCCCTGGTAAAAAATACATGTAAAAATATATAAGACCATGGTCATGGGACACATATTCAAGTTGGATGGTCCAAACATCCTAGTGGGTGTTCATTTCAGTTATTATGGCTAAGGAAATTAGCAAAGGCTTCGGAAAGGCAAAATGGCATTTTTCGTACATTTATTTATGAAAATAATGGAAATTAGGAGAAAAGGAAGGTCAATGGTCACATGTTTCTTGTGAGGAGGAAAATGAAGGAAAATTATTTCAATTGAAGAAAATAGAGGCCTCATTCATAAAAAGGCTTCTGAGGATCAATGGGTAGACTTGGTCAATGTAACATTTTTTCAGTTCAGTTTTGGAGCTCTCATTATATTCTCTCTCTCTCATACTCTTGGACACTTAGAGTTTTCTTGGAGCACTCTTGGAGAGTGCGGTATACATGGATGCTTGGAGAAAGAGGGAAAAGGAAGAGTAGGAAAGTGCAAAAAGACATCAGGATATAGCGACAATGTAATTTTCTTGCATGTATCGAGTTGCATGTATGTTTTCTCACTAGTTTTAGCATGCATGACATGTGCATGTGGTTTATTTGTCATGGTATGTCATTGGCATGGAGGATTCCTTGGATTGACAGTGGATTTTCCTAGCCTTTCCTTTTCCTAGATAGCCATGGTTTTGTCGGTTTTAATTTTGTTTTCTGGTTGGTTTTCTTGTGCCTTTGGTTATGTGTTGAGTTATTAGTTCCTGGAAGCCTTGCATGGAGAAATGCTCTGGAATCCCTGTAACAGCTTAGGTTGAGTTACTAGTCCTAGAAGCCTTGCTTGGACAAATCCTCTTGAAGCCATGTAGTAGCTTGGGCTGAGTTACTAGTCCTAGAAGCCTTGGTTTAGAAAATTCTCTCGAAGCCCTTGGTGGGTTGAGTTACTAGTCCCGAAAACCTTGGTTAGACAAATGCTCTAGAAGCTCTGCGACAACTGTGGATTGAGTTACTAGTCCTGGAAGCCTTGGTTGGAAAAATGCTCTGGAAGACCGACGACAGCTATGCGTTGAGTTACTAGTCCTATAAGCCAGGTTGGATCAAACAGTCTATATCCTTGGATAGTTTCAATAGAGATAGATTTGGTTATGGTTAGTGATTTTCTACCATGAGGGGGAATCATTGATTGAGGGTTAAGGTGTTTTGGATGCTGCAAGCACTGGTTTAGTTTTGATGGATTTGTTTCATGATATCCCACATTCGTACTTGGAATATGGCACAGGGTTGTGCTGAAAGGAAGAGTTGGTTCAGCCTAGTCTACGGTCAGGTGGTTCATGGAATTCTGATACCCAGCTGCCCTATGCAATCATCAATAAGAGCTCTCTCCGTCCTTGGTATGTTATGGGTCAATATACTTGTTTATATGTGGCTTATCTTGTTGTTGTATGCTTAACATATCTGATGTTTATATGTTGGTTATGAACGAGTTTTATGATTGTCATGTTGTTTAGCTGATATCATGTTTTCACTTTTAAATGAAGGGACAATGTATCTATGGCCTAATAGATGAAATTTCAACTAATCCGTTGAGGCATCAATGCTTCTTAGTGATTCTAAGATAAGTATGAGACCCCTATGCTCAGTTACGTTGTTAAGACCTCTAAATTTCATGTTTCTAACATGTTTGACGAAATGGTTTCCATGGCTAGTAGGGGTCCAATCTAGTCCTTGTTGATGTTTTCGCATATGTATCTTTTTTCCATTGTGAAATTTCATTTCTGAAAGTTCCATTGAGTTATGGGCAGTGACCTTGGCTTTAAGCCTAAAAAATGGCACAAATCTCGAAGTCCCAGGAACAACACTAGAGAAAAACATCTCTGGATGCTCCCTTCTTGTGGGAGAATCTAAAGCCTCCTAGACACACCCTTTCCAATATAAATGGAGCATCCAAGGATTTGATGTGCTAAAACTTCAGTTGGTCTTAGTGGTTGGTTACATGAGTGGTTGGGATGGCTACTGGGACTTTTGTTGTTGACATGGATGGTCTATGTGATGTGTTCGACTGATTCAACTACCTTAACGAAAACATAAGGAGTTGAAACATATCATAGTAACTTCTCATCACATGTTTACCCTAGTTGACCGGTTACTTGGGTAGATGTGGGAGGAGGGTTTTACAAAGCTATATCAAAGAGGGTTGTGCTCTATTTGTGTCAGATTGGATACTAAATAAAGGTATCATACGCGGGTTTCTTGTTCTCTTTTGGTGTTATCTGATGCCACAAAGTGGTATCAGAGCATGGTTCACCTGTTGGACAGGATTGTCAACGTGTTGGTCATGCATTCAATTCGGTTGCATATGTGTTCCTTATGACTGCAGTCCATGTGATTGTTGCATTTGCATGGTGTTGATCATGGTTGTAGTGATGTCACCATGTGAAGGTTTATGATGTTGTTTTTGTGATGTGTTTGTCATGAATGCATGTCGGTGGTATATGCATTGGTTAGTGTCTATATGTTGTTATGCATGCATTTTCATGGTTGTGGTTATGCATGTATGGTATGTCTAACATGAATTCTGAGGTCATTGTATGAAATTAGGTCATCATGATGTTATTGTTATCTTATGATGCTAATGATTTGGTTGAGATAAAGCAGGAGATGCAAACCATCAAAGAGAAGTTGCAGCATTGGACCTCGAGAAAAGAGCATGTCATCATACAAGTTTGTATGTTGGGCATGTAGGTATGTAGGTTAACGATTTTTATATGCATTATGGTTATGTGCATGCCTTCATTCTATTGATGTCATGGTTACATACATGATAGATGTTATTTGATCAATGTAGTTATATACACATGTTTTTGATAGTCATGAATGATAGTAACATGTGGTTGTATGCATTTCTATTATTGTTTTATGTTAGATAACTTGATGATTATGTTATATGTTGTTGACAAGTATGTTATAGGTTAACCTTTTGTTGTTATATGTTAGTAACTTGATGATTAGGGTTATAACATTAAAATCTTTATGTTATATGTATCCTACTAAATTGGATTGGCTTATGCATATGTTTAGGGTTATGAAACCAGCTCAAAAAAAGATAGAAAAGATAGATCAACGCCTTAGAATTCAGCCTCTTTGAGGGGACAACCTCCTTTATATTACATAAATTAACAATTCTTGGATGATTCAAATGAAAAGACCTCCTTTCTATATTTATGAGTCTAAGGGGTCATAATATAATTAGAGCTGACATAACAATAACAATGTAAGGGAACAATAATAACAATAGTGGGCTTTTATGGGGCACAATAGTAACAATATGGGGACTACATGGGCACAAAAATATAATAAGGGGGTTGTACTAATAACAATAAGGGGTTACACTAGTAGTATAGGGGCCTAACATGCCCTTCTCCTTCAAAAAGTGTTGTCCTCAATGCTTGAGTAGTTCTTGATGCTTATATATAAAATTCTTGTCCTCCCATGTGGAATCTTCAACTGGTAATTTCTTCCACTTGATGAGATACTCTGAAATTGATCAATTTATTAGCTGTCAGGTTGTTGTTTCTATGAGTGCTCCAAGTTCCAATATGATTTTTCCTTCCTCTTCAAGTTCTAGCAATATTGTTTGAATTGGGATCTTTTGAAACTTTTGAATGAGTGGCCATACTTCTTCGTCCTTCTTCCATTTGTCCCTTGCTTCGTTTATCCAATCTAGTTGGATAATATAAATAGCACAAAGCAATGCTTCCACATCCTCATCCTTCCTTGAGAGTGCATCTGCAACAAAATTTTGCTTCCCTTTTCTATATATGATGTCAAAGTCATAACCCAACATATTTGTGGCCCATTTTTTCTGTTCCTCTAATGATAATAGTTGTTCTAAAAAGTATTTAAGACTATGATGATCCATTTTTACCTTGAAGTGTCTTCCCATTCGATAAGGTCGCCATTTCTTAAGTGCATGTAGTATTGCCAACATTTCGTTCTCATAAATAGCTTGCTTGAGATGTAGCAGTAAAAATACCCAATCACCTACATCAAAACATTTTTCACTATGATGTTGATCTACCTGTTGTTTCATTCAATTTTGCACCAAAGTGGTGTTATCCTTTAAAAGTTGGAGAACTTGTTGTTGATGATCGATGTGATCTTTCACTGCTGGAACCTTTTTCTTCTTGATATGTCCTTCTATCTTGAGAGTTTGAGGAGTGCTAATTTCTTCCAATGCTTTACAAGATATGGTCGGATTCATTTCTTGATGCTCGATGTGATCTTTCACTTCTTGAACATTTTTTTCTTGATATGTCCTTCTATCTGGATAGTTTGAGGAGTGGTAATTCCGGCTAATGCATTACAAGATATGGTTGGATTAATTTCTTCTTTCTTGATGTGATCTTTCAATTCTTGAACCTTTTTCTTCTTGATATGTCCTTCTATCTTAAGATTTTGAGAAGTGGTAATTCTTGCTCGTGCTTTACAGGATATGGTCAGATTCATTTCTTCTTTCTCTAGGGTTGGGTCCTCATGTATATCCTCTTCTTTTGATGTTTCTTAATCGTTTTCTTCCTCCTCTTCATACCTATGTAAAATAATTTCTTCTCAACACACTTATGACCTTTAGTTCATTTTCTATCACAATTGTAACAAAGCCCTTTTTCTCTTTTTTCTTCCAATTGTTGTGGTGTTGCTCTAAAGAAGGTGTTGCTCTTTGTATTCTCATAATGTGCTATAATTTCCTCCGTGAAAATTGACCACGTAACAAGTTGTTTATGAGAACAAAGCCCTTTATACCATAAAAATTGATCTTGTTCTAAATATGAAGATGAAATACATACCTTTTTTAATAGTGGTACACCATGTAGATCAAAATATTTATCCATGTGTAGTATCCAATTTACCGGATCCTTGCCATCAAACTTCCTCATCTCGCTTTTTCTTAATTTTAGGAGCTCGATCTTGAAACGACTGTAACTCTGTACTTTCGTATCTTTAAGTTCTGAAATTTTGATCTATAGTAGCCCTCTTCGTTCTCTTTCTAATGCCACCAGTCTGATCGAGTTTAGATTCTCTAAGAAACAGTTATGCACAATCACCCAAGATGACCTGATTATATACCTTTTAAGAAGAGCGAACTTGTATGAAGTGCCAAGTGTCACTGTTTTGACCTTAGAATCTAAAAAATCTACATAGGAAACTACAATCCGTTCTCTTTCTATAACTTCTTACGAAATTTCAATTTGATGATCAAAATAAAAGTTATGACGATTTTCCCTAGATCCCCTGTTTGGAATGAAATTCGGGAGTTTACAAAAAGGCCAACTTCCTCAGATCCTATCTCTGAAAATATAGTGCGAAATGCTCTGTAATTCAGACACGAGGTTCATAACAATTTTGTCTCAAATGGGTTTTTTTTTAGCATTTGAAACGTCGCAGAAAAAATTTTATGGCGCAAATGTCACGATGACCTATTTGGAGCAGTGAAACCCTAGAATTCAAAGCTTTGATACCAAATGTTATGAAACCAGCTCAAAAAAATATAGAAAAGATAGATCAACGCCTTAGAATTTAGCCTCTTCGAGGGGGAAACCTCCTTTACATTACATAAATGAAAAGACCTCCTTTCCATATATAGGAGTCTAAGGGGTCATAATATAGTGAGAGCCAACATAACAATAAAAATGTGAGGGCACAATAATAGCAATAGTGGGCTTCTATGGGGCACAATAGTAACAATATGGGGACTACATGGGTACAGGAATATAATAAGGAGGTTGTACTAATAACAATAAGGGGTTACACTAGTAGTATAGGGGCCTAACAAATTTGATGTGCTAAAACTTTAGTTGGTCTTAGGGGTTGGTTACATGAGTGGTTGGGATGGCTCCTGGGACTTTTGTTATTGACGTGGATGGTCTGTGTGACGTGTTCCATTGATTCAACTACCTTAATGAAAACATAAGGAGTTGAAACATATCATAGTAACTTCTCATCACATGTTTACCCTAGTTGACCAGCTACTTGGGTAGATATGGGAGGAGGGTTTTACAAAGTTGTATCAGAAAGGATTGTGCTCTGTTTGTGTCAGATTGGATACTAGATAGTGGTATCACATGTGGGTTTTTTGTTCTCTTTTGGTGTTATCTAATGCCATAGATTGGTATCAGAGCATGGTTCACCCGTTGGACGGGATGGGCGACATGTTGGTCATGCATTCAATTCGGTTGCATATGTGTTCCTTATGATTGCAGTCCATGTGATTGTTTCATTTGCATGGTGTTGATCATGGTTATAGTGATGTCACCATGTGAAGGTTTATGATGTTGTTGTTGTGATGCGTTTGTCATGAATGCATGTCAGTGGTATATGCATTGGTTATGCATATCAGTGTCTATATGTTGTTATGCATGCATTGTCATGGTTGTGGTTATGCATGTATGGTATGTCTGACATGCATTGTGAGGTCATTGTATGAAATTAGGTCATCATGATGTTATTGGTATCTTATGATGCTAATGAGTTGGTTGAGATAAAGTAGGAGATGTAGACCATCAAAGCGAAGTTGCGGCATTGGACCTCGAGGAAAGAGCATGTCATCATACAAGTTTGTATGTTGGGCATGTAGGTATGTAGGTTAAGGAATTTTATATGAATTATGGTTATGTGTATGCCTTCATTCTATTGATGTCATGGTTAAATACATGATGGATTTTATTTGATTAATGTAGTCATATGCACATGTGTCTGATAGTCATGAATGATAGTAACATGTGGTTGTATGCATTTCTATTGTTGTTTTATGTTAGATAACTTGATGATTATGTTATATGTTGTTGATGAGTATGTTATAGGTTAACTTTTTGTTGTTATATGTTAGTAACTTGATGATTAGGGTTATAACATTAATATCTTTATGTTATATGTATCCTGTTGAATTGGATTGGCTTATGCATATGGTTAGGGTTATGACATTTAGGTGTGAGTTGACTTATTTGAGACATTGTGTTGTACTAATTTAGAATGACATTATTGATTTTTAATTGTAATCTTGAATATTTTTTAACAATTTTCAAGTGAAAATTATATGTGTTTTGGGTAGAGGATCAATTTACTAAAAACATAAAATAAGTGAATTTAATCATAATTTACAGCAAAACAAAGGCAAAATAAGCATATATGAAACACATAAATAAAACAAGATAAAGGATTTCACCCCTCTCCTAGGCTACATCTCCTGGTCCAATTTCCAATGCAAGGCCTCTTTCATTAAGTTCTCAAAAGTGTGTTTACATACTTTTACATAAATAAAATAGTAAAATAGATGTCTCCAATAAATCTAGCACTGTCAAAAACCCCCATTTTTGTTCTTTCTACACCTCCATGATGTTATTGGTATCTTATGATGCTAATGAGTTGGTTGAGATAAAGTAGGATATGCAGACCATCAAAGAGAAGTTGCGGCATTGGACCTCAAGGAAAGAGCATGTCATCATACAAGTTTGTATGTTGGGCATGTAGGTATGTAGGTTAAGGATTTTTATATGCATTATGGTTATGTGTATGCCTTCATTCTATTGATGTCATGGTTACATACATGATAGATTTTATTTGATTAATGTAGTCATATGCAAATGTGTCTGATAGTCATGAATGATAGTAACATGTGGTTGTATGCATTTCTATTGTTGTTTTATGTTAGATAACTTGATGATTATGTTATATGTTGTTGATGAGTATGTTATAGGTTAACTTTTTGTTGTTATATGTTAGTAACTTGATGATTAGGGTTATAACATTAATATCTTTATGTTATATGTATCTTGCTAAATCAGATTGGCTTATGGATATGGTTAGGGTTATGACATTTAGGTGTGAGTCGACTTATTTGAGACATTGTGTTGTACTAATTTAGAATGACATTATTGATCTGTAATTGTAAACTTGAAGATTTTTTAACAATTTTCAAGTGAAAATTATGTGTTTTGGGTAGAGGATCAATTTACTAAAAACATAAAATAAGTGAATTTAATCATAATTTACAACAAAACAAAGACAAAATAAGCATATCTGAAACACATAACATAAAACATGATAAAGGAGTTCACCCCTCTCCTAGGCTACATCTCCTGATCCAATTTCCAATGCAAGGCCTCTTTCATTAAGTTCTCAAAAGTGTGTTTACATACTTTTACATAAATAAAATAGTCAAATAGACGTCTCCAATGAATCTAGCACTGTCAAAAAATCCCCATTTTTGTTCTTTCTACACCTCATTTGGTCCCAAATTTAGTATGTTATTCATGTTACAATTTTTCCTCAATTTTACAGCTAATCATCGTCCAATTTGGCATAAACCTCACTTGAGCATCCGAAACCCAGAACTGGCACACAAATTTGGCTTACAATCCCACCCGATGGGAGAAATTTTAGGATGCTTAGTCCACCCATTAAACCCCTTGTCCAAAAAAATTTGGTCACGTGGTATACATATGACCACATAGGGGGCAGAGATTCTAGGGCCTAACTCCAAGCTGTTTGGTACTCGCATGCTATCAATTCTGTGACCCGCCGTGTAACCTTGGGGCTAGCCATCTTACCTGCACAGGCTCCCAATTATATGGCTTGTCATCTGGCCTTGGGCTGACCCCCTTCCATTGTCATGCTTTCAGTGCTATGGGTGCCATGTGACCCTGGGATTGGACCCTTTCCATTATTCTGCTTTCGGTCTTGGACTGGATCCGTCAGTGTTATGAGTTGGGTGCGGTGATCATGGGTTGGGTTAAGATCTAGCCCCTTCATCCCTCTACCTACGGTCCCATGGGAACTAGGGTGGCCAATGGCTAGGGCTTAGCCCAGACCCTTCCCCTAATGGTGTTTGTGTAAACTTTATATAGAACCTGATTAGCATAGTTGTTAAGTAACACTTTTGGCATGGTGGTAAAGACCTGTAGTTGCTTGGAAGAGGTCTCGAGCTCAAATCAAGTGGGCTTCTTGGCCTCCATAAAAAATAAAAAATAATAAAAATAAATAATAAATAATAAAAAAAAAAATTATAAAAATCCCTAGAGGCCATGTGGCAACCTCCAATTCGCCCAACTGGCACTCCCACATTGGTCCACATTAAATACACAATTAGCCCATTATATAATAAAATGATTTCTGGGACAATCAAAAACAACAAAATTCTGACCAATCAATGAAGGACACTTGGCGAGCCACCAGTGACCCGAAATACATAGTCAACCTCTCTAGTCACCTACGTAATCAACGTATAGACTGCTAACTGGGTATTCCTCCAACTCAGCTTTAAAAAAATTTAGTTGTTTTTCAATTTGATCAGAACATGATATCGAGGGCATATGATATATGTTTTGATTGAAATAAATTGTGTTGGATTCACATCACAGAGATCTATCCATTCTTTCAGGTTTTGAGCTTTGTCACACACTTTGAATTTTGAGCACTAATTTGATCCCCTAGATCAATCCTCCCCATTGGAAGCTTTTGGACCTCCAAAATCTCATTTCCAATCAACAATTAGACGAGGGTACAATTCCCTCACCCTTCCAACCCCAACCCATTTAGCTTTGCTGGGATTTTTCACTTTCAGTTTTTCATGAATGTACTTCACTTTTGAAGTCTTTGTCTTTCTATCAAAGACAGGACCTTGCTGTAATTCTTCAAGATGTTTAGAAGAGAAAACTTCTGCTAAAGAAATCTGAAAATTCTCTCCTTGACCTTCAATCAAAGGAAACTTATTCAATTTCAAATTCACTTCACCTTGAATATTGTTACCATAATAATGCTTAGAATGTCTAGCCTTGTATCTGTCTTGACTCTTTACCAAATGTGATCGTCATCGCCTTGCACCATCCTTCTTCAAAGCCAAAACATTATGAAACCCACAAGAAGATGTTTTGGGACCAATTTCCTCTTTGTCAAATAGACTTTGCATTTTATTTTTGACCTCTACATGCTTTAACACTGGCATCTTGTTCACACCAATGTTAAACAATGATGCATCCTACTATAAATTAATTTCATGTTGTTTACCTCTTTCAGGAGGCAACTTGTTAGACTCCTAAAACATCTTATCAAATGAATTAGAAGCCTCAATGAAATCAGATTTTAAACTTGATTCATATCCTTGAAAGGCTTTAGGTTCTTCAACATCTTTGTGCTTGAACGTTAGCAATGTGAAATTATGACTAGCATTAACAATGATCTTCATTTGTCTAGCATTCATAAGAGATAAACTCAATTTCTTGTTATGCACTCAAAGAATGTACTCAACCCCATTATTGAACAAATGATATTTGTTCTCATGGAAATTAAAAATACCTCTCCTATCATAAAGATATGGAATTCCAAAAACAATTGCATGTATATCAAGCGAAACTACATCAAGTTCAACCTCATCAAGAAAGTTTGAAGTGATTGCAAATCTAAGTGTGTTTTTCTTTGTAACCTGAAATTTTCCTCTCTCACAGACCCAACATAAAGGATAAGGTTTAGGATGAGGAATGGTTTCTAAATTCAACTTCTTGACAATGTCTTCTGAGATAAGGTTTTCTTGTGAACCACTCTCAAACAATGTATCTGCCTTGGTATGTTTTGAAATGACTCTAATGTGGAAAGCTCTATTCCTATCTTTTCATATTGAGTACCATTGAGACAATTTGAAGAACTAGTACTTGAAATGTCTTTACCTTTCAAACCCATGGCTATCATCTTTTTTTCATCCTCAGAGCCAAAACCTAAATCTTGTTGTGTAGTTGCAACAATCTTGTCTTTCTCCTTGTTATTAACTTTTTTGGGTCTCATCTCAGGATGAAGTTTCCAACAATGGTCTTCATCATGGCCTTCATTAGAACAATGTTTACATGTGATATTTTCTCCTTCTTTCTTAACTGAAAAATTCTTTTTATCTTTGCCTTTAAATTTCCATTTTCCTTTTTCTCCAAACACGAATGACCTCTCACTAGTTTCTTCATAAGAATTTTTCCCTCTTGCCTCTAAATGACTTGTGTATACATAAACTTCATCTAGTTTTGTAGATTTAAACACAAGAATGGTATATCTCAAGTAAATACGCAATCATCCAATGAAATTGACAAAAGTATCTTGTAAGGACAAATATATACCCAAAATCAGAGCTCTTTTCCTAAATTCTTGAATATAAGATTGCATATTTTTCCCTTTATCTTGTCTAAAGTTTTTCCAATCCATAATAGCTTTCTGCATGTATGCTAATGGATAAAACTTGCTTCTTATTGCAACAACAAAATTATTCAAAGACGATAAAACCTTACAATGTTTCTTCATTTCCTCTAGAGTTTTGGCTTCCCACCAAATAAGTGTTGCACCTTCCAATCTACGAGAAGCAAGCTAAATTTTGGTTTCATCATCCTTGATTCTTTGTAATCTATAATACACCCCAATATAACGAATCCAATTATCTAATTTCTCATCATCTCCCTCTCCATTGTACATAGGCAATTCAAACTTAACATCAATCTTAAGCAAAGGAGTTTTACCATGCCCTTTTGGATAATTTGGAGGTGTTTGTTTTTCTGAAAGGGTAGAACAAGTAGAAGAAGATGAGGATGAAGATGAAGATGAGGATGATGGAGGTGAAGGTGGTGGTTTGTCATCATTCCCTACATTCCCTTTTGGGGATTTGTCTCCTTTTTATCCATCTCCTTTTGGAGGTTTTGAGCTCTCTCCATACAACCTTGCATTTTTCTCTTCATAAGGAACCTTAACCATCTCAGACATCTCAAATAATTTTTTTCTAAAAGTTCTTTCATATTCAAACATCCCTTTATAACCTTCTTCATGTGCCATGATTATTGAATCTTGAGGTGTATTTGTTCTCCTTGAAACAATTTGAGATTTTGGCTCCACAAGTTCTCCTTGTCCTCTTTTAAGATTCAAACTTGTAAGCATCAGAAAAACACTTGCAAACAAATCAAACCTTCACAATAAATTGTTTCTCTAATACCAAACTGATCTATAATTGTAAACTTGAATATTTTTTAACAAATTGTAAGTGAAAGTTATATGTGTTTTGTGGAGAGGATAAATTTACTAAACACGTACAATAATTGAATTTAATCAGAATTTATCGCCAAACAGAGACAAAATAAGCATATCTCAAACACATAACACAAAACATGAAAAGGAATTTCACTTCTCTCCTAGGCTACATCTCTTGGTCCAACTTCCAATGTAGGGCCTCTTTCATTAAGGTCTCAAAAGTGTATCTACATGTTTTTACATAAATAAAACAATAAAACAAATGTCTCCAATGGATCCAACACTATCAAAAACCTCCAATTTGGTTCTTTCTGCACCTCAATTGGTCAAACATTGAGTAAGTTATGCATGTTACACGTTTTTCCCCAATTCTATAGTTAATCATCCTCCAATTGGGCTTAAATATGGGTTGAGTGCACAAATCTAGCCTATAATCTTGCCCGATGGATGAAATTATAGGACAATTAGTCCGCCCATTAAGCCCCTTGTCCTGAACATTTTGGTCACGTGGTGCACATATGACCGCATAGGGGGCTACGATTCTAGGGCTTCACTCCAAGCGCTTTGGTTTTGCTACACCCCCGATTTTGTGGTCTGCCATGTCACATTGGGGTTGGCCCTCTTACCTATGCATGCTCTTGGTTATATGGCCTATCATATGGCCTTAGGCTAGCCAACTTACATTGTCACACTCTTGGTGCTATGGGGTGCCATGTGACCCCGAGGTTGGCCGCCTAGTGCTAGCCCCTTTCCACTATTCCATCTACGGTCTTGGACTGGATTTGTCGGTGTTATGACATGGGTGCAGTTTCCATGGGTCAGGATAAGGACTAGCCTGTTGGCCCCTCCGCTTGAAATTCCAAGGGTGGATAGGGGCAATGGCTTAGCCTAACCCCTTCCCCTAATATTGCTTTTGTATAAAATTTATATAGTGCCCAATTACCATAGTTGTTAAATAACACTTGTGGCGCAGTAGTAAAGGCCTGTGGTTTCTTGGTAGAGGTCTTGAGTTTGAATCTAGTGGGTTGCTTGGCCTCAATAAAAAAAAATCACCAATCCCTGGAGCCAAGATTGTGGCCTCCAAATGGCCCACATGGCACTCCCACATTGGTCCATGTCAAATACATGATCAACCCATTATAAAATAAAATAATTTATGAGCCAATCAAAAACCACAAAATTTTGACCAATCAATGAAGGACACTTGGAAAACCACCACTAACTTGAAATGCATAGTCAACCTGTCTAATCACCTTCCTAGTCAGTATATAGACTGTTGACTGGGCATACCTGCAACTCAAATTTTAAATTTTTTAGTTGTTTGGCAATTCGATCAGAACACGATATCGAGAACATATGGTATCAGTTTTGAGTTAAACAAATTCTGTTGGATTTAGGTCATTGAGACATATTCAGTCGTCCAAGTTTCTAGATCTGCCACACACTTTGAATTTTGAGCACTAATTTGATCCCCTAGATCAATTGCATAGTGATTGTTATGCATGAATGAAAATTGTTTATTAGTTTATGATGTGAACATGCTCGCTAGTTATTGTTATGGAGATAATGACCTTATTTACGGTTGAGTTGATATGTTGTGAAGTTATATCGTGCTAAACTATCTTGATTGTGCAAGCCAAATAGACTTCCATGAGATACATTAAGGTATGAGTTTTCTTATGTCATATCTTTGGTGCTCGATTGTTTGATTATGTCATCTATTTGGTGTTTGAGTGTTTGGTGTCTATTATGTCATCTAGTTGATTTATCTATCATGGTAAGTTTATAGTCTCTTTGAATGTTTGATTAATCGCATGATATGAGTATGTGTGTATAAGATTGCATGAAGAAATGATCTTGTTTTAAGATGGTTGTACTAACTCATATGTGTTGAGATAGCTTATATGTACTTGAGTGTAAGTAGGTGATAGTTGTAGCATTATGTATAATGACTATGAGCTAACTGTGGATTATGACATGACTGTTAGTCTTGGTAAAGGTTGATTTCAAATCGATAGATATGATTTTATCGATTTTTGGAACATGTTGTTGACATGTGTGAGCAGTTGCGGGGAACATGCTTGGTATTAACATGACAAGGTAATAGTTGATTTTTTTATATAACTATCCATTGGGTGATGTGACAGTACACAGCAAGACTTAGTTTCAGCAAGGTAAGGGGAAAGAAAGGAATTGGGTGAGAATTCCTTTGGCTATGTTTGGAAAAAAGAATTACAAATGAATGAGTGATTTTCATACATCAAGTCTTCTTAACCTTAATTTGTCTGAAATTATGTGGATATGTGTTATATTCATGGACATGTATTTGACAGGTATAATACTTGGTGTCTAGTTATAGCTAGATCTATCAGGGGAATTGGAGTCCATTGAGAGATGACATAGATGTGTTCATCTACAAGGAAACTTGTGTGGTATAACAAGGTAAGCTAACTGGTATATTGTTTTATTTATGTATAGACTAAAGGTTATGTGTTTATGGCAGTATGGTGTAAGGGATTGCATGGAAAAAGAGACTGCCATGAAGGCACGAAGAAGGCTCGGCTTGGGCTTTCACTTGGAGGCTTTGGGAACCATGGGTATTGAATCATTGTGTTTGTTGCTAGTCTTGTGCTTTTTGTCTTTTGTCATTTGTTTATGCTTGATTAACGGTTTTTTATGTTTGGTGTAATGCCTTGCCACTTTGTTTGTGGTGTCATATTGTTATTCATTTTAATGGTTTGCTTCTTGTTTGTTTCTTTTCTTTCCTTTATGCTTTGAGTCTTGGGAATTGGTTAATGGGAGAGTGGAATGTTAATGGAGTTCAAGAGTTGTGTGGTACCTAACAGGTGATGTAAGGCCTAGATGAATCTCAATACATGTATAAGGGTAGCTGAAGGCAAGCATATGACAACTAGTTGGATTGGTTGGGTCCATTCAGCTAAATGGATGGTGATATGATAATCGTGAGAAAGGTAAAAAAAAGGGTAAAGTAAATGGATTTGAGGTTTCAGATGCCTTGTCTATGTTGGGAACCCTTGTTCTCAATATTTTTCATGTTGTGCATGAATAAAGGAAGTTCTCTTAACCTTGGCCTTATGATATCTAGTAATTATGTTGTGATCATGATTTCTTTATGTTAATGTTTATATGCATGTACATATGTTGTTATCTAATAGGGTCATTAAGGATCATGATTTTTTATGTTGATGTTTATATGTATACATGTATGTATGTATGTCATTGTCTGGTAGGGTCACTAGGGTTCATTCTTGTGGAGGAATGATTTCTTGTGCAGGTGTATGGAACCAAGAGGTTCTTGGTTAATGAGGAATCAAGTGGCCAGAGTAGTCGTGACAAATATATGAGGTCAGTTTCATGTGGATATGAATTGATATTGTATGTTTGTATTATGCCTATGTTTATGTTATCATAGGTAACGTTCAAGGATACATCAACGGAATGAAAACAATGTTCTTTGCAACATGTTAGGATAATCATGGATGGAAAAGAGACACTGTAAGCAAGGTTTCTTGGTAGAGGAAGCATGGTTTTGGATGTGTAGTGATATTGTTGTGTATATGTTGTGCATGTTGTATATTCAGTGGTTGTGCCAATGGTGATGTGTAATTTTGTATATCTAGTATTGTGTACATATGATGGTGTATGCATGTGGTATATATGGTGTTATGTGTATATTATATATGCAGCGTTGGATATAGATGGTGCTATGTACATGTTGCATATGCAGTGTTGTGTACATATCATACTATGTGCATGTCGAATATGTAGTGTTATGTGCATGTTGGATATTCTATGTTGTGTACATATAATTCTATATACATGTTGTATATGTAGTGCTATGTACATATGGTGTTGTGTGCATTTTTTACATATGGTACTATGTACATATACTTTTGTGTGAATGATTGTACATCTGGTGTTGTTTTCACATGGTGTTGTGTGCATGTCATGCATATGGAGCTTTTTACATGTGGTGACGGGTACATGTTGCGCATGTGGTGTCGTGTAAATGTGGTATTATGTCCACATTGTATAGGTGATGCAGTGTACATCTCGCGTTGTGTACACATTGTGTGGGTGGTGTCATGTACATATATGTTGTGCACCTATTGTGCAGGTTTTGTGGTGTACATGTTATAGATATGGTAGTGGTGTACATGCGATACTATGTGCATGTCATACATGTTGTATTGCGGGCATGTGGTACTATGTATGTGAATTGTGTAGTTGTGGTATCAGGACATGTGTATTCGTTGTGTTGTACTATGTGTACATATATGTATTGTGTAGTACATTGAGTGTACGTGTATGTATTGTGTTGTGGTGCACACTAGATGTAGGAGTATGTATTGTATTGTGTTGTACACTTGTTGTAGGTGTATGTGTTGTATGTCAGGTGTAGGTGCATGTATTGCATGGCAGTGTATGTCATGTGTGGTTATATGTGCTTCATTTACATTATGTGTATGTGTAAATGGTTGAAGAGAAGGAATTAGGCATTTTTCGAGTGTGGCAACCGATCTGATGTCTGTACGGAGTAAGGATAAAGGTAGAAACTAAGTATTTATTAAAGGATAAGTATTAGTTTTTTTTTTCAATTTTATTATGTATGTGATTTATGATTATGGTCTATGGCGATTACATGTGATCTATGATTCTGGTTTATGATGGTTACATGCAATTTATTATTTTTATCTAAGATGGTTGTGCTTTGAGCTAACCTTATGTGATATGTTTATACATGACGATGTCGTCAAAGATGCTAGTTTGACTTGTTGTGACAGGACGCAAACAAAATTGCAACGCGTACCTTATTGATAGGCCACCAATGAGATATGATTTGAAGCTATTCAATCGATTTTGAGTATAATGGAAATTATGTGCTTGGTACATGACAACATCAAATTCTCGATTGGGTGGTCCAAACTGATAGCAAGCATTAACAACACCAAAAAAAGGAATTGGAAGAAGTAGCAGTATGCTGGTAAAATATTCAGGAGAAGGGCCATTGTGAGACACTAGTACCCGATAGTATCCATTGATTCCCATGAGAATGTTATGACTAGTATGCTGGTTTGAGGCAGTGATATGCCTTGGTTTCTAGACATTCTGAAGTGAGGAAACCTTGTCGAGGGACAGATTGCCGAGGTTGGGGGTGCCAGTGGAACTTGGAAGGTGTGTGACTACACGAAAGAGGGTGACCGGATTGCCTGAGGGATTGTGTAGCAGAGAAGGGAAGGCTGGGGATATATTTCTTTTGGTCATTAGCATTTCCAGATGGATTCAAAGGATTTCTCAAGCCCAATCAACATCTGCACTATTATACTCTATTTCACTACTTCCTAGACATGCTTTGGTCAATACTTAAGCAAATCCAAGCCTTCCCAAGTCCCTATTTCCTTGCGTTTTTCCTTAAGGAATTAGCCCCCTATTAATTCGAGAAATTCGCAATTAGAATTGTGTAATCCCTATAGGCCCCTTCTCTGACTCTATGCACCACCTGTACAACTTGGATAATTATACAACTGATAGTACACTTACCTTGAACTCCAATATTCATTGGGTAGCCCAAATTTCATGCATGCATGAGTTATTTAATGTTGATTGATTAGTTAACTATTTTAACATTGAAGCTATAGCCTTCTAAACCTCGTAATTGTTCCTCCAAAATTTGGAACTAGTTTAACTTACCTTAACTCAATTCGACTGAATTAAATTGTTAGAACTAAAATTAACTCAACCTAGGCTCATAAAATTTAGGAATCACTGTACACAACTCAAGTTAAGTCCTCGACATGAACTAACTAAGATAACTAAGTGATAACAACTCATTTAACTCATTTAAGTTGTCTTGTTATGTGGAATTTCAATTTTCTCCTAATTTAATTCAAAGGAAAATTAAATTAGGAATTTCTTGCTACATTTTCAACACACCCTCTCAGAAAGAAATGGATTATTAGCTACTCCAATCATGCCTCTATGGAACTTGAACTTACATCCTGACAATGCCTTTGTCAAAATATCTACATCTCGTTCCTTTGTAGGAATGTACTCCAACGACATGATTCTCCTCCACACAAAATCTCATAGGTGGTGATACTGGATATCAATATGCTTGGACCAATCATGAAAAGCTGGATTTTGAGATATTTTGATACAAATCTGGTTGTTACAGTAAATCACTGGAGGATCCATCATTTGAACAAATAACCCAACAAGGATATTTCTCACCTAGATAGCCTCACATGTTTCTTGTCTAGTAGCCTGTTGACAGTGTTGGACCTGCCAACATGTAAGAGGATCTCCCCGGTAGGAATTCCCAATTAGACCTTGGGCCATTTGGTGGAGTCCCAAAAGCGGGTCGTACGGTAATGCCTTGACCATGATTTTGCATAGATGAAAGTAAAATGTTTTTGTTGCTAGCAAGGGTCTGACAACTATAGCAAACCAAGGTAGGTGCATGAGAGATTCTAATACACTGAGGGTGAGGTGAGTGTGCCCCTTGGAAACCTATAATAGTTAGCGGCTTGGAACGGAGCACATGAGTGAAGATGCATCACAAGCTGGAAAGCAAGTTAGTGAGCAATCCAAAGTGATGGTTAAACCAATAGCACATTTCAGAAAGACTCATAGATACTTATACAGAATAGTCCATACATGCATGTGTAAGCAAACAAATACATATATCATTTAGAGTAAACCATATAACATAGAATACAATACAACAGATGCACGAAACATGTTGGCTATGTTATATTAAGTGTAAGATCCAGTCATACAAGACATCCATGTCCAACAACTAATTCCAATAGTGGAATGTTATAGCCACAACTGCCTGCTCCTCCAAAGAGATGTACTAGCTCTACAGAGTGGAGAACCCAAGGCTTATTACAATACTATTCAATATTTTTCTAAGATACTGCTATCGAAGCTTGGTTGACCAAAAGCCTTTACAATGAGTTATGAGGGACTATTTATAGCAAAGGATGGGGTGACCCTTGACATTCACCTTTGTGACAGTTCATCTACCCTCATGACTCTTCATCTTCTCTATGAATATTACATCCAACTATCGACACTTGAATTACACTTGAAAAGACATTACATTACAATGCACATGTATCCATGTGAGAAAAAATGGCTTGAGAAAGCCATACAAGACATCTCTAACACTCAGTCTGTTGTGGTGAGACAAATCTTTGACATGCCTCTGATGGTGAAGGTGGTGAGCTGATGCCAAGCTTGGTCATCCATGATGGTGTGCATGCACTCCATGGTGACATCTTACTGAAGCGAACTCTTGCCTCCGTTGCATCTGGGTGCATTGGTATGGATCGTCCATCCAATTAGTCTACTAACATGTGCATGGTCTTCGATGAACTGACAACACACTGATGCATAGTGTCTGTGTTGATCTTATAGTGTGTGTTGGTGGTCGTGCGCATCAACTCTCAACTACATGATTGGCTCCAGTCGGACTTGCTTCATATCATCGCCTTGGTGAGTGTTTTGAATGGGTTGAATTGCATGCGTGCACATAATGAAATGCATGACGTTGAATCCCTTTCACGTGATCAACAATACTACTCACCATCTTTCCTCTGTCCCAGCTACTGGGATGGATCTATAACTTGTACGGGTACAATTTCCAACGTGAGTGCATGTTGCACCCCATGTTGTTCATGTTCCTACTGCAACTAATTCTCTTGTCTGTGTATCCCAAGTTCTTCTTTGAGTTGCTTCTTCAGCACATGCAACTGCTTCTTTGTTCCATCTCCTGCCTTCATGTGATCCTCATGTCGTGTCGTCACCTCATAGCCTGAGTCTCCAAAGTTTCTTTCACCACAAGTGGATCTTCTTGATCTTGCAACTTTGTTCCACCTTTGTGTTGTCAACAACCTTCCTATTGTGTTCATTGCATCCAGTATGATTCCTTCAGTTGCTATTCATGATGTTTCTCATTGTGATGTTGTTGCTATCATATCTTGATGTCCTTTTCTATGAACAACTTGATGTCTTCGTGAGTAGGCAAGCTCATAGACACTTGATCGATTACATCCCTAAGTGTGCTCTGAACGGTGTCTCAACTCTGCTTTCTTGGAAACCATTGTACTTGTACTCCTGAGAGGCAGATGAACACCTGCGATACCTAGAGACATGGAAACACTCATGGCAATCACTTTGTCTACCGAAAACCAAAATGAACTTGCGAACTGACTTGCAACATACCTGGGTGACTGATCATAAACTTCGCGCAATTTCCATCGGGAGGTCGAGAGACTGGCTGCCAGGACTACACAAAGCAGAGTCTAGACTTTTGGAAGGCTAACGGACTACTGGAACTATGTAATGCACAGTCTAGTCTAGCTATTGACTGCTGGCAACCGCTGCAGGCTCAAATACTACATTATGCAATTCTCTGGGCCATCAGTCACTGTTCCTCATATTTGCGCAAAGCAAGCCTGGAGAATAGCTCCTAGGAAGAAATGCACATTTTTGGAGAGGAAGGAAGACCCTTCCCTCCCAGGATTGTGCAATGTTGTCTTGGTGAGGCAGAGTCTAGGTTGAGGCTACCTAGACTCGCTGACAGACAACTGAATGTGAATGTGAAAGTGAATGCATGGGGGTACCGAGTGTAATCATAAGAGAAGGATCGTGCATGCAAATGGTGAATGACAAATTCAGAAAATGGAACAACATGCATGTGGGTGAGACGAGTCACTAAATTAGCGACCGTTCATGCAAAACCATTTCATGCATGCGACAGCAGTGAGATAGCAACAAAAACTCAAAAAGTGATAAAACAAGCTAGTATGTATCAAAATGACAAAACGTGTTCACTAAAATCAAGCAAACAACATTCATACAAAGTGAAACACAAAAAGTGCCATAAATGCAACACAAGGCATGGAAGGCGGGTTTACCCCATAACAACTGAGTTGAACATGCTAACAACTCCTAGATGCGATGTGGGATGTTAGAGTTGCAAGATTGATTGGAGGAATGAGCTCTGCAACGTCCATTTGATGAGTTTTGATAAAATTGAAGTTGTGACATGCATGCCACAAATCTAGTGAAAGCGACACTTGGTGGGAGATTTCTGAAATGATCCTTTCATGTAACCTCCAACTTCCAAAAATAGATCCTTGAAACAAGGGATGCTTTTGCATGCTACCTTGGGAGAAGTAGCCCATGCATGAAAGTTTGTTTTGCTCGGTCCCGGAGGGAACCGGTCAACTCAGCTGCACATAGAAGAGGTTTCTCAACTGCTGGGAGAAAATGCACATTTCTTGCTGTGAGCTAGGTTGGTTTCTCAGAAGATTTGCACAATTTCTGGGCAGAGAAGCTGACTGCTACCCAGATTTTCACAAATTCTAGGCTTAGCAACATAGCTAGGAAGGATTGCGTAATTTTCTGGGTGAAGCTTGCTCAACAGAATTGTGAAATTTTGGGGCCCAATAGGTTGCCAGTCGGGATTGTGGAATTTCTAGAGGGAAGGATGGTTTCCCTCCACATTTGCAAAAATTATTGAAGGAGCTACTCATCCTACTATTGGACCAAGTCTGGATGAACAACCTGTGATGGGAATGCATTAAGGTCTGATTGACAGACTGTCTTTCTGCAAGAAAATCACTAGAGCTTGTGTACTTGATGAAGCAAGATATTTTGTTATGAAGGTTGGTAGGGAGGCTCCAAAACAAAGCTAATGAAAAATTTTGGAGGGTGGTTGTAGCTGCTACAACACTTGGTGACACACTAGTAGAACTCCACCTCTTTGAATGGACCTTTCTCATGAAAACCAACTCTAACACCTCTGTAAGTATTGGTCAGCTCTCAGCTCCTCTTGGTTTCCAAACTAGATTGATTATGAGATGTAGCATCCACCAAGCTCTTGGGCAATTGACACACATTCCAAGCCAAGGGAACACAGTTGTTTCGGTTGGGGTTGAGGGGTATATTGGTGCACAAGTAGTATAGTTGTCAGAGTCTTAGTTTCATCTCTAGTATTGCTTTGCTGTCAGCAGGCCTAGACAGTACCCCGACGGAGTCACATAGGAACACAAGCATGGATCTACTTCCAGCAAGCTTGGTCAGTACCCTAGTGGAGTTACTTGCATCACCTCTATGCACAGGAAGCCTTTCTCTTCTTTTTCCTTATTAATTTTCATTTTTTCAAACTCTTTTCACTCTTTCATTTTTTCATTTTTCATTTTCATAGTTGTGCATAGCACTTATTCATTTCAGAGGCGAAAAAGGGATCCCAACTTATTGAGAGAAGAAGAGGTTGTTCCTATAGAGAAGTAGTTTATTATACCTCTAAGATGCCTGTTAAGGTTTCCCCCTCACCTTACTCTACTTGATTGAGATGACAAGTATTAACCCAAAAACAGCTGACTAGAGTAGGTGATACTAGTGAGCATGCAAGTGTTGTGTTTTCACTAAGGTTCACTTCGAACAATACGTATTTTCCATTGATGTATCATTGACTGAAGACAACAAGTTCTTACATAAGAGAGCAGACAATAGATAACCAAATGTTGATATTTGTACAAGCGCAATGAATGCTTGACCTGACAGTGCAACGGTACCCCTGTGGGTGAGGAGATGATGTTCTTGTATTCTTTCATGTTGTATCCACCTACTTTTGCTGCATGGAGGAACCCTGCCCATGGGCCATGGATGTGACTATGATCTTCCCCTTACTTTGAGAGCGAACCAGAAATAAAATAAATTTCCTAGTCTGGGAGATGATTTTATTGCATTTCTTAGCAGATATAAAAGATGTGGTGGTAGGTGGGGCTACCTCTGGTATCATGTATAACGTATTACCCAAATAAATAATAATAGTGCGAGGCCTTAACTCATACACAACATGTCTCTTCCACAAGTATGGTTGGACTAATAATAAATCACAAACATCAAGAGGCACAACATCATACAATACCTCATCTATCAAGGGCTTGATGTTTTACAGAAGGCGGCACTATTGGTGGAACCGGATATCCCAACCTTGGTGAAGCCACTCGATGTTGTACGGTTGTAGTTGTGGTATGGTCGGTAGGCCCAACCGCTTCATGACCTCTACTGAAATGAGGCTCTTTTGGCAGCCACTATTGACATCGAATTGCAGCGGCGAACCCTTCACCCACATTTGTGAGTGGAGAAGACGCTCCCCCTCCTCTAGATCTTCAGGCTCATTCTTTTGGATCTTGGTGTTCGCAACAGTGGTAGTAGGCTCTACATCAATAATCTACTTCCATTCTACATCCCTCTTGTTAGGTTCTAAATCCTAGTTGGAACATGCATCTGATTCTGATTCGTTCAACTCGGCCACCAGTGACTGCTTGGCCCGACACTCACTTGCGTTATGAGTGGGGTTGTTATGGAACTCACACAACTTTCTTGTGTCCTTCTTTGACTTTGTCGTGTTGTTCTTTTCTTGTGGCTTTGACGGGTTGTCTTGGGTCACACTGTCTTGGCTTTGTCCTTGGTTCTGTGGTTTGGGGAAGCCTTTCCCTTTCTTTGGATTCGCAGATCCAAAGTCTCCATTCTTCTGTTTAAATTTCTGCTTGATCTTAACAGCATATCGGTATGTTGTACCAAGCGAGGAGATGTCCAGGAACTCCATCTCATCCTAGATGTACCTTTGTAGGTAGCCACGGCATTTGAGTACCAAATGCTGCTCAGAATCCTTGATACCCAACTTTTTGCGAAGGGTGTGAAGAATATTAGAAAACTCTGGCACGCCTTGTTCCCTTCCCTACCGCAGCATGGTCCACTTTATGTATTTATCCTCATAGCTTCCAATAGGGTAGTAATGCTCCTTGATGGAATCCTAGAATGAATTCCAAGTGGGTGAGGCTATAAACAATGAGTCCGTACTTTCATCCTTCTACTCGCAGTAGGTTTCCTATCAGAACTTGATGTGGGGGGTGGCTTTGACAAGAGTGAAAGTAATCTTTTCCCAGATGGAAAAATCATGAACAAAAAAATACCCTTTGAACATATTTAACCACTTATCTACAGCATCTTCATCTATTTGAGCCTCGAATATGGGGATTTCAATGTTAACTGGTACGTTAAAGGGTGTGGCATTTCCACAGTAGTTGCTAGATGCATCACCCCCAGGTAGCCGCTGAAGGATCTGGGCAAGGTTGTCCATCATTGCATTCCTTTGTCGCTTGAGGGCTTTTTTGAGCAATATTTTGATAGGATCTCTTACCCCCTCATATTTCTTTTCATATTCCATGGGAGGTCGTCGAGATTTGTGAGGCTGGTCTTGCAAAGGTTTGACCAGTTCGAACCCTAAATTCTTATCTCCCAACCTCGTTGGGGACATGCAAATAAAAACATAGAAAGAGCAGACCACTCTGATACCACTAATCTAGATTTAGAAAAGAATGCAGAAAATTATAGATATAACCATAAATACAAAGATGCAATAGAAACAACGCTTCATTTCACTAATATCAAATACTGAAATATGCTTACAAACAGAATGGAAATAAGACTAGCTCAAGTGATGGTAGCTTATCTCTAAAAAGAGACGTGGTAGCTACATGCCTATAAATTGTGTTACAATGAGGCTATAAGGCCTATTTATTGTTGATAAACAATAGAAAACCCTAAACATCCAAAAACCTAATGCTAGGAGATGAAGCGCCAAACTATGGGCCCTGTTTGTGTAAATTGGTACATCAACTTCTTGGGGTCGTAACTTTGGCATACGATATCTGTTTGATGCAAACAATATCTCGTTAGAAAGATTTATTTGAGGACTACAACTTTTTAGTGAAATACATTAGGCCATCACCCACGTTGGTCCCAGTTTTCTACAAAAATGTTGTTTAGGGCCTCAAAATGCCTCCGAAAGTTCAGGACCCGAAAAACTGCCAAAAATAGTAAATTGTGCTACAAATAAGGAAACTGAAAAACTGAAAGAAATAATGGTGGGGTTCGAAGTGGAATAGGCGGGTTGCCCCCAATATCCACTTGGATAATTCCTCCCCCCTTAGGAGGAAATTTTTCCCATTGCGTTGAGTTCCTGCATGAGATAAGGAAACTTCTGTTGAACTTGGTCCCTGGCGAGTTGTTCTGCAATCTTTGATGTGTCCACTAATGGTGGGAAGCATAGTCAAGGGTTGTCCACATTGAACACTCGGTGAAAGCCAAGGAATGGAGGAATTTTTTGCTCCAAATCATTCTTTCCCAGAGCTTTGGTAATGTTGTAAGGACCATATCGGAGTGGTCTGAGCTTCCAATGGGCTCTTGTAAGGTGTTGTTTCAGCAGATAAAATTTCATGGCACCCAATGTTGATCATGTCACTTCTTGTACTTTGTGTTTTCCACAATGGAGTGGTGATATACAACCGGTTGGGTAGAGGTGCTCTTGGAGTCAGATCGAATGAATGCTTGACCTAACAGTGCAACAGTACCCTTGTGGGTGAGGAGAAGATGTTCCTATATTCTTTCATGATCGTATCCACCTACTTCTGCTGCATGGATGAACCCTTTTCGAGGGCCATGGATGTGGCTACGATCTTCCCTTTACTTTTAGAGCGAACCAGAAAGAAAATAAATTTCCTTGTCTAGGAGATGATCTTACTGCATTTCTTAGTAGAGATAAAAGGTGTGGTGGTAGGTGGGGCTACCTCCGATATCCTATATAATGTATTACACAAAGAAATAATAATACCGTGAGGCCTTGACTCATACAAAACATGTTTCTTCCACAAGTATGGTTGGCATAATAATACATCACGAACATCAAGGGGTGCAACATCACACAATACCTCATCTGTGAAGGGCTTGATGATGTAGGGAAGGTGACACTACTGGCAGACTTGGAGATCTCGTCCTTGGTGAAGCCACCGATGTTGTATGGTTGTAGGTTTGATATGCTCAGTTGGCCCAACTGCTTCCACTGTCAATGATGAATTGCAGTGGCTAACCCTTCACCCACATTTGTGAATCGAAAAGACGCCCCCCCTCCTCTGGATCTTCGAGCCTATTCTTCTAGATCTTGCATGTGGCAACAATGGCACTGGGATCTGCATCAATAATCTGCTTCCCTTTTCCATCCCTCTTGTCAGGTTCTGACTCAGGGTTGGAACATGCCTCTGATTCTAAAGCCTTGGACTCGGCCACCAGTGACTTCTTTGCCTGACACTCACTTGTGTTATGAGTGTTGCTCTTATGGAATTCACACCACTTTCCTGTGTCCTGCTTTAGCTTCATGGTGTTTTTCTTTTCTTACAGCTTTGACGGGTTTTCATGGGTCACATCATCTTTGCTTTTTCGTTGGTTCTACGATTTGGGGAAGGCTTTCCCTTGCTTCAGATTCACTGATCCAAAGTCTCGCTTATTTTGTTTAAATTTTTTCTCGATCTTGAAAGCTTATCGGTAAGTCGTGCCAAGCGAGGAGATGTGTAGCAACTCTATCTCATCCTAGACATACCTATGTAGGCAGTCGTGGTATTTGAGTACCAAATGCCGCTTAGAATCCTTGATACCAAACTTCGTGTGAAGGGTATGAAAAATATTGGTAAACTTCGGCATGTCTTGGTCCCTCCCTGCCATAGGGTGGTCCACTTTATGTATTTATCCTCATAGCTTTCGACATGGTAGTACTATTCCATAATGGCATCCAAGAATGAATTCCAAGAGGGTGCAGCTAAAAACAGTGAGGTTGTACTTTCATCCTTCTGCTTATAGTAGGTTTTCCACCAGTCCTTGACATGGAGGCTAGCTTTGAGAAGAGAGAAAGTAATCCTTTCCCAGTAGGAAAAATCATGAACAGAAAAACACCCTTCTAGCAGATTTAACCATTTATCTACGGCATATGCATCTATCTAACCCTCGAATATGGGGATTTCAAAGTTAACTTGTACCTTAAATGGTTTTCTGTTTCTAGAGTAGATGCAAGATGCGTCACCCCTGGGTAGCCGCCAAAGGATCTAGGCAAATTTGTCCATCATCGCATTCATTTCTCGCTCGAGGGCTTCTTCGAGAAATATTTTGATAGGATCTCATGCCCCCTCATCTTTCTTTTCATCCACCATGGGAGGCCATCGAGATTTGCGAGGGTGGTCTTGCAAAGGTTCGTCCAGTTCGAGCCGTAACTCCTTATATTTCAGCCTTGTTGGGGACATGCAAAGAAAAATAGAGAAAGAGTAGACCGGTCTGGTACCATTGATCCAGATTTCGAAAGAACACAAAAAATTACATATATAACCACAAATACAAATATTAAGTATAAATAACACTTCATTTCATAATATCAAATACTGAAATATGCTTACAAACAGAATGGAAATAAGACTAGCTCGGGTGATGGTAGCTTATCTATGAGAAGAGATCTGGCAGCTACATGCCTTTGAACTATGTTACAATGAGACTCAAATGCCTATTTATTGTTGATAATTAATGGAAAACCCTAAACATCCAAAAACCTAACCCTAGGAGATGAAGCACCAGACTATGGGCCCCATTTGGATAAATTGGTATATCAACTTCTCGGGGTCGTAACTTTGGCATACAATCTCTGTTTGATGCACACAATACCTTGTTAGAAAGATCTATCCCAGGACTAGAACTTTTCAATGACCAATGTTTAAGCATGCCCCAAGTTGGTCGTAGTTTTCCAATAAAACGTCGTTTAGGGCCTCAAAATGGCTCTCGAAGTTCAGGACTCGAAAAACTGCCAAAAATAGTAAATTGTTCTACAAAGAAGGAAACTGAAAAAGTGAAAGAAAAAATGGTGGGGATCCAAGTGGAATAGGCGTGTGGCCCCCAATATCCACCTGGATCAGGTGTTCAGGCACTCCATGGTGACATCTTTCTGAAGAAAACTCTTGCCTCCATTGCATCCGGGTGCATTGGTATGGCTCCTCAATCCAACTCGTCTGCTAACATGCGCATGGTCTTCTTGGGTGCAAATGAACCGAAAACACACTGATGCATAGTGTTCATGTTGATTTTCTAGTGTGTGATGGTGGTTATGTGCCTCAACTGTCAACTACATGTTCAACTCCAGTCGGACTTTCTTCTTGTCTTCGCCTTGGTGAGTGTGCTAAATGCGTTCAATCGCATGCGTGCGCACAATGACATGCATGCTATTGAATCCCTTGGATACGATCAATGACACTGCTCACCATGTCTACTCTCTGCTGACCGCTCGGATGAATCTATTACTTGTACGGCTATAGTTTCATCTGTGAGTGCACATTGCACCCCTGTTGTTCCTATTCATGCTACAACTCAATCGCTTGCCTGTGTAGCTCATGTTCTTCCTTGAGTTGCTGCTTCAGCACATGAAACTCCTTCTTTGTTCTATCTCCTACCTTCATGTGATCTTCATGTCTTGTTATCACCTCATATACTGAGTCTCCAAAGTTTCTTTCACCACAAGTGGATCTACTTGAGCTTGCAACTTTGTTCCACCTATGTGTTGTCAACAACCTTCCTCTTGTGTTTTTTGCATCCAGTATCCTGCCTTCATCTACTATTCATGATGCTACTCACTTTCATGCTACTGCCATCATATCTTGATGTCCCTGTATATGAACTATTTGATGCCTGTGTGAGTAGGCAAGCTCATAGACAATTGATCGATTGCATCCCCAGGTGTGCTCTGAACGGTGTCTTCGAATCTGCTCTCTTGGAAACCATTTTACATGTACTTCTAAGAGGAATATGAAGACCTGTTATACCTGGAGACATGGAAACACTCAGGGAAATAAATATGTTAGTCGAAAACCAAAATGAACTTGAGAACTGACTTGCAACATACCTGGGTGACTAATCATGAAGGTCACACAATTTCCACTGGGACGTCCATAGACTGACTACCAAGACTGTGCAAGGAACAATCTGGGCAGCTGCAAGGTTGATTGACTACTGAAACTACGTAATGCATAGTCCAATATGGCTTCTGACTGTTGGAATTGGGAAATGTGCAATCTCAGCTGGAAATGGTTGCAGGCTCAATGACTGCATTGTTCAATTCTCTGGGCCAGCAATCATTGTTCCTCATATTTGCGCAAAGCAAGCCTAGAGAATAGATCCTGGATAGAAATGCACATTTCTATAGAGGAAGGAAGATCCTTACCTCCCAGGACTGTGCAATGTTTTCTTGGTGAGGCAGAGTCTGGGCCAAGGCTACCCAGACTCGCCGACGGGCAACTGAATGCAAATGTGAAAGAGAATGCATGGAGGTATTGAATGTAAGCATAAGATAATTATCGTGCATGCAAACGATGAATGAAAGATTTAGAAAATGAAACAATATGCATGTGGCTGAGGCGAGTCACCGAATCATCGACTGTTCATATCAAACAGTTTCATGCATGCGGAAACAGTGAGATAGTAATAAAAATTGAAGTGCTGCTAGACCAAGCTAGTATGTATCAAAACAACAACAAGCGTTCACTGAAATTAAGCAGAAAAAATTCATACAAAGCGAAACATAAAAAGTGCCAGAAATAGAACACAAGGCATGGAAGGTGGACTTACCCCAAAACAACTGATTTGAATGTGTTGACAGCTCCTAGATGCAGTGTGGGATGTCAAAGTTGTAAGGTTGATTGGAGGAATGAGCTCTGTAGCATCCCATTGATGAGCTTTGATAAAATCAAGGTTGTGACGCGCATGCCACAAATATAGGGAAAGAAACACTTGGTGGGAGGTTTCTGTAATGATCCTTGCATGTAACCTCCAGCTACCAAAAATAGATCCCCAAAACAAGGGATTCCTTTGCATGCTTCCTTGGGAGAAGCAGCCCATGCATGCAAGTTTGTTTTTCTCGGTCCTAGAGGGAACTGATCGACTCTATTGCAAATGCAAGAGGTTGCTCAATTGCTGGGAGATAATGCACATTTATGGCTGGGAACTGGGTTGGATACTCAGAAGATTTGCGCAATTTCTAGGTAGAGAAGCTTACTACTACCCAGATTTGTGCAAATTCTGGGCTGAGCATCCCAGCTGGGAAGGATTGAAAAATTTTCTGGGTGAATCTTGCTTAGCAGAATTGCGCAATTCTAGGGCCCAACAGGCTTCTAATTAGGATTGCATAATTTTTGGAGGGATGCCTGGTATCCCTCTAGATTTTTGCAAATTCTTGGAGGACTTGCTCATCCTGCTACTGGACCAAGTCTGGATGAACAACCTATGAGGGGAATGCATCAAGGTTTGATCGATAGACTGTATTTTTGCAAGAAAATCATTGGAGGTTGTGTACTTGACGAAGCAAGACATGTTGCTATGAAGGTTGGTAGGGAGGTTCCAAAACGAAGCTAAGGAAAAATTTTGAAGGGTGGTTGTAGCCGTTACAACACAGCCATCTACTTTGCCTCTACTGAGATGAGTGCAACATATCGCTGCTTCCTTTTGTAACAAGAAACTTTTGTTGACCCAACACTAAAAATTCCTCTTGATGTGCTCTTCCTGTTTGATGGACTACCCACCCAATCTGAATCTTAGAATCCTTGGATCTTCACTCCCTCTGTCTACCTGTACCAAATACCAAACTAAGTGGTGCCTCTGAGGTATCGCAACACATGATTTGTTTACTTCCAATATTTTTTGGTTGGCTTAACCATATCTTGAATAAGTTTGTTAACTGCATAACACATGTTAGGTCGTGTGTTTACCAAATACATAATTGAACCCACAATATGCCTATAGATGGTAACCTCCACTAATTCACTTGAAGTAGCATATTCCTTCCTCCAATTCCCTACTAGAGAAGTATGCATGTGTTTTCTCCTCTCCATGTGGAACTTCTTCAGTCTCTTGTTGGAATATTTTCCCTGAGAGACAAACAGTTCCTCATATCCTTTCCATACTTCCATACTAAGGAAATAATGCATGAGCCCCAGGTCCTCCATCTCAAATTCTCATGAAAACTCCTCTTTGAAAGACTTCATCATCTTCTCATCACCGATTAAAATTAAATCATTGACATATAATACTATAATCAATAATTTACCTTCAACAACAATATGGTAAAGGTTTGCATCTACTTCACTTTTGGTGAAGGCCAACCCAATGATATAAATCTTGATCCTTATGTTCCAAGCATGGGATGCATTTTTCAATCTATACAACTCTCACTTGAGTCTACACACATGTGACTCTCTGTTGAAGGTCTCAAATCCTTTTGGATGCTTAATGTACACCTATTCCTTAATCACTCCATTGAGGAACGTTGTCTTCATATCCATATGATGTATCTTCCATCCCATCTTCCCTGCAATAGATAGAATTGATCGGATTAAAGAGTACCTTGAAACTGGAGCAAAGGTCTCCTCATATTCAATTCCCTCCATTTGACAGAACCTCTTGGCCACAAATATGGACTTGTGTTTCTTGATGCTTCCACCCGCTACTTGCTTCATCTTGTAGATCTACTTAGAACCCACCGCTGACTTGTCCTATGGTCTTGTGACAACTTCCCAAACATGGTTTTGATAATGGAGTCATACTTCTCTACCATGGCATCAACCCATACTAGTTTCTACACTTCTTCCTCAAATAAGGATGGCTCAGTCTCTACAAGCTCACTCATGAGAGCCATGCAGCCAATGTATTGATCTGGTGACCTCCTATGTTTGTGTTGTGATGTGGGTGCTCCCACATTCTCTCTAGCATCATGCAATAATCCATCAGATTCTTTGTTACATTTTCTTCCATCTCTAGATGTATTTTCTTCAATGGAAGTCTCCACTCTCTCTACCTCTACTTGTGGCTGCTCCAGAAATTCATGAGTTTCCTCCATTGGAGCCAAAATCTCCTACTATGAATGTAGTTGAAGCTCCCTCTCAAGGGAAAACCTCATTTCATTCTCCTCATAATTGTCATCCCTAGAGATGGAAAGTACACACGATATTTGTAAGGTGTATCATTGTACCCAACACATATGCCCAACTTAGCTATAGGCTCTAGATTTTTCCTTACATCCTTGGAAACATGAGTAGAATGATGATCCAAATATCATGAAGTGTGACACATCTGGTTTACTCCCTGAAAAATCTTCCTCTACTTTACTCATGCCAAGAAACCTGTGAGGACTCATGGTCTAAAAATAAACAACTATGTTGCATGCTTTAGCCCACAAGTGCACCGGTAGGCTCTGATCATGCAGTAATGCTCATGAAGCTCCCACAATACTTTGTTTCTTCCTCTCAGACATCACAATCTGTTGTGGGTTATGAGGTGTTTTCAACTCACATCGAATGCCTTCTTTTGCACAAAATTTCTTAAATTCATTCAACAAATATTCTCCACCTTTGTCATTCTTGAGAACGTTCACTTTTATGCCAATCTCTTTCTACACAAGTGCTTCAAATTACAAATTTGGAGAATTTTTGGTCTTTCTTATGCATGAAGAAGATCGAGTACCTTCATGAGAAATCATCTACAAATATCTAAATGTGCTTGGCCCTTGAGGCTATCAAGAAATATCCACACACATCGGAGTGAAATATTTCAAGGATTTCTTACGCTTCAATGTCCCCTCATTGAAGGTGGATTTCATGTACTTCCCCACTATACACCTTTTTCATGTATCTCTCTACTCCAATGCACCCTTGGGAAGTCTTTTACAAATCTATTGAATAATCTTCAAGGCTCTATGGTGAAAATGGCCCAATCTTCTATCCTATAATTCACCAATGTTTCAGCTCTGCACCTTCTCTGCTTTTGTGGTCAAAGTTGCACAATATTGTACATCCAATTTGTAGAGGTTCTTCACCCAAATGCCAATCTACTTCACATGTCTTGTGGTAATCTGTCTAAGTAAATCCTTTCCTTTACTAAATAACACATCGTAGCCATGTTCTTGCAACATAGAAACTGAAATGAGATTCTTCTTTAGACCCGAATCATACATCACATCTTTTAGTTTGAGAGGGGAGATAGACTCCCTCTAAAAATTACCTATACCAATACCGACAACTCTATACCTTCCATCTTCTCCAAATTTGATGTGCATTTGGAGGTCCTCCTCATCCAAGTCACTGAAGAGTTATCAGTTACCTGTCATATGAAATGAGGCTCCACTATCTAGATACCTCACACTACCCATCACCTTGCTCACCATACAAGCAATGAGGGTCAAATCAACTTTTAATTGTGAAGAAAAAGCTTCAAATGCTGCTCCTCTTAAGGGCTTCTTAGAAACCCTCTTATGTGGACACTTCATGGTATAGTGTCCGAGTTGATGACTACGAAAGAATTTGATCTTCAACAAGTATTTATTCTTGTCGCCCTGACTGGAATCCTCTTTTGATTTGGATTTTGTCTCTTTCCCTTTCCTTTGCTTTCTAGCCAAGGCATATTTCTCCTCATCATCATGCTTGGATAACGTTCCATCTATGGTGTTCTGACTTATCTCTTCTTGCACCAAGTTGGACAACAATCACTCTCAATTTGGTAGTTTCACCCTCCCATTTACTGAATCCTGGTAATTGTGGCAACTATTGGAAAGGGCTATAAGTGTTAGGCTTACCAAATTGTCTTCAACAACTATAATACCAACACTTCCAAGTTCAACCTGACATTGGGTGAATCTGCTCAAGTACTGTGGTATTGTGTGGCCCTTCTCCATCTTCATCTCCTAAATCATGTCATTGATTTGCAGCTTCCTGTGGTCACTATTTTTCTAAAAAAACTATATCAAGCCTTTGCGCATTACATATGGGGTATCCTTCCCATGGATATTCAAGAGAATATGATCTCGATCTCCTTCTAGTGTGATCGTCCTTGACTTTTCCATGCGTTTCTTCCACTCTGCCAAATATTGAGCATTAGTTGTTGGAGGCTTAGGAATATCATTGTCTATGAATTCCTTCAACCCGTTATCTTCTAACACTACCTCCATCATGTCCTTCCACGCAATATAATTCCAACTACCCTCAAGGTTATACTCAAGTCTCAATCCATATAATGGCATCCAGCTAGATCTGAAGAATGACACTGCAAATTCGAGTCACCTGCAAAGACAAACTCAAATTTTTCTATTCTATTATGATTTCTGCTATGATAACATGTAGAAATTCCTTTTATATTGAAACTGCTTAAATAATTTTCTAAACCAAAATTCTTTAATCTACTCTACTTATCAATGGAAATAATTAAATAATCTAGAAATTAGAACATAAATATGAGATAAGATTCAATCACATATGTTCAGACATCTATCTAAGGGAAATGAAACTACTCAAAAGCCCTTCCTATTTGTATTGCATTAGTCAGAAAATAGAGAAGAAATGTAATGCATGCTCAAGCATGAGCAACCTCTGCACTGCTATAATCTATCTCACTACTTCCTAGACAAGCTCTGTTCAATACTTAACCAAATCCAAGCCTGCCCAAGTTGTTATTTCCTTGAATTGTTCCTCAAGGAATTATCCCCCCATTAATTAGGGAAATTCCCAATTAGAATTACACAATCCCTGTGAGCCCCTTCTCTGACTGCATGCACCACCTGTACAACTTGGATAATTATACAACTGACAGTACATTGCCATTGAACTCCAATCTCAATTGGGTAACTCAAATTTCATGCATGCATGAGTTAATTAAGGTTGATTCATCATTTAAATGGTTGCACATTGAAGTTTCACCCCACAGTTATACCTCCTACCCGATCCTCCATCAATTGGAACCAATTTGACAGACCTTAACTCAATTTAAGTAAATTGAATTGTTACAACTGAAAGTAACTCAAACTAGGCTCATAAAAGTTATGAATTACTATACACAACTCAAGTTGAACCATGAAATTTAATTAGCTAAGTTAACTGAGTGATAACAATACAATTAACTCATTCAAGTTGTCCTACGATGTGGAATTTTGATTTCCTCCTAGTTTAATTCAAGGCAAAATTAAATTAGGAATTTCTTGTTGCATTTTTAATAGTTTAGGAGTCCCTAAATGTATGTGTGAGAATAAATATTTATGAAGAGCACTAACTAGTACTAGATAATCAAGGATGGGAAACCTTTCACCATCAACGCACATAAAGGAAAGTCAAAAGTTAGCTGGTAAGTGCCAACTAAGCTAAGAAATTGATCAACTCTAGCAATAATTTTGTTCTATTATTTTTAAGAGAGAATCAATATGTAGAAGAGTCAATAAAATCAAAGGCATCACTATAAAGGTGTACTAAGAAATATTAACAACAACTTGGAGAGTTGCTACAAGAATATAGCGATGTTTTATGAGTGCCTAATGGGTTACCTCCAAAGAGAGAAGTGCATCACAAGATCTAGCTATTTCTGGACTCCCCATTACCAAAAATCAAGTTGTACAAGTAGTTTTTTATAAAGCAAGTGAGGTGAAGAAACACTTGCAGCAAATACTAGAGACGAGTGTCATTAGACTGAGTACATCACCATGTGGATCACCCATCATTAGTGTGCCAAAGAAGGATGGGACTTGGTGAATGTGTATAGATTATAGGGTGTTGAAGAGAACTATGTTCAAGAATAAGTACCCCCTACCCAAAATAGATGCCATATTGGATTGGTTACAACAATCGAAATACTTCACCAAGCTAGACTTAAAGTTTGGATATCAAGGTTTTTATGAGTGGTTGGTAATGTCATTTCAACTATGAAATGGACCAACTACACATATAAGTTTAATGAATGATCTATTTAACACTTTTATAAACTCATTTGTTATTGTATATTTGGATGATATATTGGTATACAATGCTACATACGAGGATCACATCCCACATTTGAGGTATGTGTGGGAGACATTAAAGAAACTCTAGTTGCTAGAAAATCTAAATAAGTCTATGTTTGAAAACCAATTTTTGGTGTATCTAGGCTATGTGATAGCTGGCAAAGCACTAGAGATAGATACTGCCAACATGGAGGCCAAATTTAAATGGTTAGTTCCTACTAATGTTTATGAGGTTAGGAGTTTTTTTTTGCAGCACAATACTTGAGGAAACTTGTAGCCTCATTTTTCCTAGTAGCAACCCCACTCTACACCATAATAATAAGTGGAAAGAGATATTCTAACATCCCTGGTAAAAAATCCATGTAAAAATATATAAGACAACCTTAAATGGGACATGTATTCCATGTTGAATGGTGCACCAAACATCCTAATGGGTTTTCATTTCATTTATTATGGCTAAGGAAATTGGCAAAGGCCTTGGAAAGGAAAAATGACATTTTTGGCGCATTTATTTATGAAAATAATGGAAATTAGGAGAAAAGGAAGGTCAAATGTCACAAGTTGAATGTGACGAGGAAAATGAAGGGAAATAATTGAAATTGAATAAAATAAAGGACTCAATTATAAAAAGGCTTATGAGGATCATTGGGTAGGCTTGGTCATTGTAACCTTTTGTTAGTTTAGTTTTGGAGCTCTCATTATATTCTCTCTCTCATACTCCTGGACACTTAGAGTTGTCTTGGAGCACTCTTGGAGAGTGTGGCATACTTGGATGCTTGGATAAAGAAGGAAAAGGAAGAGCAAGAAAGTGCAAAAGGACATCTGGATCAACAGCTACAACGGGTTTTTCTTGCAAGTATCGAGTTGCATGTATGTTTTCCTCACTAGTTTTGGCATCTGTCGAATATGCATGTGGTTTACTGGTCTGGATTGACAAAGGATTGTCCTAGCCTTTCCTTTTCCTAGGTAGCCATGGTGTTGTGGGTTTTACTTTTGTTTTCTAGTTTGTTTTCTTGTGCCTTTGGTTGTGGGTTGAGTTATCAATTCCTAAAATCCTTGCTTGGAGAAACACTCTTGAAGCCATGTAACAGCTTGGGTTGAGTTACTAGTCTTGGAAGCGTTCATTTGAAAAATTATGTTGCAGCCATGTAAGGAAATTGGCAAAGGCCTTGGAAAGGAAAAATGACATTTTTGGCACATTTATTTATGAAAATAATGGAAATTAGGAGAAAAGGAAGGTCAAATGTCACATGTTGAATGTGACGAGGAAAATGAAGGGAAATAATTGAAATTGAATAAAATAAAGGACTCAATTATAAAAAGACGTATGAGGATCATTGGGTAGGCTTGGTCATTGTAACCTTTTGTCAGTTTAGTTTTGGAGCTCTCATTATATTCTCTCTCTCATACTCTTGGACACTTAGAGTTGTCTTGGAGCACTCTTGGAGAGTGTGGCATACTTGGATGCTTGGATAAAGAAGGAAAAGGAAGAGCAAGAAAGTGCAAAAGGACATCCGGATCAACAGCTACAACGGGTTTTTCTTGCAAGTACCGAGTTGCATGTATGTTTTCCTCACTAGTTTTGGCATGCGTGGAATATGCATGTGGTTTATTGGTCTGGATTGACAAAGGATTGTCCTAGCCTTTCCTTTTCCTAGATAGCCATGGTGTTGTGGGTTTTACTTTTGTTTTCTAGTTTGTTTTCTTGTGCCTTTGGTTGTGGGTTGAGTTATCAATTCCTAAAAGCCTTGCTTGGAGAAACACTCTTGAAGCCATGTAACAGCTTGGGTTGAGTTACTAGTCTTGGAAGCCTTCATTTGAAAAATTATGTTGCAGCCATGTAATAGCTTGGGATGAGTTACTAGTCCTAGAATCCTTGGTTGGGGAAACGCTCTGGAAGACCTTACTGGGTTAAGTTTCTAGTCTTAGAATCCTTTGTTGAACAAACACTCTTGAAGCATGGTGATAGCTATGGGTTGAGTTACTATTCCTGGAAGAAATGGTTGGAAAAATTCTCTGGAATCCTGGTGGTAGTTGTGGGTTGAGGTACTAATCCTCGAAGCCAGGTTAGATCAAATTGTCTAGAGCCCTCGATAGCTTCGTTATAGACCGATCTGGTGATGGTTAGCGATTTCCGACCATGAGGTGGAATCACTAGTTGAGGGTTGAGTTGGTTTGGCCTTTGGAAGCCCTGGTTTGAATTTGATGGATTTGTTTCATGATATCCCACATTCGTGCTTGGAATATGGCATGGGGTTGTGTTGAAAGAAATATTTGGTTAAGCCTAGTCTACGGTCGAGTGGTTCATGGAAGTCCCATACCTAGTCACCTTATGAAATCATCAATAAGAGATATCTTCCTCCTTGGTATGTTATGGGTAAATATACTTTTTTATATGTAGCTTCTATGGTTGCTATATGCTTAGCATCTCTGATGTTTATATGATGTTTAGCTCATATCATGTTTTTACTTGTAAATGAATGGATAATGTATCTATGGGCTAATTAATGAGACTGCAACTAATTTTTTGACGCATCAATGATTCTTAGTGATTCTTAGATAAGTATGAGACACCTATACTCAATTATGTTGTTAATACCTATAGATTTCATGTTTGTGAAATTTTTGATGAAATGGTTGTCATGGCTAGTAAGGGTCCAATCCAGTCCTTGTTGATGTTTTGCAAATGTATCTTTGTTCCATTGTGAAATTTCATTTCTAAAGCTGCCATTGAGTTATGGGCAGTAACCAGGGCTTTGGGCCTTAAAAAGTGACACAAATCTTGGAGTCGCAGCCACAACACCGAGGAAAAAAGTCCCTGGATGCTCCCTTTCCCTTGTTGTGGGAGTATCTTGAGCCTCGTAGATGCACCTTTTCCCATATAAAGGGAGAGTCCAGGGGTTTGATGTACTAAAACTTTATTTGGTCTTAGGGGTTGGTTACCTAAGTGGTTGGGATGGATCCTAGGATTTTTGTTGTTGATGTGGAAGGTTTGTATGATGTGTTCCACTGATTCCACTACCTTAACTAAGACATAGGGAGCTAAATCATATCATAGTAAATTCTCATCACATGTTTACCTTGGTTGACTGGTTACTTAGGTAGATGTGGGAGGAGGGTGTTACAAAGTGGTATCAGAGTGGGTTGCACTCTATTTGGGTCAGATTTGATACTACAGAGTGGTATCAGAGGAGAGTTTTATTCTCTTTGGGAAATCTCTGGTTTTTGTTCTCTTTGGGTGTTATCCAATGCCACAGAGTAGTATCGGAGCATGGTTCACCCCTCGAACCAAATGGGTAGTGTGTTGGTCATGCATTCGGGTCGGTTGTGTATTTATTCCTTATGCTTGTAGTCAATGTGCTTGCTTCATTTTCATGGTGTTGATCATGGTTGTAGTGATGTCGCCATGTGAATGTTGATGATGTTGTTTTTGGGATGCATTTGGCATGAATGCATGTCGGTGGTATATGAATTTGTTATGCAAGTCAGTGTCTATATGTTGTTATGCATGCATTGTCATGGCTATAAATGTATGGTATGTCAGACATGCATTGTGAGGTCATTGTATGCAATTAGGTCATCATGATGTTATTGGTATGTTATGATGCTAATGTTAGCTCTCGAGTTAGAATCCAATGGGATTCTCAGCCTCCATAAAAAAAATTACACCAATCCATAGAGGCCATGTGGCAGCCTCCAAGTGGCCCAAGTGGCACTCCCACATTGGTCCATGTCAAATACATAGTTAGCCCTTTATATAATAAAATTATTTCTAGCACAATTGAAAACCATAAAAATTGGACTAACTAGCGAAGGACACTTTGAGAGCCACCACTCGCTCGAAATGTATAGTCAGTCTATTGAGTCACCTACGCATTCACCTTATGGATCGGTGATTGGGCGTACATGCAACTCAACTTTTAAAAATTTTAGCTGTTTGGAAATTTGATTAGAACACAATATCGGGAGCATATGATAGTTGTTTTAAGTGAAACGAATTGTGTTGGATTCAAATCGTTGAGATCTATCTAGTCATTCAATTTTTGTGCATTGTCATACACTTTGAATTTTGAGCACTAATTTGTTCCCCTCGATCACTCCTCCCCATTGGAAGATTTTCAACCTCCAAAAAATCATTTTCAGTCAACAATTAGATGAGGCTACAATTCCCTCACCCTTCCAACCTCAACCCATTTAGCTTTTCTTGTATTTGTCACTTTTAGTTTTTCATGAATGTACTTCACTTTTGAAGCCTTTGTCTTTTTATCAAAGATATGACTTTGTTGCAATTCCTCAAGATGTTTAGAAGAGAAACTTCTGCTAAAGAAATTTTAAAATTCTCTCCTCGACCTTACATCAAAGGAAAATTATTCAATTTTAAATTCACTTCACCTTGAACATTGTCACCATAATGATGGTTAGCATGTCTAGCCTTGAATTTGGCTTGACTCTTTACCAAATGTGATCGCCATCGCCATGCACCATCCTCATTCAAAGCCAAAACATTATGAAACCCACAAGAAGACATTTTGGGACCAATTTTCTCTTTCTCAAATATGCTTTTCATTTCCTTTTTTACCTCTACATGAAACTTGTTAGAATCCTGAACCATTCTATAAAATGAATTAGAAAAATCAATGAAATCATGTTTAAAACTTCATTCATATCCTCGAAAGGCTTTAGTTTCCTCAACATCTTTGTGCTTGAACATTAACAATGCAAAATTCTGGCTACCATTAATAATTATATTCATTTGTCTAGCATTCATAAGAGATAAACTCAATTTCTTGTTATGAGCTCTAACAATGTACTCAATCCCATTATTGAACAAATGATATTTATTCTCATGGAGATGAAAAATAACTCTCCTATCATAAATATATGGACTTCCAAACACAATACCACATATATCAAGCGAAACTACATCAAGTTCAACCTCATCAAGAAAGTTTGCAATGATTGCAAATCTAGGTATGATTTTCTTTGTCACCTGCAATTTTCCATTCTCATAGACCCAACCTAAAGGATAAGGTTTATGATGAGGAATGGTTTCTAAATTTGACTTCTTGATATTGTCTTCTGAGATAATTTTTTCTTGTGAACAACTATCAAACAATGTATCTATCTTGGTATGTTTTGAAATGACTCTAATGTGGAAAAGCTCTATTCTTAATTTTTCATATTGAATATCATTGAGACAATTTGAAGAACTAGTACTTGCAATGTCCTTACCTTTCAAACCCATGGTTGTGATCTTTGTTTCATCCCCAAGGTTGTGTAGTTGGAACAATCTTGTATTTCTCCTTGTTTTTAAATGTATGGGTCTCATCTCAGGATGAAGTTTCCAACAGTGGTCTTCATCATGGCCTTCACTAGAACAATGTTTACATGTGATATTTTCTCCTTCTTTCTTAACTGCAACATTCATTTTAAATTTACCTTTAAATTCCCCTTTCCCTTTTTCTCCAAACTTGAATGACCTCTAACTAGCTTCTTTAGAAACATTTTTCCCTCTTGCCTCTAAATGAGTTGTCTTTACACAAACTTCATCTAGTTTTGTAGGGTTAAACATGAGAATGGTATGTCTCGAGTAAATATGCAATCCTACAATGTATTTGAGCAAAGTATCTTGAGATGACAAATCTATACCCAAAATCAAATCTCTTTTCTGAAATTCTTAAGTATAAGATAGCCTGTTTTTCCCTTTATCTTGTCTGAAGTTTTGCCAATCCATAATATCTTTCTGCATGTATGTTAATGGATAAAACTACCTTCTTATTGCAACAACAAAATCATTCCAAGGGGATAAAACCTTACCATGTTTCTTCATGTCCTCTTGAGTTTTGGCTTCCCACCAAATAAGTTTTTCACCTTCCAATCTAAGAGAAGCAAGCTGAATTCTTTTTCATCATCCTTGATTCTTTGTATCTTGTAATACACTTCAATCTAATGAATCCAGTTATCTAAGTTCTCAGCATCTACCTCTCCATTATACATAGACAATTCAAAATTAATATTAATCAGAAGCAAAGGAGTTTTACCATGTCCTTTTGGATAATTTGGAGGTGTTTTTTTTTTGTGAAAGGGTAGAAAATGTAGAAAAATAAGAGGATGATGGAGGTGAAGGTGGTGTTTTGTCACCATTCCCTCCATTCCCTTTTGGAGTTTTGTATCCTTTTACTCCATCTACTTTTGGAGGTTTTGAACTTTCTCCATACAATATTGCATTTATCTCCTCATAAAGAACCTTAACGATCTCAGACATCTTAAAGAATACTTTTCTTAAATTTCTTTCATCTTCAAACATCCCTTTAGGAACTTCTCCATGTGCCATGACTATTGCAGCTTGAGGTGTATTTGTTCTCCTTCAAACAATTTGAGATCTTCGCTCCACAAGTTTTCCTTCTCTTCTTTTAAGCTTCAACCTTGTAAGCATCATAAAAACACTTGCAAACAAATCAAGCCTTCACAATAACCTGTTTCTCTGATACTAAAATGATCTGCAATGGTAAACTTGAATGTTTTTTAACAATTTGCAAGTGAAAAATGTATGTGTTTTGGGTAAGAGGATCAATTTACTAAACACATAGAATAATTGAATTTAATCACAATTTATAGCCAAACAAAGACAAAATATGCATATCTGAAACACATAACACAAAACATGATAACGGAGTTCATCCTTCTCCTAGGCTACATCTCCTAGTCCAGCTTCCAATGTAGGGCTTCTTTCATTAAGGGCTCAAAAGTGTGTTTACATGATTTTACATAAATCAAAAAGTAAAAATGATGTATCCAATGGACCCAACACTATAAAAAATCCCCATTTTCATTCTTTTTGCACCTCATTTGGTCAAACATTGAGTAAGTTATGCCTGTTACAAGTCTTTCCCCAGTTCTACAGCTAATCATCCTCCAATTGGGCTTAACTATGGGTTGAGCGTTCCAAATCCGCAATTGATGCACAAAACTGGCCTATAATACTTCCCGATGGGAAAAAAATGTATGATTAGTCTTCCCATTAAGCCCCCTATCCCTAAAATTTCGGTCACATGGTGCGCATAGGACTGCATGGCGGGCGAGATTCTAGGGCCTAACTCCAAGCCCTTTGGTTTTGTCGTGCCCCCGGTTCTTTGGTCTGCGATGTGATCTTTGGGTTTTCCCTCTTACTTGTCCATGCTCCTACTTATATGGCCTACAATATGGCCTTAGGCTTCCCCCCTTGCATTGTTGTGATCTCAAGTGCTATGGGGTGCCATGTGACCCCAGGGCTGGCCCCCTAGGGTTGGCCCCTTTCCACTATTCCGCCCACATTAATGGACTTGTGTCACCAGTGTTATGACTTGGGTGGAGTGGCAATGGGTCGGGCTAAGGCCTAGGCCCTTGGCCCCTTCACTTTCAGTCCTAAGGGTGCTAGCTTGGTTAGGCGCTATGGATTAGCTCGACCACTTTCCCAAATGGTGCTTTGTATAAACTTTATATAGTGCTCGATTACCATAGTTGTTAACTAACACTTGTGGTGCATTGGTAAAGGCCTATAGTCGCTTGGTAGAGGTCTCGAGTTCGAATCCTGTGGGTTTCTTGGCCTCCATAAAAAAAAAATCACTAATCCCTGGAGCCAAGATGGTAGCCTCCAATTGGCCCATGTGGCACTCCCACATTGGTCCACGCCAAATACACAGTTAGCCCATTATATAATAAAATAATTTCTAAGCCAATCAAAAACCACAAAATTTTTACCAATCAATGGAGGACACTTGGAGCCCCACTAGTAACCTGAAATTCATAGTCAACCTGTCTAGTCACCTGCCTAGTCCACATACGGATTGCTGACTGGGCATACCTGCAACTCAAATTTTAAAATTTTTAGCTGTTTGGAAATTTGATCAGAACATGACATCGGGAGCATACAATATCGAGTCGTTTAGGTTTCAAAATCTATCACATAGTTTGAATTTTAAGCACTAATTTGATCCCTTGCATCAGTTGCATATGTGATTGTTATGTAGGAATGAAAATTGTTTATGATGTGAACATGTTACCTAGTTATTGTTATGGAGATCATGACCTTATTTACAGTTGAGATGATATGTTGTGAAGTTATATCATTCTAAACTAGCTTGATTGTGTAGACCAGATAACCTCCCATGAGATACATTAAGGTATGATTTTTCTTATTTCATATATTTGGTGCTTGAAATTTCGATTGTTTCGTCTATTTAGTGTTTGAATGTTTGGTGTCTATTATAATGTTTAGTTGATTTATCTATCATGGTACATTTATACTTTGTTTGAATGTTTGATTAATGACATGATATGAGTATGTGTCTATAAGATTGCATGAAGAAATGATCTTGTTCTAAGATGGTCGTACTAACTCATATGTTTTGAGATAGTTAATATGTACTTGAGTTTAAGTAGGTGATAGTTGTAGCATTGTGTCTAATGCATATGAGTTGATTATGGATTATGAAATGATTTTTAATCTTGGTAAAGTTTGATTTCAAATTGACAGATATGATTGTCTTGATATTTAGAACGTGTTTGTGACATGTGTGAGGAGTTGCAGGAAACATGCTTGGTATTAGCATGACAAGGTAATAGTTGATTTTCTTATATAACTATCCATTGGGTGATTTGATAGTACATACTAAGACTCAATTGCAATAAGGTAAAGGTAAAATAAAGGAATTGGGTGAGAATTTCTTTGTCTATGTTTGGAAACGAATGAGTGCTTTGCATACATGAAGTTTTCTTAACCTTAATTTGTCTGAAATTATGTCAATATGTGTTATATTCATGGACATGTATTTGACATGTATAATAAATGATGTCTATTTATAGCTAGATCTATCAAGGGGCATTGGAGTCCCTTGAGACATGACACAGATGTGTTTAGCTCCAAGGCAACGTGCATGGCATAACAAGGAAAGCTAATTTTTATATTGTTTTATTTATGTATACACTTATAGTTATGTGTTCATGGCAGTATGGTGTAAGGGATTGCATGGAAAAAGAGAATTCCATGAAGTCATGAAGAAGGCTCAGCTTGGGCTTTCACTTGGAGGCTTTGGGAACCATGGGGATTGAATCATTGTGTTTGTTGCTAGTCTTATGCTTTTGGTCTTTTTTTATTTGTTTGCACTTGATTTACTGTTTGTTGTGTCTAGTGTAAGGTCTTGCCACTTTTTTTGTGGCGTCGTATTGTTATTTGTTTTCACAGTTTTCTTCTTGTTTTTTTTCTTGTCTTGCCTTTATGTTTTGAGTCTTGGGAATTGGTTTGGGAAAGAGGAAAGTTAATGGAGTTGGAGGAAAGCTATGTGGTACCTAACATGTAATGTAAGGCCTATATGAAGCTCAATACATGTATAAGTGCAATTGAAGGCAAGCATATGACATCTAGTTGGATTGGTTGTGTCCATTGAGGTAAATGGACGGTGATAGGACAATCATGAGAAAGCTAAAAAAAAGGGTAAAGTAAATGGATTTGAGGTTTCAGATTCCTTGGCTATGTTGGTAACTATTGTTCTCAATATTTTGCATGTTGTGCATGAATAAAGGAAGTTCTCTTAACCTTGGCCTTATGATATCTAGTAATTATGTTGTGATCATGATTGCTTTGTGTTAATGTTTATATGCGTGTACGTACATTGTTATCTGATAGGGTCATCAGGGATCATGATTTTTTATGTTGATGTTTATATGTATACATGTATGTATGTATGTCATTGTCTGACAGGGTCACCAGGGATCATTATTGTGGAGGAATGATTTCTTGTGCAGGTGTATGGAACTAAGAGGTTCCTTGTTTATGAGGAATCAAGTGGAAAGAGTTGTCATGAAAAATATATCAGGTCAGTATCATGTGGATATGAATTGATATTGTATGCTTGTATTATACCTATGTTTATGTTATGATAGGTAATGTTGAAGGATACATCAGTGGAAATAAAACAATGTGATTTGCGGCATGTTAGGATAAGCATGAATGGCAAAGAGACACTGGAAGCAAGGTTTCCTCATAGAGGCAGTATAGTCTTGGATGTGCAATGCTATTTTTGTGTATATGTTGTCCATGTTGTATATTCAATGATTGTACCTATGTTGATGTGTAATGTTATATGTAGTATTGTGTACATATGATTTGGTATGCATGTTGTATATATGGTGTTATGTGTATATTACATATGTAGTGCTGGGTATAGATGGTGCTATGTACATGTTCGATATGCAGTGTTGTGTGTATGTTTGATATGCGGTATTGTGTGCATGTTGGATATGCAGTGTTGTGTGCATGTTGGATATGCAGTGTTGTGTGCATGTTGGATATGTGGTGTTGTGTACATATGATGATATGTACATGTTGTATATGCAGTGCTATGTACATATAATGTTGTGTGAATGAATTCACATGTGGTTTTGTTTGTACATGGTGTTGTTTACATGTTGTACATGTGGTGTTGTGTGTAGGTGGTGTTGTGTGCATGTTGTGCATATGATGTTGTTTACATGTAGTGTCGTGTACATGTCATTCATGTGGTCTTGTGTACATGTGGTGTTGTCTACACATTGTAGATGTGATGAGGTGTACATATGGCGTTGTGTACACATTTTTTGGGTGGTGTCGTGTACATGTGATGTTGTGCACATATTGTGCAGGTCGTGTGGTGTAGAGGTGGTACCGTGTACATGTTGTACATATGGTGCTCGTGTAGAGGTTGTATTGTGTGCATGCCATACATGTTGTGTTGCGGGCACGCGGTACTATGTATCTGCATTCTGTAGTTGTGGTATCATGACATGTGTATCCGTTGTGTTATACTCTATGTACGTATATGTATTGTGTTGTACATTGATTGTAGATGTATGTATTGTGTTGCGGTGTACACAAGATGTAGGGGTATGTATTTTATTGTGTTTTACACTGGTTGTAGGTGTATGTGATGTGTAGGTGCATGTATTACATGGTGTTGTATGTCATATGTGGTTATATGTGTGTGATTTACACTATGTGTATGTGTACATGGTTGAAGAGAAGGAACTGGGTGTTTATCATGTGTGGAAACCGATCTGATGTGCATAAGGAATAAGGACAAAGGTAGAATCTAAGGATTGATTAAAGGATAAGTATCAATATTTTATTTCAATTTTATTATTCATGTGATTTATGAATCTGATTTATGATGATTACATGTGATCTATGATTCTGTTTTATGATGGTTACAAGTGATTTATGATTTTTATCTATGATGGTTGTGTTTTGAGCTAACCTGACGTGGTATGTTTATACTTGATGATTTGGTCAAAGATGCTAGTTTGACTTGTTGTGACAGGACGCAAATAGAATTCCAAAGTGTACCTTAGTGGCAGGCTACCAATGAGGTATGATTTGAAATTATTCAATCTATTTTGAATATAATGGAAATTATGTGTTTGGTATAGAACAACATGAAATGCCCAGTTGTGTGGTCCAAACTTATTGCAAGCATTAGAAACAACAACAAAAGGAATTGGTACAAGCATCAGTATGCTCGTAAAGTATTCAAAGCAATACCATTATGGGACATTGGTACCTAATAGTATCCATTGATTTCCATGAACATGCTATGACTGGTATGATGGTTTGAGGTAGGGATATGCCTTTGTTTCTAGACCTTCCGATATGAGGAAACTTTGTCGAGGGACGGATTTCCCAGGATGGGGGTGCCAACGGAACTTGGAAGGTGTGTGACTGCATGAAAGGGGGTGACTAGATTGCTCGAGGGAATGTGTAACAGAGAAGGGAAGGCTAGGGATATATTTCTTTTGGTCATTAGAATTGTCAGATGGAATCAAAAGCACATTAGGAGTGTGACATGGAATAATGAGTTGGTAACTATTCACTGAGAGGAAAAGTGGCACAGGATTCTAGTGCTGGACGTTAGATGCAGATTTGACTTTGCAGTGGATTCTAGACTTCCTGGGAAGGAAGTGAATCTTGGTACTACTTTAGAGGGTGGAGGTGAAAGGCTCTACATTCCCTTGTTGATTGATATGGGTATTGTATCCCTTTATTTTCTCTTTGAGAAAATGTATATATGTGTATATTATTGTAAATACTATATCGAGATGGTTTATAAAGCTCCATAGATAGTATGGTTATTTGTTGAGTGAAGAAAATGTGTATGGGTTTATATGTGCTTGTTATTGTAAATACCATAATGAGTTGTGTTATAAATCTCCCGTAAACAGTATGTCTGTCATGTTTCAGTGGTGGTCGTTGTAAATACTGCAATGAGCTAAGTTATAAATCTCCATTGGAAGTATTTTTATTTGCAATGGTCTTCCTAGTTATAGGTGTCATTGCACCGAGGACAATATTTTCCCGAGGGGGAGGATTCTATAACAGTCCTCGTCAAAAATCAATGTAAAAATATATAAAACCATGGTCATGGGACACATATTCTAGGATGAATGGTGGGAAAAACATTCTAGTGGGTGTTCATTTCATTTATTATGGCTAAGGAAATTGGCAAAGGCAATGGCAAAGGATTTGGAAAGACAAAATGGCATTTTTGGTACATTTATTTATGAAAATAATGGAAATTAGGAGAAAACAAAGGTGAAAGTTCAAAGTTTTCATGTCAGGATAAAAATGAAGGAAAGTAATGGAAATTGAAGAAAATAGAGGCCTCATTGATAAAAAGGCTTCTGAGGATTAGTGGGCAGGCTTGGACAATGTAACCTTTTATCAGTTCAGTTTTGGAGTCTCATTCTATTCTCTCTCTCTCATACTCTTGGACACTTAGCAGTTTCTTGGAGCACTCTTAGAGAGTGTAGAATACTTGGATGATTGGAGAAACAAGGAAAAGGAAGAGTAGGAAATCACAAGAGGACATTGGGAACAAAAAATACAGTAGGTTTTTCTTGTAGGTACCAAGTTGCATCTATGTTTTCCTTACTAGTTTTGGCATGCATGGCATATGCATGTGGTTTATTTGTCATGATCTATCAAATGCATAGAGAATTTCCTAGATTGAAAGTGGATTATCATAGTCTTGTCATTTCCTTGGTAGCCATGGTTTTGTGGGTTTTACTTTTGTTTTCTGGAAGTTTTTATTGTGCCTTTGGATGTGGGTTCAGTTATTAGTCCCTGGAAGCCTTAGTTGGAAAACTCTCTGGAAGCCCTGTAACAACTTGGGTTGAGATACTAGTCCTGCAAGCCTTGGTTGGACAAACGTTATGGAATTCCTATAACAGCTTGGGTTGAGTTACTAGTCTTGGAAGCCTTGGTTGGAAAAATGCTCTGGAATTCCTTGGTGGGTTGAGTTACTATTCTTGGAAGCCTTGGTTGGATAAACAATCTAGAATCTCGATGACAGTTGTGGGTTGAGTTACTATTCCTGGAAGCCTTTGTTGGAAAAATGCTCTAGAAGCCCAGCAACAACTGTGGGTTGAGTTAATAATCACGGAAGACAGGTTGGAACAAATGCTTTGGAGCCCTGGATAGCTTGGGTAGAGACCGATCTAGTTATGATTAGTGATGTTCAAATGTCAAGTGGAATTACTGGTTAAATGTTGAGGTGGTTTTTCCTCTAGAAGCCCTGGTTCGGTTTTGATGGATTTGTTTAATGATATTCCACATTCATGGTTAGAATATGGCATGGGGGTGACTGGCTGAAAGAAATAGCTGGTTCATCCTAGTCTATGGTTGGGTGGTTCGTGGAAGTCCTATACCTGGTCAGCCTATGCAATCATCAATAAGAGATATCTTCCTCCTTGGTATGTTATGGGTAAATATACTTGTTTATATGTGGCTTATATGGTTGTTATATCCTTAGCATCTCTTATGTTTATATGCTGGTTATGAATGAGCTTTATGATTGTCATGATATTTGGCTCATATTATGTTTTTACTTGTAAATGATTGAACAATGTATCCATGGCCTAATAGATGAAATCGCAACTAATGTGTTGAGGCGTCAATGCTTCTTAATGATTCTCAGATATGTATGAGGCTCCTATACTCATTTTTGTTGTTAAGACCTGTAGATTTCATATTTGTGACATGTTTGACGAATTTCCTATCATGGATAGTATGGGTGTAGTCTAGTCCTTGTTCATGTTTTTGAAAATGTATTTTTTTTCCTGGGCTCTGGGCTCTGGGCCTGAAAGAGTGGCACAAATCGCAGAGTCATAGGCACAACACTGGGGGAAAATGTCCCCAAATTCTCCCTTTCCCTTGCTGTAGGAGCATCTAGATCCTCCTAGATGCACTGTTGCCCATATCAAGGGAGTGTCTAGGGGTTTGATGTATTAAAAATTGAGTTGGTATCAAGGGCTGGTTACCTGAGTTTTTGGGATGGCCCCTACGAGTTTTGTTGCTGATGTGGAAGGTTTGTGTGATGTGTTCCTCTAGTTCCATTTCCTTAACTAATAGATAGGGATTCAATCATATCATAGTAACTTCTCGTCACATGTTTACCCTCGTTGGCTAGTTACTTGGATAAATATGGGAGGAGGGTGTTACAGTTATTGTGGGGAACAGGTCAATAGAGGGATTTTGAGGAGATAAAGAAGAATATTAGTCAATCACAAGGTTTGGAATTCCAAACTTGGAACAACCCTATGAAGTGGAGACATATCTAAGTGGGTGTGATATGGGTGTGGTCTTAATGAACGCAAGAAGGCTTATATGATACCATTTTGAAATATTTAATGGGGTAGTTCTTAATTACCCAACCTATAACAAGGAGCTCTATGCCCTCGTGCAAGATGTGAGGAATTGGAAGAACTATTTTATGGGGAAGGAGATATAAATCCACACAAATAAATAGCCACTATAGTACATGCAGGCCCAAAGTAAGCTACAAGAGACTAGGAATTACAAGTGGATGGGGTTTCTACAATAATTTTATTTAGTGATCAAGTATAAGAAGGGAAGCACAAACAAGTTTTCAACATTCTTTCAAGGACACCCACATCAAAGATCACACCTTTATGAAATTCAATTCACATGGATCCATTCACCTATGGTGCATACAAAGAGGAATATTCAGGGGATGAGGACTCAAGGAGTAGTTTTATTACTTGCAGAGCCATAGTCATGTGCACGATTGTGACAACATCGTAACTACCATTTCTAAGATGGGTTACTCTACAAGGTAGATAAGTTATGTGTTCCTAAAGGTGAGTGTTTATAGATGATCTAAGAGGCTCACACCTCCAAGGTTGCAGAGCACTTTAGTGTAGGGAGGACATTGGCCAACTTACATAGGTATGGGTATTTTCCTAAGATGCAAGAACAAATATTTAGGCTCATAAGAGGATGCAAGATTTGTTGTACCATAAAACCTAGTAACAAGAAAATGGGTCTATATCATCCCTTACCTATACCCACTTGTCCCTAAGAAAGAATTTCCATTTAATTTGTGGAATATTTACCAACAACTAGGAATGGACATGACTACCTATTCATGGTAGTTGACAATTTCAACAATATGTTTGTTCTTATGCCCTTTAAAAATACCACAAGTGGGAAAGAAGCATCTAACTTATTCTTTGGACAGGTATGGATGCACTTTGGGATAGTAAGGAGCGTTGTTTCAGAAGGGGCACAATATTTCTCAGTGTTTTTTGGACTACATTTTTGGAGAAGATTAACACAAAGTTAAAGAGACCTACAACATTCCATCCTTAGATAGATGTGAATATAGGAGTAATCAACAAGCTTTTGGTGTAGGTTTTGAGGGGTTACAAGAAGAAACGTATGAAGACCTAGGATGAAAATATGGTATATATACAAGACTCTTATAACATAGAAGTCCACACTTCTACTATTAAGTTCCCATTTGAAACTTGTTTTGGATATTTCCACCTTCACCTTTGGATATTGCATATGGGAAACAAGGAGGAGTAGGGAAGGATCTTATAGGGAATGCCTTGAGGGCTGAAAAAATTGAGGAAAATATCAAGAAAATACATGTACAAGTACAATAGACACTATAGAATTCATAGGAAAAATACAAGGCTAAGCATAATCATCACATCATATAGAAGTTTTTCAAGATGGGAGATATATTATGGTTACAGTTGAACAAGGAGATGCTACAGGGTATTGGTAAGAAAAGCAAGGCTTTGTAATATGTTCCCTTTCAGATACTATAAGAGGTGGGAGATAGTGCCTACAAACTCAGTCTATCCCCATACATGAATATTTTCGTAGTTGTGACTGTAGAGAATATGAAACTCTATGATCCTTCCATGGTATATAAGGATGAGGAACAAGTCCTACTTTCTATGAAGTATTTTAGCACCAGATTCTTAGTAAAATTTAACAGAAGATATAGTTTTTCGGAAGAGGTCCAAAACTGCAAGATAGGGGTAGTGTGAACTTTGGCATATTGGGTTGAAAGGATAGGTTCCAAGCAAGGATAAATGGTAAACTTGAGAAAGGGTGGAGGAAAAATTTCCTCACCGCATTCAATAGAATCTTTCAGGGACCAAAAGCCTCCCAAAATGGGAAGGTTTTATCTAGATTGATAATGGAACTATTTTTCATCCATTACGATGCTTTTAGAGTGGAAAAAGTGAAGGAATCAACTTACATGACCTTTTTTATCAGCAAGAGCCTATTTGTAAAATTGAGATCTAAAATATTCTAAGAGAATTTTGAGGCATCAATTTTTTTTTTTGGGGGGTGGGTAAAACTTTTATTCTTTAGATTTGCATTTTTTTTCTTATTCTACACACAATGAAATTTCCAACAATGCAAGAATCACCTCAATTGGAGTTTGTATGCAATTGTTATCCCATTTGGAAGTTGACCTTCCTATTTTGTCCACCATAATTAAAGATGATGCCATGTCAACCCTCATTATTGAAATAAAATGAGATAGCCACATGATCATGATGAATAATGCTCTAGAAGGGTCCATAAGGTTGCTCTACTTAAAATTCGAGTGAGTCAAACCTAACCACTAATAGGCTATCAGGTTGTGCTATAACCAAACCACTAGGAGGAAAAGAGATTACATTCTTTTCAAATGCACTTAATCCATAGACAAGAATAGTAGCGAAGAAGGACAAGGATAGAGAACAAAGAGAAGATTTGTGCACTATAGTAGATCATAGGTCGCAGGCCTTACTTCTGTGTACTTACAACCATTTTGTATTCAGAGAAAGAGAGAATATCAGCCTCACCTTCCTAGTAGGTTTTCTCCCAAAAGGGTTTCCCAAGTTATATATTATGTCAAATCATGGTTTGAGAGTTTTATTTAGTTGTTCACTATTTTTTGCATTATAATATTTTGCATGCCTATGCAATAAACAATAATCTATAGATCTAAAAATCTAAAGGGAAATAAACCCTCATAATGTAGATTTCATATTTTTAAGTATAATTTATCAAATCTTGTGACAAACTATTGAGTGGAATATTCATAGTATTTTATTAATCAAGCATGGTTGGTTGACTCAAGAACATCTTTTCATATGACTCCTCACAAGGAGGGGTTTTGAAAGAATGAAATTTTTTATGATGTTGATGTTTTCATAAGAGATGACTCAAGCGTCAGAATTATAGGTCAAGGAAAAGTCAAATTTAATCTCAAGAATGGAATGATTAGGACACTACTTGGTGTTCTACACATCCAAGGATTAGCTAGAAATTTATTTATCTAAGCAATATGAGTGATATAGGTGTAAAAATAGTGTTTGAAAAGGATACCTGGAGGATGGTTTGAGGAGAAATGGTATTGTAGAGGGGAGCTTGGATTAGAACTCTATATAAGCTATTATGAAGCACTAATAATGTTGGGTGTAATAGTTCCATTTTTATTGAAATTGGAGCATAATAAGGAATAACTCTTATAAGAAAAATACTATGTTGTGGCATCAAAGACTAGGACATATCAGAGAGGAGGGCCTCCAAGTATTGCACAGTAATGGTATGGAGGAAGGTATGTCTAAATGTTCTCTAGATTTTGATTTCTATGAACATTTCTTATATGGGAAGCAGAATCGGGTGAGATTCTCCTCTGGTGGAAAGAGGGAAAAGGGAATACTACAACAAGTAACAATGTAAACTTTGAAATCGAAACTATAAACTCAAAATGGAAACTCTGGCCAAAAAAACCCAGAAAAAAAAAACATGAAAAACAATGCTAAAAATGAAAAGTGTGTATACTGAAATGATGTTTTTTTTTTAGGGTCAATTTTGAACATGTTTTAAAAATGGCAATGAAAACAAATTTTTTGTGCAAAAATTGTGCAAAAAATAGCTTGAAAATGAAAAGTGTTGATACTAGAAAGATGACATTTTTTTTAGGGTCAATTTTCACCATTTTTAAAAAATGCCAGTAAAACCATATTTTTATGTGCAAAACTTGTGCAAAAAACACTCTCAAAACGAAAAGCATTAATGTTGGAATAACATTTTTTTTTCCTAGGGTAAATTTTCAACATTTTGAAATAATGATGTATAAGATTTCATCATGACTCCGAAAAACATTAAAATTTCAAAAAATTAATGAAAACATAAAATTAAAAATAAAAACAATGAAAAAAAACAAAAAAATTAGCAGAACGTAAATAAAAGTAAATATTAAAAACAATAAATAAAATAAAATAAAAAAATAAGTCATAAAAATCTTAGAAAAAACCAAAATTAACCTATAAAATATAAAAATTAAAAAATTAAAAAATTAAAGAAATATAAAGAAATAAATAATAAGTAAAACATGTTTTAAAAAATAACATTTTTTTAAATCTCGTAAACCATAAAAAAAATTGAAAACAAAAAAAAAAGACAAAACAAAAGAAAATTTTAAAAAACTATAAAATTAAGTAAAAATAGGAAATTTTTAAAAAACATTAAGAAAAACTAAAAAAAAAAAATTAAAACAAACTAGATTAAACAAAATAGAAAATTAACAAACAAAACAAGAACAAAAAATTAAAAAATACTAAAATTAAGATTAAAACATTTCAAAAAAACCCTAAAAGTACAAAAATATGTTGAAATTAAAAAAAAAAAAAAAAAAACCCGAAAAACAATTAAAATTTTAAAAATATACATATTTTCAAATTAAAAAAGAAAAAATTAGAAAACATTTAAAATTAATATATATATATATATATATATATGATTAAAAAAAAACATTTCAAATTTTATATTAAGAAATTTAAAATTTGGGTTTGACAATGATTTAAAATTTTGATTAAAAAAAAAAAAAATTGATTTTTTTTTAAAATAACATTTCAAATATTTAAAAATATATATATTTTACAAATATGTATAAAATAAATAAATAAAACACTTAAAATTTAAATATATATTTTTTAAAATACAATTAACATATTTAACAAAAAAAAAATTATTTAAAAAAACAATTTTATTGGCCACCGCTCGACCGATCATGGGGGCACGGCCCTGGGCGGCGCAACTCCGCCGCCCACCGCTGCGCCCCCATGGGCGGCGGACTGGTGGCTATTCAATTCTCAGAATCGGATAGCCACCACCCAACCGCTCCCATAGGTGGTCAAGCGATGGCTATCTGATTCTCAGAATCAGATAGCCACCACCCAGCCGCTCGGAATCGGATAGCCACCACCTGGCCACCCTAACGGGCTACTGGGTGGTGGTCGAGCAGTGGCTATCCAATTCTCGTAATCAGATAGCCACCACCTGACCACCCACATGGGCGGCTTGGCGGTGGTTATCTAATTCTAAGAATCGAATAACCACTGCCCCATGACCCGTGGGGGTCTTCGGGCAGTGGCTATCTGATTCTCAGAATCAGATAGCCACTGCCTGGCCGCCTGTGCGGGTGGCCGGACGGTGGCTATTCAATTCTCAGAATCGGATAGCCACCACATGATTGCTCATGGGGGTGGATGGGAGGGCAGTCACGCGGTGGCTATCCCATTCCGAGAATCGAATAGCCACAGCCTGACCACCCGGTCTCCTGTGGGGGTGCGTCCTGGGCGATAGAGCTGAGTGCATATATTTTTTTTAAAGTTTTAATCGTAAATATATATGTTTTTTAAAGTTTTAAATGCTTCTTATTTTTTAAAAATCGAAAATATATGTTTTTTTAATTATTTTTAATTGTTTGTTTTTAAAATCCAAAATATATATATTTTTTAAAATTTAAAATGTTTTAGTTTTTTTTTTTAATTTTTAAATATATATATTTAGGATAATCTTCAGAGCTACCAATAGAAAGCCTTCGGAGTTTCGCCCCATATATTCCAGCTAGGACCTCCTACTTTTTTCTGCCTCCCGTACCAGCGCGGAGGGATAATTCTTCCCCCTAAAGTATGTAGTTGAGGGGAAGAAAGAAAAGCATTAGACAAGCAACGGAAGGGAGGAACGAGCCATTGAACAAGCCCAACCAAGCCAAGCCCACCAACGCCTTGTCAAATATAGATTCTTTTCCTCTCTTTTGCGGTAGGTTGGCCGGCCATCAGTTGGTATTGAGCCATTGTGTACCGGTAAAGGCCATCCCAGTAAGAAGAAGTGGGCCATCCCAGACATACGGGAGAAGGCAATGTGCAGTGATGATATAGTTTGCCTATATATTTGAATTTGAATTGTTTTTTGGTTTTTTTTTTTTTAATTTGAGTATATTTTGGTTTTTTTAGATTTTTTTTTTAATGTTTTTAATCTTGATTTTAATAGTTTTTTAGATTTTTATTGCTTTTTTTCTTTATTCTCTACTTTTTTTTTAATCTAGTTTGTTTTAATTTATTTATTTTTTCCTTAATGATTTTTTTTTAATTTTTCTATTTTTAGTTACTTAATTTTGTAGTGTTTTTTTTCCAAAAATTTTTTATGGTTTACAAGATAATTTTTTTTTGTTACATTTTGTGTTTTTTTTTTTTTTACTTTTTTATATATATTTTTATATTTGTTTTTTTTTTATGTCAAAAAAAAAAAAATTGACAACAAATTTTAAAGTGTAAAAAAATGTAACATTTAAAAAGAATATCCACACTTAATACATGAAAAAATTTAAAGTGTCAAAAATTATTAAATTTAGAAATTAATTATTTACATTTCATACATTAGAAAATTTAAAGTTAAAAAATAGGTCTTTTAAAAAAAGGGAGTGACGCAGAATCACCACTTTTTTAAATCAGCATGTAAATCACTAACATTTTAAAACGTAATGTACATAAAAAAAATTGAAGTGCCAAATCTATGCTCTAAAAAAAATATGTGTGTTCTACATTGCCCTTTATCAAAATCAGGTCACTTTTTTGCTATCTCTACGAAACAGGTAACAGTATCAGTTCTTGTTGTACAGCACTAGGGTTTTGACGGAACCCTGCAAGCGGCAAGTCTGCAGAACCAGGTACCTGCGGCAGCGTTTGGAGAGGCCTGGTGCAGACGGACGGAACCATACGAGCAGGAACAATGATTCCCCCCCAGGGGGAGGGCCAGGAGCCTCCCCCGTCTCCGGGTACTAGCGCACGACAAACGGCGGATTGGGAGACCACAAACAAGGTTAACGACAGCAGAAGGGACAACATTCAGCATAAGGGTAAGGGTATTGATTCAGAGAACAGAAATAAAGCAAGTTCCTCAACTTGCAAACCAGTTGCTACCAATAGACCAAAGGTCTACTTCCCAAGTGAGCGAATCAATGCCCGAATACAGTACATGCGGGATCATGCACTGATCGGCAAGTTTATAGGGATTTGGCCAACAGAAAGAGCTCTATGAACTTGGATCAGCACCGTATGGCGCCCAAAAGGGGATATATCTCTGCATTTGGGGGCCAAGGGCTTCTTTACGGCGGTATTTAACTGTCTAGAGGATCGAACTAGAATTCTGGAGGGTGGTCCATATTTCTTTAACTCTGCAGGCCTATTTCTCAAAGGCTGGGTGGAAAGATTCAACCCCGATAAGGAGGATCTGAGTTGTGCGCCAGTGTGGATAAGGCTTTACTCATTGCCATGGGAATATTGGGAAGAAAAATCTCTGTAGGAAATCGGAAACGCCATTGGTGAATTTGTAAGGGTAGCAGAGGAAACAAAACTCTGCAAGCACACTTCATATGCGCGGATCTGTGTATACATGGATCTCAAGCAACCGCTACCAGACACGGTAAGCTTCTTTCATGAAGATTATGAATGGGTTCAAGTCATTGATTATGAACAGGTGCCATTTAGGTGTAGAAAATGTCATGATATAGGACATCTCTATAGAGACTGCCCGCTAAATAAGATACCCTCCTTTCTTGAAAAGTCTGATAACCATACCACAGATGTATTCACAAAGGTAGTCAATAGAAGAAGAGGAAACAAAAAAGCCACCCACAACCCCAAAGAAAATATGAGCAATAAAGCAGCAACGAGCAATAGATTCGAAGCTCTATACAAAACCAATGAGAAGGGTGCGGAAGAGGAACAAGAGAAAGATGAAGCGGAACAACAGAGGCAGCCAGGTGAAACATCAATGCAAGGAGGCCAGAAATCAACAAATCCAGAGCACTGTATATCACAAAACAAAAACATGTCAAAGCAACCGGAAAAAATGGATATGGAGTTCTCTCGGCCAGGCGAAAAAGCCTCAAACGAAACTGAGGACTCTTTTCAATCGCCCCAAGTAATGGACGAAGACCAGGAGCCCATCGATATAGGGGAGCTGGACATTTTAGGTCTGGAACATGCTTGCCGCACAAAGAACTTTGAAAAAATTCCAGAACAGCAAGTAGACAACCTAGTAGAAGTGTTAAACAGAGCACAGAAAAAATACTCTCTAGGGGTCCAGATTGGCAGTCCATGGGATGGCAAATTTATCACCAAGGACAGCAAGAAGAGGGGTAGGAAAACAACCTTAGAAAGAACAATCAAGATAGGAGAAATTATGGTAGAGTCAGGGAGGTATGCCAAACTGACTAAGTACTTCAATGCAAACCCCCACCCTTCTCAATGAAGCTAATTTCTTGGAATATCAGAGGGCTCAATAGCCCCAGGAAAGGAAGAATCTTAAAAAATATACTGAAGCAAGAAAAACCCAGTATTCTCTTCTTGCAGGAGACGAAGTGTAGCTCCACCATTTTGGAAAAAATAGCTGCGAAGGCTTGGCCAGGAGGCCTAGTTACAGCGGTTGATGCACAAGGGGCCTCGGGAGGCCTAGCAATACTTTGGGATGCCCGGATCATCCATCTCAACAATATTCAAGCTCACAAAAATTTCATCCAAGCCACATTTCACCTCTCAGGTACGAATGCTCATGGACTGCTAACTAACGTTTATTTCCCTCAAGACTCAGCTCAAAAGAGTCAGCTTCTGAATACATTAGCAGAACTCAACAGAAATAGACCACTTCCTCTATGGATTACTGGAGGGGATTACAATATGATAGCCAGCATGGAAGAAAAGAGAGGAGGCAGAAGCAGCTCAAGCAATGATGACGGCCTTCTAAAGGAATTCATCAACAGCAACTGGTTAATGGACATCCCAACAAGCAATGGTATCTTCACCTGGACAAACAAGAGAGTAGGAGCGCAACAAATTGCATCACGCCTTGATCGGTTCCTAATCTCAGACAATGCCACTCATGTCGACGGAGAATTTACAGCTTCCATTCTCCCTTTCTCCGGATCGAATCATTGGCCCATCGAGCTCCAATGGAACAGGCCAGGTAACAATATTAGACGCCCTTTTCGTTTTGAAGAATTTTGGTTCTCTCATCCAGAATTTGAAAATCTGGTCAGATCAAGCTGGACAAGCTTCAATCCGACCGAGGGGACAAGAATGGCCAGATTCCAACAAAAGCTTAAATATCTGAAAAAGACCATCAAACAATGGAACCACAAGGTTTTTGGTAACATCTTCGCCGACCAAGCCCTGCTCAATACTGAAATGAAGAAAATACAACAATCCATTATAAATGAAGGGCGAACAGAGGAACTCTCTAAACAGGAGCAAGCCATAGAATCAAAAATTCTAGAAAGGGCCAAGCAGGAGGAAACATTATGGAGGCAGAAATCCCGAATTCGATGGCTGAAAAGTGGAGAAAAAAACACAATTTTTTTTCACAAAACCACTATTCAGAGAAGAATGATAAACCAAATTACTCATGTTAACAATGAGCAGGGAGAGAAGATTGAAACGCATGAGGGCATTGAAAAGGAATTTATCAACTACTTCAAAAAAGCCCACAAAGAGCCCGACTTCAATAGAATACCAGCCATCAATCAACTTCTCCAGAACATACCCAAGGTCATAACGGAGGAGCATAACAGTTTACTGATCAAACCCATCAATCCACAGGAAGTTGAAGAAGCTGTGCAACAAATGAAAGAGGGAAAGGCGCCAGGTCCGGACGGCTTCACAGCAAACTTCTTTCACAGATTCTGGGATCTGATAAAAAATGAAGTTTGGCAGGTTGTGGAGGAATCCAGAGAGCTCAGGTGGATGTACCCAGGACTAAATGCTACTTTCATTGCACTTGTGCCTAAAGGAGAAGACTCCAACACCCCCGACAAATACAGGCCCATAGCCCTCTTTAACATGATATATAAAATTGTTTCAAAGGTCATTGCAACCAGGCTTAAAACGCTTCTTCCTCTCATCATCTCGCCTGAGCAATCGGGCTATGTCGAAGGGCGCCAAATAACGGATGGAATCATTCTCACGCATGAGCTAATTCACTCCCTAAAGATGACCAAAAAGCCAGGTATGTTACTTAAACTAGACCTTTCTAAAGCATTCGACAGCCTCAGTTGGGTCTACATTCAAAAAATTCTTATTGCTTTTGGCTTTGCTCACTCTTGGGTTAGATGGATCTACAATTTAATATCCTCAACATTCTTCTCAGTGTTAATCAATGGCACCCCTTCAGCCACATTTCGACCTTCTAGAGGCATTAGGCAGGGGGATCCCTTATCTCCCTTTCTTTTTGTAATTATGGCTGAGGGTTTGGGTAGAAGCATCACAGCTGCTAAGCTCTCTAGGCGTCTCAAAGGGCTCTCATTTCACAATTCCCCGGTCCACACCCACCAGCAATTTGTAGATGATAATATGCTCTTTGCTCACCCTTCAGTACAGGAAGCTCGTCTTGTAAAATCCATTCTATCCACTTTCTCTGACGCCTCTGGTGCCCTTATCAATCGAGTCAAATCACAAATTTTTTTCTTCAATACCCCTGTTTCTACTCAAAAAGCCATTGAACGCATCCTAGGCTTCACCTCTGCTTCTCTTCCTTCCAAATATTTAGGAGCCCCGCTTATGAGCTCTGCTCTCAAGCATTCTTCCTGGAAACAGCTGTTAGAAAAATTAGAAGCACGACTATTCCTATGGACCAATCGAACTCTGAACATGGCCAGCCGAATAGTTCTCATAAAAGCTGTTCTTCACTCCATGCCTCTGTATCTCTTCTCCATTCTAGCTGCCCCCAAATGGGTCCTTAAAGCAATCAAGAATCTACAACGAAAATTTCTATGGGGAGGCTCTGGACAGAACCGAAAATGGGCGCTACTCAAATGGGAGAAAGTGTGTCTTCCCAAGAATGCAGGAGGCATAGGCCTTAGAGATCCTGAGCATAGTAACAAAGCGATGGGAGCTAAAATCTGGTGGCGGTGGCTGGCCCATCCTAATACTCCATGGGCTGCCCTTTGGACAACCAAGTACGCAAGTAACTATCCTATGGAGGAAAGACTGCGAATGACTGAGACAAGTTCGGGATCTGCAATCTGGAACGCAGCCCTACAACACAGATCTCTCATTCAAGAACACTGCTTCTGGGAAATAAAAAATGGTAACATAGCACGGTTTTGGGAAGATTCATGGCAGCAATTGCCAAAAATCAAGGACATTCTCCAAGAAATTCCAGCTGATGAGAGAGAGATACACAATCTGGCCAAAGTTAACCATTGCTGGACTTCCGCTGCCACTCAGGATTACTAGAAGTGGAAAGACATTCATCAGATACTACCGAATAGCTCAGAACAGACTCAACATCTATTAGAAACAGAGTTACAAAAGAGGCAGATAAGAGTCTCAGAAGAACCGTACATCTTAAGATGGGGCTACGGAGAAAAAGGAACTTTTACAACCAAGCAGGCTTACAATATAATCATACAAGGGCAGATACACAAAGACAGCTTATGGGAAAAAGTCTGGCATAAATCTAATTTTCCAAAAGTCTCCACATTTCTATGGCTTCTCAGTCACAACAGAATACTAACGTGGGACAATCTCAGAAAGAGGAGTTTCTCTGGACCATCCATATGTTACATGTGCCGACAGGAGGAAGAAACAACACTTCACCTTATGCAGAATTGCCCAGAGGGGAAAAAATTATGGGAGAAGATCGCCTTCCGCTGTCAAATTGAAAGAAGGATGCAAAACGATCTCAAAGGAACTATCAGCAAAGGAAGCCAAACCCCTTTTCAAAGCTCTCTTCTCAACGCGTTATGGCAATTAATTCCAGGTTTAATAATGTGGAACCTCTGGAAAGAACGCAATCGAAGAATATTCAAAGATCAATCGATGCCACTAGACAACCTATGGAATAATTTTCATCAAAACATAACAGAGACTCTTTCGCTCAAAGAATGGTATCCTGAGGACCTTCCTACTCTGCCACATGAAAAAATTGTTTGGGATAACTGGCAAATACAGATTAACCATAACTCAGTCAGCAGTAGGAATACCAACAAACACAGACAGGAAGCAAACTCTTGGATGCCTCCCCCAGTTGACATGATCCAACTAAACTTTGATGGGGCATCTAAAGGAAACCCAGGACAAGCAGGTTATGGAGGAGTTTTCAGAGATCATAAGGGCAATTCTCTCGGCATCTACATGGGTTCGATAGGCTGGGACACTAACAACTCAGCGGAATTGGAAGGACTATGGCGAGGGCTCAAAATAGCACACAGAAAGCACTTCTTTCCCCTAGTCATAGAAGGAGACTCGCAAATCATCATCAGAATGGCCACAAAGCTTCAACATGGATCTCCTATTCATAAGGTAAGCAGCAGCTGGAGAATGAGCAAGAGACTTGAGCTTATCAATCGCTGGATCTCCCAACACCAAGCAATTACTTTCAAGCATACCAGAAGAGAAGGGAATAAGCTGGCTGACCTTCTAGCCAACCTTGGAGTGGAAGCAAAAGAAAACCACTTTGAAGGAACTATAGACAGCCTATCTTCCAGAGACCAAAGGGATAAGTTGAGAGCAACGATCTATCAGGACAAAGCTCTGATAGAGAATTCACACCCGGATGCGGGTGCTTTTAATTGACATTAAGCATGACACACGCCACGCCACCTGGGCTGCGGACAGTTGAACGGCACCTGTACGCGGAGGCTGGCAGACGAGGTTATAAGTTAATGCGACTTGCAGATGGAGGCGATGTGAGACAGAGCCGAGGGGACGGCCCATTCAATTCGAGCATGAAAGCTCTGCAATCAATGCCAGCCTGGTTTATGGTTTGCTGCCATCCTCCCGCGATGCTAGCAGATGCTCCTCCTTATATGAGGATAACCATGTCAATTCACAACCAGAATTGTCCAACTGCTGCTGGTGTGCCGAGCTGGGATACTCTGGTCTCTAGAACTCGAGGGGTAGAGGAGCGTTTGAGGTCTTTGGACTTAGACGCCATGCCGCGTAGCAGAGGTGTGCCTCGACGAGGAGGGAGGTACGGCATTCGGGTTGCCCCTGATATTGCAGAATTGAATTCAATTTCTCCGATGGCTTCTGCTCCACCCTCATCCCCCAGCTCTGAGCAGGAAAGCCTTGTCCCGTAAGGCACATACCAGACGTTCCGACTCAGGTTCCCTAGTCGGCTCATCAGGCCAGAGGTGGTAATTAACCTCATGGTCTACATTTCTAAGGAGGAGCCTGGAGACCACACCTCGATCTCTCCTGCCTCTGCAAGCGTCCAGGACAGTGAAATTCTACTGGGGGACATGAACGGCCTAATGTATAAAGCTCACCGCAATGGAGAACCTTCGGCTCAGCACGCCCTGGTACAGGAAGCCGCGACTCAAGAGGTTTCGGGTCAAGCTGTTTCGATTCAGGAGGTTCTGCCGCCTCACAACTCAGTTATGGAAAGGGAAGCGCACGGGGGCCACGCTCAGCCAAGCTTGGGAGAGCCGTTTCTGGACGGGGAGGGGCTCGTCATCTGGCTTGACTCGCCCAGTCCGGACAAAGGAACACAGCCAGCATCGCCAAATCACCCAGCCTAAACTACACCGGGTGCTCTGTCTTGTTTTGTGGCGCTTATGTCTATGTTTATGATGTTTTCTCCTTCAGTCTATTTCAGTCTAAGGTCTCAGTTCATCCACGTTTGTCAATCTCAAGCTATTATAGTCTGCTTTTTTTGTATCAGAGACAATAGTGTACACTGGTTATGTCTGGCCAGCATCATTAGTGGTTTTGTTAGTTCCAGTCCAGGCTGTCTGAAGCCCAGGAAAAATCATTGTGGACTGTATTTTGTTTCTCAGTTTCAGCAGTCAGATAGTAAGGTCCAGCTTCTGCTGTTTGAGGACTGGCCTCGGCCTCCTCGGAAGATGTAATTCATGTACATATTTTTACTTTTATTAATATAGAACTAGCCTTAACTTAGAAAAAAAAAACAATATCAGTTCTTGTTCCAAAGTTTAGATTGTTAAGTGCATAGTGATGTGTTTAGACTTGCTTTGGTTCCATCATTGCGTAAATCTATGTACTATGTATCATTTATAGATGACCTTACGAGGAATACATGGATAGATTTACTTAGGACGATCTTTTGTTTTGTAATTTTAGTATTGTTGAGGCTACATCATGGTCATGTCAGAGAATAACACCAGAATAGGGTAGGGAATTGAATCGGTGACTTAACATCTAGGAGTACCTTAACAACGCGCCGGATCATTGTCTATCCAGGACCCCGTGGACACCTTAGGAACAAATTTGAAGTATTTTGATTTGGGAAATTTTGAGGCCTAAAACGTGCCTCCTAATGAAAATATTAAAATAATAGTAAAAATAATAAAATAAAATTTAGGATTTTTTAAAAGAAAATAATGAAAACTACATTTTTCTATTGTATTTTCAACTTATAGAATGTAGGTGTACTCAAATTTCAAGTGTGTAAACTCATTGGATCTAGAGTTAGATTTCACATCCAACTAGTACCCACTTTGCATACTTTTGAGTAGATCCATAGCTAGAAAAAATCGGAATACATGATCAACGTGTTTGAAATGTTTTTTTTTCATGCATTTTCATTTTTTATCAGTGTGGATCTATTCAAAATTATGAAAAGTGGATATTCATTGGATATTAAATTGAATTCCACATCCAATGAGTGTACACACTTGAAATTTGAGTAAACGTACAAGGAGATAAATAAAAAACATGATTAAAAAATGAAATTTTCTTCTTTTCCCTCTAAAAATATTCTCCCATAGGGATGGAATCATCATCTTGAATCCTATCGGTTCTCTTAAAGCTTATTTTTCTAATACGTTTTTCTTTTTGAGACCTATTTTTTACCTCAAAATTCCCCTAATAGATAGATTTAAAGAATCTAAGGCTCTAGGGGAGAATCAGACATAGAAGAAAATAAAGTGGTTGAGGATAGATAATGGCAGATAGTTTTATGGGAAGGAATTTGAATATTTTTGTAAAAGTGTAGGGTAGCACAATAGAATACTCTATTATACACACCTCAATATAACAAATTTGTAGAAAGGATGAACATGACCTTGATGGAAAAAGCAAGGTGGATGCTTAGTGGTGTTGGGTTAGGACATGTTTTTGGGGCAGAGGCAGTGGATATTGTATGTTAATTGGTAAATAAATCACATTCATTAGTGTTGGATGATAAGACCTCATGAAAGGTATGGATTGGTAAGAAACCATCTCTCACACATGTTAGGGTATTTGGCTGGGATGCATATGTCCACGTTTTCTAAAGAAAAATAGTACTAATTTGGATAGAAAATATGAAAGGTACATCTTTATTAGCTATAAAGATATTTTAAAAGGTTACAAGATTTGTAAACTAGAAAAAAGAAGGTTCTCTATAATCAAGATGTGGCATATAGAGAAGTGAAAAATGTCATCAAACAGGGAGTCCTACAAATGGAGAAAGAACTAGAGAAGATAGAGTTTAACTAAAGGATGATGATTTGAACTTTATAGAAGAACATGAATCAAAACGAGAACCGCATACTATAGTTTTGAGGAGATCAGTTCGGGAAAAAAAGATGCCAAAAATGTGTACTCCACCTTATTTTCATTCAATTTTTTCTTGGATTATTATTGATGATGGTCCTAGAACTGTGAGGAAGTAGTGGATTCAGAGGATGGAAAACTATAAAAAAAAGGGCATGGTTGAATAAATGGTAGCCTTTGACAAGAATGAGGCTTAGGATCTAATGGATATTCCAGCTAGAAGAAAACCCATTGGAAGAAAATGAGTAGTAAAAATAATTTTAATGCAGAAGGAAATGTGGAGAAATACTAAGCTTGGCTAGTAGCAAAAGGTTTTTCCCCGTTGCAAGGAATTGATTTTGGTGATATTCTTTGTCATGTTATAAATTTAGCTTATATTAGATTTCTTTTATCTATTATTATTTCTTTGATTCTGAGGTAGAACAGATGGATGTGAAGACGACATTCCTACATGGATATTTGGAAGAAGAGATCTAGATGAAGCATCGAAAAGGATTTGTAGTGAAGGGTGGGAAAGAGTTGGTATATAAGTTAAAATTGTCCTTGTATGGATGGAAGCAATCACTAAGGATTTGGTGTCCAAAATTCAATACATATATATAGGGAGTTGGCTTCACGAGTAAAGAAGATAATTCTTTTTATTATAAAATAGTTGATGATCATATTATTCATTTGGTCTTGTATGTAGATTATATGTTGTTTATTGGAAATGGCAGGAAAATCATCCAGGAAGTTAAAATCAGTTGTCATCTAAATTTGACATAAAAGATCTCAATGCCGCAAATTTTATCTAGGGAATGGAAATTAAAAGAGACCGGGTGAAGAAGAAACTCTGGTTGAACCATAAAATTTATGTTGAGACAATATTGTAGATATTTAATATGCAGTAAAGTAAACTAGTAAAGGTCTCGATCCATACAGATGTAAATTTATATGTAGATCAATATCCTAAGACACGTGAAGAGGAGGAGGACATGTCTCATGTTCCATATTCTAGTGTGATTGGATGTTTGATGTATGCAATGGAATATATGATATCAGACATTACACATGCAATAGTAGTACTGAGTAGATTTATGTTAATGTTGGGGAGGCAGAATTGGAAAGTAGTAAAGAGGGTTTTTAGGTATCTATATGGCACTACTAATTATGGATTTTGCTACCAAGGAAGACTGGGAGTGGTCAAAGCGTTAGAAATAAATGTCTTTATTGATGAATATTGGGCTAGAGATTTGAATCATAGAAGGTCTACCAATGGGTATGTGTTTAACCTATTTAGAGGAGCTATGAGTTGGATGAGCAAGAGATAGTCAATATTGGAACTTTTGACTACATAAGTTGAATACATGGGAGCCACTCATGTAAGAAAGGAAGAAATTTGGTTACAGAGATTTTGTTCAGGTATGGGGTTGGCACAACAACCTATAAGAATAGATTGTGACATCCAAACTGCAATATTCTTGGCAAAGAACCCTTCTTATCATTCAAAGGAAAAGCATATTTATTTTCAGTATCACTTTCTGAGGGATATGATTGAAGACAACGAAGCGTTGTTGGAAAAGGTGGACACTTTGAAGAATTTTGGATATGAATTAGAAAAATATATGAGCACTAAAAGTTTCTCTTTATGTAAAGAAAAATTGGGCATCAATGCCCTGAATTATTGACTATGTACTCCTATGAACTCCTGTATGCAAAGAAAATAATAAGTGGGAGAATGTTGGGTATGTGTTATATTCTTTTCATGAATTATATGCACCACGAAAAAATGCGTGTTCCAAGGGGGACTATTTACTCACCTACCCCCCCCCCCCCCCAGTTGGCGGATATGCGGATGAGCACCCCCTTACACAGGGTTCAAGGCAGTGCCCTCAAAAATAAATAAATGGATAAATAATTAGGAGGTTTTTGAATATGTTTTTGATAGCTTTCAACCCACAATTTTTCTAAAAGCAATTTTGTTGTACATGGTGGTTTTTCCCATGGTTATGTCGTTTTGGTTAAAGAACTATAGTTGGATTGGAAATTCATGTATTCCTTGGGATATATGTTGTATTGTAATATTGTATAGAAAATATAATGAGAAAAAGCTTGCTAGTTTTCTTGAGTTTGAGTTTCCAGGATAAAATATTTTTGTGAATTTGTGTATTTTCAATTGTATATTTTATGTTATTATTAAGAATTTGTTTGCAGTGATTAATTGTATAGGTTTATAACTTAGAAATAAATAATTTAATGATTTTCACAAATTTTGGGAAACTTCTTTATGAATGACTAGCATTATGGGATCTACAAAATCTCTAAATTAAATTCCTCAAGTAAATCTCCTCAACATAAGGGTTTTGGGTTGGAGGTGGTGGAATGTTATTTTAGAAAGAATATCTAGAATGTATCCTATAATAAGTACCTTCTTCCAAGCTCTTTTTAAGATTTATAATGTCATTGTAAATGTTTTTAATGATCCCTTTCAAACTTTCAATATCTATAGTATATTTTTTCTCCATAACAATTTTAGCTGTTGTTGTGAGTTTATTTATTCTAGGAAAATATTTTTTGTCATTTATTAGAGACATACTATGAATACTAAGCCTCTCTTTTTCTATTGTCAGAGTCTCTTTAAAACTATCAGCTGAATTATTATTTCTTTCTCTTTTTACAAATATTATAATAGATAATGGGAGAGAAATATTATAAAGTTCTAGCAATATGTTGATTGTTGGTTTTGAGTCTTCAAGTATTTTATTGAATAAGGTTAAGAATCCCTTATTGAAATTTATAATCTATTCCTTAGGATTCATTTTGATTCTCAACAATTTTAAAACTAGAGTGTTTGATGCGTTATCCTCAACCAAATTTTAAACAAATACATTTTAAATTTGTTCCAATTAGTAATTAACTCCTGGTGAAATGAAAAGTACCACATAGAGGATTTTACTTCAAATGTGAATGGAATAATACTACACACAACATATTCATGTTCAACACCCATTAAATTGAGTACTAGCATGAACCTACTTATATAATCCTCTAGAGATTCTTTAATATCTAGATCGTATTTGAAAATAAAGTTCTCTAGGTGTTTTGGCAGATCATGCAATGGTCCTATTAAATTCATTTTTTTGGGTGTAATCCAAGTCTTATTGGTTCATTAGCCATGTTTCTTAGACTAGAAATTAATTCAACTCTAGGAGTGTGATGCAAATTTGTATATATATATATATATATATATATGGGTTTCTAATGAAAACCTCATGGAGAAACCAATGGAATCTTAGGTGGAGATGATAGTTTAGTTGCATTTTTATACAATTCAAGCATCAGCTCACCTGGGTCAAATTTGTATTTTGAAATTTTAGTAAAGGAGAACTGAATTCAATTTTTGAAAACTCGTGAGACTCACTTAATTTTTATTTTCTCATAAGCCTATCTTTTTGTGGACTAATGAATTCAATGAGAGACTAACCAAGTTAATTACTCTCTTCTCTTCTGAGAAATCTTGATAATTGTGATTAAGATAATATGGGATTGAACAACCACAATTTCAAATCTACATTATTATTAATAGTTTCAAATTCTAAATTTATAATAGGATTAATTTTTCATTCAAGTCTTATCAGTTATTTAAACGTATAGAAGGTTATGATATACTGATCTAGAAGGCTACATACAATATGGAATTTATTTAAAATATTTAATTATTGGTACCCCTTGAGGTGGTGAATGGAACAATTTTTATGGGTTTTAGTGTGCATGAAGCTTTTCCTTCTATTTAAATCATTGGCCCTCCTTCTAGTGCTAATTATTTTTTATTGTCAGAAAAAATAAAATAAATAAATAAATAAAATATGCCAACAAAAATGAGGGAGTATCACCAAGTGGTGACTTCCAATTAGACTCACTCTTGTATGGTATGATGATGTCTATGGTTCTAGATGCCACCAAAATAAATTTTTCGATACAATAAAATATCAATCTGAAAGAAAAATTATCTACTTTAAAACTTAAAATATAGACATATAGCTAAAAGTAAGCTTATATATTTTAGACACAAGGAAAAAAATACTTCAGAAAATCCAACAAATGTTTAAGCTCAAATATATATTTTATTATTTATGATTAAATAGTTATTCCTAAATAATATTATGAACTCTCATATATCATAAATGTTTTTCAAATAATTTGTTGAAACAAAAAAACTCATGAGACAAGATGGAAAACAAAAATTGAACAGGTACAAAAACGTAATCTAATCAATCATAAATTTTTAGTGTCAACTTTTGAAATAGAAATAGGGCTTTTAAATTTTATTATTTCCAAGATAATGGCATACAACTATTTTTTAGTCAACTTTTGCAACATAAATAGGGCTTTTCAATTTATTATTGTAAGTGATAATGGCATACAAATAGAAAATTTTCCAGCCATCCCTCCATTGAAAGAACTGCATTTTTAAACTAATCTATTTCTTAGTGCATTCATACAAATTCCTGAGAATTTTTGTGACATCAGTCTTGATTTGCAAATCATATCTCACACTAATTTAACGAGAATCATCTAGAAAAACATATGGTTATTTGCTTCAATCAATAATGGTTATGCATGTATTTCCTTTCTATTAAATATTATTTCATTGTATAACAAATTGAGATTTGTCACAAAGAAGATTGTGTTTGATTTAAGAGGTTAAATGTGTATTTTCTTTTATTTCTTCCTAAGTAGATATATTCATCCTAATTTTCCCAATTCTCTTTTTATTTTCTTGGTTTTCCCATACTCTTGGTCTTTGTGATTATTTGTATGATTTATAAATGTACAAAAAATAAATAAAACAAAATAGTCAATTTACTTATAAAAAACATTTCGAAACATACAATTAAAATGACTTAATTATCAAAATCAAAACAACAAGTAGCCTATTTATTTCTCTGATTTATCTATTGAAAAATAATTCTTGGTTTTCCCATACTCTTGGTCTTTGTGATTATTTGTATGATTTATAAATGTACAAAAAATAAATAAAACAAAATAGTCAATTTACTTATAAAAAACATTTCGAAACATACAATTAAAATGACTTAATTATCAAAATCAAAACAACAAGTAGCCTATTTATTTCTCTGATTTATCTATTGAAAAATATTTTTTGGCCAAATTTAGCCACTAGAGAAATAGTATATATATTTAACATTTTATATAGGAGAATTTTGACATTGATTTGATAGGTATTTCATCTTGCACAATTGTAAAAAACTATACTACATTAATCTTGTAAAATTAAATAGAAGGTTTATAATAATTATTCGGCATAACATATATTTTGCATGGTACACCATACATTATAGATGATAGTATAATTAGTATTATGTTAATTTTGATTGCATCCCTAAGCATATAATTAATAATAAATAATAATAATGTATGGTATCTGGTATCCATGAGATTCAGAAAAGTTATAGTAAGGCTTATATCTGGCATCTCAAAAATTCAACAAATATTCTCATAATTTTAGCATATCAAACATTCAACCAGTATTCTTATAATTTTGAATCTTGATATGAATATAACAACCACCTACCACATCATCTATCCAAATCACTCAATACATTAGCATAAATGACCAAATAAATGCCACATGTAATGATATGGGATATGACAAATCATATTCCATATCAACAATCACATAAATCACACATTGTAAATTTCAAATTGTTGACTCTTGCATATTGATAGGAAATGATAATCACTAAGGACAAAATTCTCAATAAAAATGATATTAGGTATATGGGCATTGAAACAACGAAAATGATATTATAATAACTTTATTTGGGATGAAAATACATGGCATAAACATCCATTTTCTAAACTATTATTGAAGTAATTATTGAAGTTTGGTCTAGATCCATATTACTTTACTCTAGATGTTTTCAGTATCCTAGAAAATTCATCCAACAATATGCAAATTAGGATACAAAATAAAATATTTTCCCATATATATTTAAGTATTCTACAAAAGATCCTTGATCGAGGTGTTGGAAGTCGAGAGGTTGGAGTAGGGGGGAGCCCACCACCTCGATGTCTCCCATAACATTTGAGAGGGGTAGTGACATGGCCAACCTACCCCATGCAACACACATGAAAACAAACTTTACCACCCTTCATCCTTATGATAGAAAACTCTTTGCTAGAACACTCTAGAATGAGACATGTCACTCTCCAACCTTTCTACTATGTTTGGGCTTCACCTCCATCGCAAGTGGGATAATTTCTTTGGGAAAAAAATAATGGTGGACTTGAGTTTGGAAAATAATACGTAGCATTATGGTATAGATTATGGGCTTCCTCTCTAGTTTGGGTGACAAATTGTTTCCAGGACCATGGGTTAACATGCTCTAGATTTCTAGGAAACTTAGCTTCAATGATTGATGTTCTTCAACTCATGCACTGGTTGTTGAGTAATGCCAAGGGGGAAATCCTTAGGCATGTATTCTACGAAATGTTGGGCACACTAATGGAAACCATAGAGACACTGACTACAAGAGTGAGAGGAGGCAACAATAAACCAGCTCTCAATATATAATCTCTTCATTGAATGAAATCGAGTGGGTGCATCGCTATTAACACACTTGTCTTGCTAGTTTGGATGCTCTAATTATTCATCTTGATAGCCATCTATAATGTGAGTTGAAACCCTTGCACCAACTAGAACAACTATTCAAGACATGGCCCCAATTGCTTCATCCAATTCTTGATGCTATGCTTTTCCATGTGGAAGTTGTCTTTTACTTTATATAGTCTAGTAAATGGTAGTGTTGACGGTGTTGGACCTGCCAACATTCAGGGGATCTCCGTGATATGAAGTCCCAAATAGACCTCATGCCATTTGGAGTAGGAGTCCCAGCAGTTGGTGGTAATGTAATTCCTTGACCACGGAAAACGCACAGAGGAAAGTATGGTAACTTTGGGTCAGAGAAAGTGTGTGACCCTACAAATAATAAAGTGTGATGCATGAAGGTTCTAACACATGAAGGGGAAAAGGAAGTGTGCCCCTTATAATCTTGTAATAGTACGCATCTTGAAAGGAACACACGAGCAAAATGACATCACAAGCTAAGATGCAGAATAGTCCACAAGTTAAAGTGATAAATTAATCCAACAACATGCATTCAACAAGATTCATACAAATGCAAAAAAAATATTTCATAAAGGATATATGTAAGTTAAATAATGTACATTGTCAATACAACCAGAATAATCCCACTATATTAATAACATATGCATGAAAGCGTGTTGGATCTAATTTTATTATTGTATGTGAAATTTCCATCCATACATACACCATTGACGACCACAAGCCCCAATAGTGGAACATTAAAGTTAAGAACACCTACTCCTCCAAACAAGTATACTCACTCTATGTTATGGAGAAGCAAGTCTCTTCACAACACTCCCAAGCTCTTTCTAAGCCTAAGCCTAGACAAAAGCTTGGCTCCCAAAAGCTTGTTACATGAGTTATGAGCTTCTATTTATAACAAGATGGGTGACTCTTCAACTCCCCTTTGTGACCTTTGGACTACCTGTTATAGACATTTTTGTGCCTTACAACTCCAAGCATGAAATGTCCATAAACCAAGGGCTCCTAAGTCCATAAAAGTGTTGTTCTAACCCCTAAAGGAACAAGGTCAACAAATTACAGCTTCTCCCAGAAGTTCTCCACCAGAAACTGCTCAGAATAAGTCAAAACAGGATCATTTCAGCTGCTCCACTAGCTAGGTGCGTTGCATAGCACCTGAATACACTGGCCAACTACGTTGCAATGCACCTAAATGCACTATGAGGGTGCGTTGGGCAAGAAATGACAAATGGCAGTGTCATTCCGCGAGGTGGAGAGACAATGGAAGCTTCCAGAATCTTCTCCTATGACACTTGCCTCACTGAATTCGACCAAGGATGAGTAAGAGGCCTTCAGTCTCCAAGTGGAAGCAAGAACTGACAGAGAGAAGACACTAATCAAATCACAAGCTGACTCATCCTCCTTACACACATCTATATATGGATCCCTCATCCCAGAGATCCAGAGGCTGGAATTTTGCACATTGTAAGGAATTGTTGTTGGTTTTGAGACAAATATCAGAGTATTGGGTGATTTATGCTTTGTTGGAGGTGAAGAAGGGCTTCTTTGCTGGGAGGTTGATGCTGGGTCAGGAACCATCGGTTGTAACTCCTCCTGGATCTTCTTGTTTATCAATAAAAAGTATTTGAGTTTTTCCTCCATGCTTTTGTATCATTGATGCTTGTTACATTTGTATGGTTAACTTAAATCTGATCCTAAGTTATTTATGAATATAGATCCATGTCTTTGTATAGTGTTCTTCTTCAATGATCTTACAGGTACTTGGTGAAGCTGGGCAAGTAAGGGAGCAGGTAGCTGGAAGCTGTCAAAGAAGAGAGGAATTGGATCAAAGGATTAGCGCAAGACACAGGTCGGTTCTTTCTATTCCTCTCTATCTATAGTTCATAAAGGAAATGCAAAAGTAGTTTTCTCTATTTGTTTCTAAGGCAGTTGTCACACCTTAGTGGGATAGAGCAGTTCTAAATAGACACTTTTCCCAAAAACAAAATGGCGATTCCGCTGGGGAGAATGTCTAATTAGTTTGTTTGTGTATCTCTTGTTGTTTGTTTCATAAACTTATAAGTAGCATTTGAACTGCATTTGCCATAACAAATGCAAAGTAGACATCTGTTGCTTCAATCCATTCATTGGATCTGTTTATGATTTGAACAGATGATTCACAGACCATCTGATTGCCCTTGTGATAGTTCTTAGACCCTCCTTAGATCTACCCCTGATTTTGCATTACTAATTGCTTTTACTCGGCCAAAAACCAAAGACTAAACTGCAAACTGTGACCCAGAACCCGGACAGATTCTTGTTTCTGGCCCACCGTAGGTACTGTGAAGAGATCCTGCATTTCAACGCACTTCCCGAAAGGGCAACCTGCGCTGCAATGCAGTTTCTCTGTGTTACAGGTGCGCTGATCAGCCTAGCCCTGTGCAGCTGAGGTTCTTGTGCTTCATTATTTCCAGTTTTTTCTCTGAAATTTGCAGCCTGTGATCAGTATATGACTGTTTAAAACCCCTTTTCCTTACTGTTATTCCGCCTCCTTTGTACAAAAGAACTGTAGATGTTTTTCTGTGTTTGTTGAGTCGTTTACAGTTTTCCATTGCAAAAGTAGAATAGTCGTACTATCGTCCTTTGATTTAGATCTGTTGCAAGTGTCGATTTCGATCATAGGAGAAAGTTTGGTTGCTGTTGATGGTCAATTATACTTTTACTATTGCCTTTGGTCTGAATTTGTGATTTTCTAGTATCAAAAACGAGTATTCATTTCAAAATCATAAAGTGTCGTAATCATCTCTATCTTTTGATTTTGAAAAGAAGCTTGTTTGTGTTTGTCGCTTGAAAGCAAATTCAGATTTGTACATCGACTTTCTTTTTAGCATCAATACTAAGAAAGTCGAAAACAAATACATGCATGTGCATTTGCATATAGACAGTCTGTTTGGCTTGATTTAGGAAAGTACATTTACAGTGTGCTCTTTGCTCTTTGTGAAAAGATTGTGTCTTTCTTTTCCTCTAGTAGCTAGGATTTTCATTGCGCAAAAGAGATAAAAGTTTGTTTATCATCTTTAGATTGCATTTTAGGAATTACATCTACATCTCGTGGTGAACCCAAAAGGCAAACTTCATAAGCAATATCAACTTAAAATAAATTCAATGAATCTAACAACGCTTTGGAACTTAACGCACAACATTTAGAGGTCTAGGCTAGAGACGTATTCCGGCGTCGTAAAGCCCGGTAACTATCGTTCTCGCTTATGGTTGGGTGATTCCTCCACTTTGAGACGATAAGTGCCAGTACGGGCTTGTGCTCCCATGTACCGTCGAGTATATTTTGGGAGACCCCTATAGGCTTAAATCCTTTATCCATAGGAAGCCGTGTCTGCCGCCCTATCGATTGTAATGCACTAAACATAGCATTTGGGAAGATTGACTGTCGTACCGTAAAAAGTATTCTACATTTTTGTGATTGGTTTGGTACTCCCTCTACCTAGACCTCCAGAACAGTTCCTTTCATTCCTTTTCAGACTCCTTAACGGAAAAGGTCCATCTGAGCACTTGTCACTTCAGGCTCATTAAAAACCGAAGGAGACTAGAGTCATCTTTTGTTTTTTCTCGAATCTTAAAAACTGAAAAAACAAGTTGTGTCAAAGCATCTAAAATTGATCTTAAACAGAATAATCATCACCTTTCCCTCGTTGATCTTTGAAGTTAGTCTCCCTTCATCACAAATTCTTGTAGAATCACTAGGAAATCTTTTGGATAGACTAGATATGTCTGAACAACCATCAACATCCAGGACTATGTCATCCAATGCAGCAGTGGCAAAGCCTCCTGCTGCTACTCCAACGATGTTCGATGGTATACCAACTGTCCCGGAAAGTTATCAACAACAAGCCGGAGTCCAATCAGGGACTGTTTCGACGACATGGTCAGTTCCTATTTCTTCATCCGGATTATCATCTGGTATTTCTTATGTTGAAACTCAACAAGTTGATCCAATGTGTCTTCAAAGGCCAATCTACCCTTTAAGTACTGGATTTCCACCATATGGAGGGCAGTATGCCTTTTCATTGTTCCCTCCTAGAGAACAACCATATGGGAGTTTACAACAAAGTTCAGGTCAAACTGGAATTACATCCAGTGGTTGGATACCAATACTGCCTCAGCAACCAAGGGTTGTATATTCAATGCAACCAGTCCACCCTATGTCAAATATTCCCACTATACCTGCTATGGTGACTACATCGCAAGTACAAGCGTTACCTGTTGTATGTCAACCTCAAGTTTCTCAGGTTGCAATACAACAGCCTCTTGTCTCAACGACTCAATCATAACCTCAGGTTAGTGCCTCCTTATCTGGAGTGACTCAGGCTCAGTCAAGTACTATGACTCCTCATCTTGGTCAATCATCCAGTATTGGACAACAACAAAGGGTCCAACAACCAGGGCTGGTTCAATCTCAACAACCGCCATCCCAACAATCATATCAAGGACCTGAGCAACAAGTCTTTGTAAGTAATGGGAAACCGCATTTCCAAAGCGATTATCAACAACCATATTATAATGGTTATGCCCATCAACCTTGTCAAAGTTGCCAGCATCAAATACATTATGCTGGTATGCAAAGACCCATTGCTCAGGCGATTCCATCTTATCCTGGGTATGCTTTGCCTAACCTGAATCAATAGTTGCCCTTTGTAGCAACTCTAGAATTACCAGATCTAAACCGGTTGATGAATGATCCAATTGCTTATGCCCCTTGGTGGCCAGCGATTCCGCATAAACTTCCGTCAGATATTCCTAAATTTAATGGAAATCCAGGTGAAGATCCATCGAATCATGTGATGACATTTCATCTGTGGTGTTCATCAAAAACCCTAAACGATGATTCGATTAGGCTTCGCCTTTTTCAGAGGACGTTAACTGGTCCGGCAGCAAAATGGTATATCGAATTGCCTAGAGCTTCATTCGACAATTTCAGTACCCTAGCCACAACCTTTTTAACCCATTTTCAGGTACCGATAAGGTACGAAACGGGAACCGAACTTCTTACCAACTTCAAACAAACAACGGCCACTCACATATCTGATCATATACATGAATGGTGACGTTGTCGTAGAATGGTGAAAACGTATGTTCCCGATCATCGTTTAGCTGAATGGTTTATTAAGTCATTACTGCCCTCCATCACGGAAGATGTGGCAAAAGGGGGAGTCGTCACAGAAGAGCAAGTTATCGCTCGTGCGCAATATTTGGACTTGATTTACACTCAGTCCGGCACGCTCTACGATAAAATACCTGACGCCCCTAGACCGGAATTCTCAGTTCCTCCTCCTCCTAAATCAAACAATGACTCTCATGCCGGCGATGGCGTGATTGGCGCAATAGACACGAAATCGACAAAGGCTACATCTAAAAAGACCTGTAAGATTTCTAGTCATAATTCAAATGAGGAACTTCTTGCCTCGGAAGTAAATGTTGTGTCGGCCGACAAGGGCAAACAACTGAAGCAACCAGGGGGCAAGAAGAAAAAGAAAGGGAGAAAAAAGAAGCAGGATGAGTCATCTCCTAGAAAACCTTCTACAAACCCTTTTGGACAAAGGAAACCCCCTGCAGGGTGTCATATATGCGATGAGGATCATCGGACGAGAGATTGTCCACATAAAGCTGAAGTTAAGAAACTCTTTAAGAGTTCAAAAACCTCAGCAGTATTGACTGATCCGTTTCCAAACCCAGGAACCAAACTGGTTGCAAATCAAAATGCTTCCCGATCCCAAGTGCTTATGTTGTCTATCTCAAAGCAGCAAAATGATGCTTTGACAAGGAATAAAGATTACGGGAATCCACAGCTGTCGAATAACAAGGCTAATGAACAACCTAGTAGTTCGACAACAACTTTGACCGAAGTTCTGCCACCCATCATTCTTGAACCAATGATAAAGTTGCCAAAGGGAGAAGTACACAAATGGACATTTAATCCTCGTGCAAAAGTAGCACAGAATTATAATATAGTAGAGGACCTGGCCCAAGCGCCGTCCGTTATGTCGACACTTGATGTACAGCAAAATTGCCTCTCCCGAAAGCAGGATCTATTATCGGTAGTAGGTGGGATTGACCCAACGGATTCCAATCTTGTATCCTTTAATCACAAAGGATATGACCCTCAATTACCGGCTCAACTAGCTTTCCTTATTCAAGTGAAAGCCCTCAACAAAACTGTTCATCGAACAATTATTGATGAGGGGGCATCTACATGTATTATGTCGATGAGTTGCTGGAAAAATTTAGGCTCGCCACCCTTGTTGAGATCGTCAACGAAATTAAAAGCATTTGATGGACGATCATACACTCCATATGGGATTTTAAGTAACTTGCAAGTTGAACTAGGGGGCAAAACAGTAGAAATTGTTGTTGAGGTTATCCATGAAAACCTCGATTACAACATCCTACTGGGAAGGCCCTGGATATATTCCATGGCCGTAGTTGTGTCGACCTACTTTAGGAAGATTGCATTTCCCTTTCAAGGAAAAATTACAATCGTCGACCAACAAACATTTCTCCCCAACAGTTCACAAGTTACGGGAAGCATTCCAATGATCCATGGAAGCAATCATTCGCTTCAAAATATCGGAGTAGGTCTCCTAAAAGACCCTGCCTTAATGGGTACTTTTGCCCTACCGCCTCCGAGTAATCTGGCGGAAGTGGCCACAGTGGAAACCTACAATATGAAATCTTCTATATCTAATGGATTCTGAAGATTCCTGAACATTTTGTCAGCATGGATCATCGCCATTTTAGAAATATTGTAGCAATCAATTTTCTTGGCCTGGGGGGCAACCCCAAATCAACGCTCATCGATTGTTTGGATAGATAGGTCTAAAGAATATGGCACCTCTTCAAATCCTTGGTCGCATGTACATTCTACAGACAAAGGAATCATTCAATCAATGATGAAAGAAGAGGCACCATGGGAAGATTACCACCATCACTCCCATCTTTCGGATTACCACGAAGATTATTCCAGCAACCTTAATCTTCCTTCAGTTTTTTATTTTCTATCAAATACTGTAAATACAGTGGATGCCGAGGACGGTTCTTATCTCGTGTCAACCTCGTTAAAAATGAAACAATGAGTCATGAGGATAGTTCTTTTACTGTGTCAACCTCATTAAAAAATGAAACAAATCCCCTTTCCAAATCTCAAAGGTAAACCTTCATTCCAACCACCGAGTTGAATGCAATGGAGCTTGGGGGGCATGCACCTCGATTTGCGTTATTATGCTGGGGGCATGCAAACTTATCATCGCGCAGTGTTACCGCAAGGTTCAAGCTCATTAAAAATTAAACCCGCACCGAGCAAATGTTTCCACCCGCGTTTAAGCTCGTTAAAAACTGAACTATTCCCCGGTAAATAACCACCATGAATGAAGTACTTCAGCCATTAAAGCCTTGGTCATGTTTGCACCATCACCTCCACTTTTTCATTGGCCGATCGTTCACCTCCATTTGATTGTTTACCCATTTTGAGGAACAGCTGCGAAGAGTGATTTCACTAGCCATCCTTGTGACACTGCCGTGATTGGAAAATTCCAAACCTTACCTGGAATCAGCTGCTACCCATTTTATCACTCGTTCCTCAAAAGACGAGTCTTCTTTAAGATCTTTTCAACCGACTCGTAAAATATGAAAATATTGTCGAGTTCTTGGCCTTCCAGTTCGTTAAAGGGACAGGAAGTGCTATCCCTCATCTAGATTTTAATCTTTTCGGACCTGAGGGATTATTGCACAAAAAGATCGAGCGCTTGTTTTGTTCGGCTCGTTAAAACTATCGAAAATTCATCCCTTCTGTATTGTTTTATACTTTTTCGGACTTAAGGGATTAGATGACGAAAAAGGAATTTTGGAGTTACCTTTACGTACCTTTTCAGACTCTCTAAAAATGAAAAAGACCGAGTTATCTTTGTCGTTAAACTCGTTAAAAATATTAATAGTGACAAACTTGTCTTTAGACGAGAACGAGTTTCACTATCGCTAGGCTCGTTAAAACATAGCGATGGGTTTGTCTGAAGGGAAAATTATAGAACAAGCATATGTTATCCTCCTCAAGCTTGACAAAAATAAAGAGGTACTGATCAGCGATGACTGGGGAAAAAATTGGGAAGAAAATTCAAAGAATCTTTATTGGTAGCAAGTCGCTCTTAAACATGACACTTCCACTCCGTGTCCGAGTTGGGTTGGGTTGTTTCATTCACCGGTCACATCGCCATGGTCACACCATACCATCCAAATTTGGGGTTAATGCTACCAATCCATCACATCAGTGTTGCCAACATGTTCAAGAGAAGTCATCCAGAGAAGCCACCTGTGTCCCACCCACTACCATACATTATACTCCATTCTTTCATGACCGCCACCCTGAACCGTATATCATCAGATCGTTTTCACCTCCATCAAAATCATTTGCTCCGTTCCGTGTCATTGATGTGGGATTCATTAAGGCCCTCCTGTGACAGATCACTTCTTGTCGACATCAGCTCATCATCCAAGAAGTTGGTCTAGGAACACCCCATTCAGTACTTTGAAGCTTGCATGCCTCAATGGAAAGTTTCTCACTTCCGGCAACAGGTTTACATCAATGACCTTCGACCGAAAGATTTTGCGTGGTGTTTGACGCCAAGTCCTTTATTCACACCACGTGAATTGTACTGTAGTAACTTGAGGATCATTATCATTATCGGTGATTCCTTTCGCGCTTGTTAACAGTTTACATCATTGACTGGTAATCAAGTGATGTCTTTCCATGTTCGACTTCAGAACATTTCTCACATGGATCGACTTGTACTTCGAGTGAAGATTGGACGAGATTGAAGACCCCAGATCTAGTTTCATCCATCCGGGTTGCGATATATATTCAGGGAAATAAAGACATTAAAATGTACATCATTGCAGCACAGATAATCATCCTACCAAAAGGATGATGGCTCTACCAGAATCATCAGTCTACAATCAGACGATTGTCTGTCCTATGTACATGAAAATGAATTTATAAAGCTGAGCATGGCAATGCCCGCCTCAGCTAGATCATGAAAAACAGTATGAAGATAATGTATTGTATTATATCTTATTACAGGTCTCCTCCCAGCATTGAAAGAACTTCAGATCCTCATAATAAAGCATTTCACCCGATTAACGGCCTCATACTTTAGGGGGCAACTGTTATAGACATTTTTGTGCCTTACAACTCCAAGCATGAAATGTCCATAAACCAAGGTCTCCTAAGTCCCTAAAAGTGTTGTTCTAACCCCTAAAGGAACAAGGTCAACAAATTACAGCTTCTCCCAGAAGTTCTTCACCAGAAACTGCTCAGAATAAGTCAAAACAGGATCATTTCAGCTGCTCCACTGGCTAGGTGCGTTGCATAGCACCTGAATACACTGGCTAGCTACGTTGCAACGCACCTAAATGCACTATGAGGGTGCGTTGGGCGAGAAATGACAAATGGAAATGTCATTACGTGAGGTGGAGAGACAATGGAAGCTTCCAGAATCTTCTCCTATGACACTTGCCTCACTGAATTCGACCAAGGATGAGTAAGAGGCCTTCAGTCTCCAAGTGGAAGCAAGAACTGATAGACAGAAGACACTAATCAAATCACAAGCTGACTCATCCTCCTTACACACATCTATATATGGATCCCTCATCCCAGAGATCCAGAGGCTGGAATTTTGCACATTGTAAGGAATTGTTGTTGGTTTTGAGACAAATATCAGAGTATTGGGGGATTTATTCTTTGTTGGAGGTGAAGAGGGGCTTCTTTGCTGGGAGGTTGATGCTGGGTCAGGAACCATCGGTTGTAACTCCTCCTGGATCTTCTTGTTTATCAATAAAAACTATTTGAGTTTTTCCTCCATGCTTTTGTATCATTGATCCTTGTTACATTTGTATGGTTAACTTAAATCTGATCCTAAGTTATTTATGAATATAGATCCATGTCTTTGTATAGTGTTCTTCTTCTATGATCTTACAGGTACTTGGTGAAGCTGGGCAAGTAAGGGAGAAGGTAGCTGGAAGCTGTCAAAGAAGAGAGGAATTGGATCAAAGGATTAGCGCAAGACACAGGTCGGTTCTTTCTATTCCTCTCTATCTATAGTTCATAAAGGAAATGCAAAAGTAGTTTTCTCTGTTTGTTTCTAAGGCAGCTGCCACACCTTAGTGGGATAGAGCAGTTCTAGATAGACACTTTTCCAGGTAACGCTACCCTCATGACTCTTCAACTTTTGCACAGAATGACACATTACATTACATGGTGACTTTTCATATTCCAATATTGACACTTGGAATTTCACTTACAACATAATTACAAATAATATTATGTTATGAAACCAGCTCAAGAAAAGATAGAAAAGATAGATCAACACCTTATAATTCAACCTCTTCGAGGGGGCAACCTCCTTTACATTACATAAATGAACAATTCTTGGATGATACAAATGAAAAGACCTCCTTTCTGTATATAGGAGTCTAAGGGGTCATAACATAATCAGAGCTGACATAACAATAATAATGTAAGGGCACAATAATAATAAAAATGGGCTTCTATGGGTCACAATAGTAACAATATGGGCACTACATGGGCACATCAATATAATAAGTGGGTTTTACTAATAAAAATAAGGGGTTACACTAGTAGTATAGGGGCCTAACATGCCCCTCTCCTTCAAAAAGCATTGTCCTCAGTACCTGACTAGTTCTTGATGCTTCTGTATAAAATTCTTGTCCTCCCATGTGGAATCTTCAGCGGGTAAGTTCTTCCACTTGATGAGATACTCTAAAATTGATGATTTCGTAGCTGTCGAGTTCTTGTTTCTATGACTGCTCCAGGTTCCAATATGATTTTTCCTTCCTCTTCAATTTCTGGCAATATTGTTTGAATTGGGATCTTTTGCAACTTTTGAATAAGTGGCGATACTTCTTCGTCCTTCTTCCATTCATCCCTTGCTTCATTTATCCAATCTGGTTGGATAATAGAAATAGCACAAAACAATGCTTCCACATCCTCATCCTTGAAGAGTCTTCCCATTCGGTAAGGTCGTCATTTTTTAAGTGCATGTAGTAATGCCAACATTTCCTTCTCATAAATAGCTTTCCTAAGATGTAGCAGTAAAAATACCCAATCACCTACATCAAAACATTTTTCACTACGATGTTGATCTACTTGTTGTTTCATTTGATTTTGCACTGAAGTGGCGTTATCCTTTAAAATTTGGAGAACTTGTTGTTGATGCTCGATGTGATCTTTCACTGATTGAACCTTTTTCTTCTTGATATGTCCTTCTATCTCTAGAGTTCGAGGAATGGTAATGTCTTCCAATCCTTTACAAGATATTGTCGAATTCATTTCTTGATGCTCAATGTGATCTTTCACTTCTTGAACATTTTTCTTCTTGATATGTCCTTCTATCTTGATAGTTTGAGGAGTGGTAATTTCGACCAATGAATTACAAGATATGGTTGGATTCATTTCTTCTTTCTCGATGTGATCTTTCACTTCTTTCACCTTTTTCTTCTTGATATGTCCTTCTATCTTGAGAGTTTGAGGAGTGGTAATTCTTGCCAATGCTTTACAAGATATGGTCTGGTTCATTTCTTCTTTCTCTGGGGTGGGGTCCTGGCATATATCTTCTTCTTTTGATGTTTCTTGATCCTTTTCTTCCTCCTCTTCATATTCTATGTAAATAATTTCTTCTTAGCACACTTATGACCTTTAGTGCATTCTCTATCACAATTGTAACAAAGCCCTTTTTCTCTTTTTTCTTCCAATTGTTGTGGTGTAACCCTTGTAGGTTATGGAAGGCTAGGAGAAACAACACTTCCATCTTTATATTTGTGAGGGGTATGCTTCCTGGTTTCCATAATTTTTCTTTCCACTATGTCACAAAGCCCTTTTACTCTTTCCAATTGTTGTGGTGTTGCTCTAATGAAGGTGTTGCTCTTTGTATCCTCATAATGTGTTATAATTTCCTCCGTGAAAATTGACCATGTAACAAGTTGTTTATGAGAACAAAGCCCTTCATACCATAAAAATTGATCTGGTCTTAAATATGAAGATGCAATGCATACCTTTTGTAACAATGGTACACCATGTAGATCAAAATATTTCTCCATCTGAAGTATCCAATTTACCGGATCCTTGCCATCAAACTTCCTCATCTTTCTTTTTCTTGATTTTAGGAGCTCGATCTTGAAACAACTGTAACTCTATACTTTCGGATCTTTAAGTTCTGAAATTGTGACCTGTGGTAGCCCTCTGTGTCCTCTTTCCAATGCCACCAGTCTGATCCAAATTGGATTCTTCAAGAAAGAGTTATGCACAATCTCCCAAGATGACCTGATTATAGAACTTTCGAGAAGAGCGAACTTGTATGAAGTGCCACGTGTCACTGTTTCAACCTTTGGCTCTGAAAGATATATACAAGAAACTAAAGTCCGTCCTCTTTCTGTACCTTCTTACAAAATTTCAATCCGAAGCTCAGAGAGAAAGTTATGACGATTTTCCCCAGGTCACCTATTTGGAATGTAATTCAAGAGTCTGCACAAAGACCCACTTTCTCAGATCATATCTCCATAAATATAGTGCAAAAAGCTATGGACTCGAGCTTCAGTGAGATCTCGTCTCAAATGGGTTTTTTTTTAGCTTCTGAAAGATCGCAGAAAAAACGTTATAGTGAAAAATGCCACGATGACCTGTTTGGAGCAGCGAAACCCTAGAATCCAAAGCTCTGATACCAAATGTTATGAAACCAGCTCAAGAAAAGATATAAAATATAGATCAACACCTTAGAATTCAGCCTCTTCGAGGGGGAAACCTCCTTTACATTACATCAATGAACAATTCTTGGATGATACAAATGAAAAGACCTCCTTTCTATATATAGGAGTCTAAGGGCTCATAACATAATCAGAGCCGACATAACAATAATAATGTAAGGGCACAATAATTACAATAGTGGGCTTCTATGTGGCACAATAGTAACAATATGGGCACTACATGGGTACATCAATATAATAAGTGGGTTGTACTAATAGCAATAAGGGGTTACACTAGTAGTATAGGGGCCTAACATATTACATTTTCCACTCGTACCCATATAAGACAAAATAGGTGAGAGATAGCCTAAAAAGACACAACACTATGATTATGAAGTTTTGGGGAAGTCTAGCTCAACAACCACCACTTGTTGCTTCTCGATCACATATTAGTACCAATATTGGTATTGTGTGATGGTGTCCCCAAACTGCTTAACGATGTCTTTCTGGAAGTGGACTCTAGCCTCCATGGCATTTGGGTACACCATCTTGGAACTTGTATCCAAATTAGTATGAAGCATGAGAATCATTGTCTTGATCGTTATAGGACCACTGATGAACTTCTGTTTATTGTGTACATTCATCTCCAGATCTTCCCTGGTGGCTTCTTATCTTGACTACTCTAAGTACTCATCGATCTCCTACCAGACATGGTTCTTAGGTTAAGCATCGGTGAGGTAACCGATTGATGGGATCTAATGTGTTCTCACCAAGACATCCAAACTATTGTACAGCCGCACATATGAGGCCTGTGTGTTGTCGATGAATGAGGCAAGTTTCTCATTGTTCTGAATCAACATTCAGACTTCCGCTTTATCTAGCTCTACCTATGGCTTCATCTTCTTCACTAAGTCAAGAAGGGCCCCTTTGAACCACATTGTCCACTCTTGTACATAGGTGATGGAAGCATAGATTTTTTTAGAGTTTTAACAAACTCTTTGCTCTGCCGCCATAGGCCATGCAAATGGATAACTAATTTATGCATGGTGACAAATCTGTCATAGAGCTTCCACATGGTTTCTCAAAGTGCTGATAATTCTGTAAGTATCATTGTCCTCATCTCCCCCAATGCAGAAACTGCATTCTGCATTGTTGCTCAGATTTGTTCTGACTCTTGTCTGGCAGCCTACAAGTTCTTTGCTAGTTGCTCATTCTCAGTTGTCAGATATTAAACATTTGAGCTTGTTTGTCCTACATAAGCCAATCTAGGTTTGACAATAAAAAATGGATGGTTCCTGATGTCTGACAGTATCACCCTTTATTTGATGAATGCAGGCGATGTGTGATCATCCGAAAAGTGCTTCCTTTCTGCTTGTACAATCCTCTTCTAGAACTCATCAAATGATAGATTGTACACATCGATGACTCGATCATCATCAAGGAGAAAAACATCTTCTTGCTCACTCGAGGATGCTTCTGCTATTGGAGTTGGTGGAGACTAAGGGATGACCTATGGTTGTCTTGGCATCATGTCAACATCTTCATGTTGTGTCTCTTGTTCCAACTCCATGTTTGTCACTTCAATCAATTGCTCAATCTTTTGAGCAAGCTCCTGATCATGCATATGTTCACCTTCCCCCTTAGTTGTTGGTTGTTCAGGCTCTTTAACCTATATCAATGATGTTTTATATGTCATCATGCCTTCCCTTTGTTCTTCTTCCTACTTCTACTTCTCTTCACTTTTTCTCCTCCTCAACTCCTATTCTTCCTTCAACTTCTTCTTTTTCTCATGAAGCTTTAGTCCTACTTCCTATAACCTCTGCTTTTCTCTCTTCCTCTACTCTTCTCTCTTCATTTGTTTCTCCTTTTTTTTTCTTCCAAAGGTTCCTTCACGATAATAGGATCTATGATCATTTTGCATCTTTTCTCTCTCTCTTGATTGTCAGCGATCTTCCTCTTTCCCTTGTCCTACATGGGATTGCCGCCTTTTGGTGGTGTTGTTGTTCCTTCTAGAAATGCTACTATTTTTGGAGCAGTTTGCAAATTCATTGTTATACTGACCAACTCATTGAGGCTAGAGGCATTGTAATAGTGCCTCCAATTATCCTCCTCTAGCCAATGAAATTCCCTGTTGATCCATGAAAATTAAACTCTAGTACAGTGGTCCTTACAAATAACGTGGGGATCATATGGATTAAAGTCCCCAAACTTGAATTTCACTCTTTCCTTAGCCTCGTCATCTACATCTTTTAACTCCTTAATTTCATATAATTGGATCCACAAAGGAAGAGTGGGTCATGGCACTTCTTCTTCCTATGTAGTGCTACTATCAACCCTATAACAAGGTGGCATGATACTTCTTGTATGATCAGTTTGTCAGTGGCATACCTTAGTAAGACATGCGGAGGCTACTCTCTACCAAACACTCTAATGAAGATGCCACCTGGTGAAGCATATAAATCTGCAATGTCTAATATCACCTCCATTTCTTCTCGAGACATGTAAGGTGGATCTCGCTCAAATATAAGCTTGTATAGCGGGATGATAAAGTGGACAGCTAACCTTGCCATCACTCCTCGATAACTGTAGTCTGAAAGAAACTTGTAATAGATGTTCATGACAGTGTCTCATGGTGTCCATGCCCATTTCATGCCAGGGAACAGTTGTTGTGCACAAATTTCATCAAGTAAGTATGAGGACATATAAAACCTTTCTCACTAATCCTTGGGTAGATTCTAAGCCTTAGCTACATGGGACTTCAATTCTTGAGCCAACAGATCTGACCAATTGAATGGCCTACTATCATTCACCAACTGGTCTAGTAATATTGCTCGCCCTTCAAGAAAATTTTATATGCTCTCTTAACAATATATTCTACAAGGAAATATGATCAAGAACTGGTAAGCCTTTCTGAGGGACATTCTCTTGTAAACATGGGTGGGTATCTATTGAAACTTCAATGGCTCTTTCAACCAATGCTTGACAGTGTCTCTTGTATTCACATAGCTATGGTTGGCATAGAAGAGTGAGTCCATGCACTTCATTGGTTCGACCAAGTGATACATTTGCTGAAAGTATTCTTCCTTGAAGGTGGCAAGCTTCTTCCCACTGGAACTGCTCAATGTCATAGTTTTTTCATCTGTATGTGATAAAATCTAGTTGATGATGTCCGCACATGGGAAGATAAGATACCTGCATGGAACATTGTATAGCCTTGACTACCAGATGTGAATATAGACCTTTCGGTCCTCCAAATTTGACTCAAAGTCTTTTGTAAAAATTTCTTTAATCTTTTGCCATGTGATTGTTTTTCCCTTCTCAATAAATAGTTGAGTATCTACATACACTAGTAAATCAACTGATGTTTGCTCAACTGCATCCCCAATACTTCTCTCGGTGGTTTCCTTTGATGTAACTCTCTCGGATGCCATGTTAACTATGACTATTGGAGAGATGCTCAATAATTGTTTTACTTGTGGGACAAAGAGGACACTCATGGTAGAAAAATGTTACTTTAAAACCAAAACAACTTCAAGATAATTTCAAGAAGCAAGTCGGGCACTCATTGACCAAGATGGAAGGCTGGCTCCTAGAACTACACAATGCATAGTTGAAGCTAGCTTTGGTTATGCTCTATGAAATTCCAGAGGCTAAGCTTGTGGCCTGGGCCTCCAGATTACGCAGTGCAAGTTGTGCAAAGTGACATCTAGCCAAGGGAAACCCATATATGCCCAAAGGAATTGTGAAAAACAAGAAGATTTGAGAGATGGTGTGAATTTGATTGTATATCTGACTAAGTATAGATGCATTCATGTGAATCAAGTGCAACACTTTCTTAAACCAAATGAAAGCAAATAATGTGAGGAGAGTCATCGCAACAGCCACTGTTGGTGCAAAAATAGGAAAACTCATGCGACACTTGGGAATGAAAATCTATAACTTGAAACAACACTTCTACAAGTTAAAAAAAAGTTAGAATTCGAGAAACCATGCAGAGAAACAACTAAAACAACAAACACACAAGAAAAACAATAAAAAGTGACAGAAAAAGGAGAAAAACACGAAAAAAGTTAAACTCACCTAGAAAAGTGACGATGATCGCACTGAAGGCTCCTTGATCTCCTAGGGAATGTTAGAGATCGAAGATCGAATGTGAAAATGAGCTCTATTAGCATCAATTAAATATATTTTGGCAAGTTAGGGTTTATGACGCACATGCCTAAAATCAAGGAAAATGTCACACTTGGCATAAGTTTCTAAAAATAGTGCAAGTGCCTCCTTTTGGACACTAATAATAGATCCCTATTTTATAGGGATTTTTTTTTCTTTTTCTATGGAAACTTTCCATGAACACTACCGGGAAAGAAAACGTAGTTACGGAAATTGGGAAACCTTACAACTCAGTGCACTGTGCACTTTTCGAGCTTAGTGAGGGTTGCACAATTTTTGGGCTCAGTCTTGGGATGCCCCGTCATGACTACGCATTTTCTGAGCTCAAGGCTCACTGGCAGTTAGGACTATGCAATTCCAAACAGCAAGTCTAGTCGCCTTCAAGATTTGTGCAGTTTTGGGGGGCAAGCCCAAAAGTGCTTTGGGACCAAGTCAGGAAATCAACATGTGAGTTAGAAAATCAACTAAGTAATCGAGAATAAGTGAAAATGAGAATATAAGTCTCAATCGAAGCATGAATACCTAGATCAGTGCTAGATGAGTTGTTTTGGTTAAGAAGGAAGGCTCCAAAATTGAAGCATAGACAAAATTTTCAAGTGTGGTTGTAACCGCTACAACATTGGCGACACACTGGTAGAACTCCAACTCTTTGTATGGACCTTACCTCATGCAAAGAGAGTTAACTATTCCATAAGTATCGTTTAGTTCTTTGATTATCATAACTTCTTCATTTAGCTTGTGTTAAATATATAGTCCCTACCATTCTCTTTATCGACAACACACATACCAAGCCAAGTCAAACTAGGTTTTTTCAATTAGGGATGGGGGTATACAGATGCACAAGCTAAAATAGACTATCAAAGTTTTAGTTTCATCTACGGTGTTGCTCTGCGGCTAGTAGGCCTAGAGAGTACCCCAATGGAGTCACTTCAGAAACACAAGAATTTCCCCACTACCAGCGAACCTAAACAGTACCCCAGTGGAGTTACTTGCTTCACCGATATACGGAGGAAGCCTTTCTCTTCCTTTTCGCTTCATTTCATTTTTCATTTTTTTTTTCATTTGTTCAAAGAACTATACCTAGGCACTTATTTATTTCGTGAGGCAGAAGAGGGATCCTGACTTGTTGAGAGCAGAAGAGGTTGTCCCTTCAGAAAAGGATAGTTATATATACCTCTGACAGAAATTTTAAATTTTTCCACTCTCCTTACTCTACTTGACTTAGTTGAAAAGGGTTAACCGAAAATATAAAACTAATTAGAGTAGGTGGTACTAGTTAAAAGTGAAAGCATCATGATTTCACCATGACTCTCTCTGAAAGGAACCTATTTTTCATCAAGGCATCATTGACTAAAGGAAATGTGAGATTCACATAAATAGAGGGAATAGACATAAAGCCAAGTGTTGATAGCACTACAACCTCCTCTTCGACTTCACCTAGCTTGTTTGCAAAGCCAAACACGGTTTCATGCAAAAACTAACCTACAACTACAAAAGAACACAAACAAAGGAAAGAAGCAGGAAAAAGAAAAACAAAGTAATGAAATTAAAGACAAATAAACAAGAAAAGAAAACAACTGCTACTCCTACTCCTAACCTAAGCAGAACATAGGCCTAGTCACGTAAAATGATACTTCTAGTGCAAGCATCTGTGGATTGGTTGGACCATGTAGGTGAGAGCATGAATTTCAAAAAATATATATAGCCATACCAACAAGAAATAAAGATAAGTCAATACAAACCAAAATGTTCAAAGTTTGAATGCAATCATAGAAAAGTAACAATAGAAAGTGCATGAAAGGCACTCTTCAGATGTACCACAGTGTCTTAACACATTGTGAGTGGAAGACAAGCATGTACACACTTTTGAACTTGAAAAACGAGCAAACATGAAGAAAAAAGAAAAATTTTGTTTTGCAATAGTGCTTACTATGTAAAACTCCTCCAATGATTGAGCGATAGGATCATTTGATATAGATGGAGGATGTGAAAATTGTAAGATATATTGATTTTCAATATGAGCAACAAAGTGATGAGGATCCTAGAGAGATTCAACATATTTCTGATCGAAAACGGAAATGACCTCAAGGCTACAATAGCCTTACATAACAATCAGATCGGGCTGAAGTGCGTGAACAACTTAGGGAGGTTCCAATTCATCAGAAGATGGACATCAAAGATCGGTGGCTCAGAAAGATCAACAACGGAAAAATCATAATCGATATCGAATGAATGAAAATATCACAATAGCCATGATAAGAAATTTCAAGATCATGAACAAAGGCATCCTCGTGATCTCACAAATCGTAAAGAGTGGACGATGGAAAACAAGAAATTTCACCCTCTATGCTTCCGGAAAGGTAAGATGACAAATTGGGAGGATTATGGAAGACATATTTGTCCTATCCACATTTAAATAAAAAATTTGGCATTCCACGTGTTTTTTGAATGATCGAAAGTAGAAATGTCTGAAAATGAATTTTCACAAGATGGAATGACATAATCGTGGAAGATGCGAGGATAATGCAGAAGAGGTGTAGACAGAAGGAGGTCATCCTTCACTGCAGATTCTTACTCAGAATCCCACACATACTCATCAAAAATGATATCGTAACTTGGTTGTTCAACACCAACTCCATCCATAACTTGATCCTCATGAACATCACGAGATGAATCTGAGACAAATGAACACAACACATCGAAATACAGAGGATCAGGGGGACCAAAGGGAAGAGTACAAGGAGATAACACTTCATTACAACCATCGAAGTCATAGTCCAAATATGCACACAAATGCAAAGTAAGTGGGGTAGGAGGAGATGGTAATAGATCAACAGGTGGATTCTCAACTTCTCCAACCTTGATCTGTGGAGCTAGATTTTTTTTATGAGAATATGATAGAGGGTCACTTGAAACAACAAGCTTGTGCATCTTTGATTAAGTAGCTCTAACACCAAGGTATGTTGGGAGAGGTTCGAAATATTCTAACTCATGTGGATTTTCATAAATGTGAACAAGATATTTAAATCTTCCAATTAAAAATTCCCAATCAACTTCATCTTCAAGAAATTCAAAATAGTAATGAACAAAACAATCACGAAAACCTTTAAGAGATTCGTCATGTGTTTTTCGCAATTTTAATTTTTTCTATTAAGGGCTTTACGATCATAAAGAACAAAAACACGACATGATTCACCAACAAATTGTTTGAAAGAGTGTATGGGGGTTGTGGGCAATGTGTGACGCCATTGCTTTGTGCACCCTTCAAACATGAGATAAAAAACCCACAAGAGACATCCTTAGACTAGATGTCATGCTTGTAACAAAAACCAAGAAAAGCAACTACGTGTATGAGCAAGGTTATTCCACCCTCACCATTGAACTTAAATTTAGACAAGTCATTCAAAATTCTCGCTGGCACTTTCAAATTTGCAGAGTTAGAAAAACATGTCAAGGATATGATTTGGGACGGAATCATAAAATATGTGCAAAAATTCAAAACAACCTTCAAGCGATTAGCTTATCATCTAGTCCCCCTTCTAGTGCCAGAAATGTTGATGGTGCTAGACTCGACAACATTCAGAGGATCTCCCTGATATGAAGTCCCAACTAGACCTCACACCATTTGGATTAGGAGTCTCAGGAGTGGATGGTAAAGTAATTCCTTTAACACGGAAACACACAGAGTAACGTATGATAACTTTGGGTGAGAGAAAGTGTGTGACCCTGCAGAAAGTCAAGTGTGATGCATGAAGGTTCTAACACATGAAGGGGAAAAGAAAGTGCACGCTTTCGAAGCCTGTAATAGAATGCAACTTGAAAGGAACAAACGAGCGAAATTATATCACAAGATAAGATGTGGAATAGTCCACAAGTTTAAGTGATGAGTTAATCCAACAACACGCATTCAATAATATTCATACAAATGGAAATAAAGTAGTTCATAAGCATATGCATAAGTTAAATATCATACATTTTCAATACAACAAGAATAATCCTACTATATTAACAACATATGCATGAAAGTGTGTTGGATCTTATTTTATTATGATAAGTGAAAGTTCCATCCATACATATACCCTTTATGACCACTAGCCCCAATAGTGGAACATTACAATCAAGAAAACCTACTCCTCCAAAGAAGTATACTCGCTCTACACTATGGAGAAGACAAGACTCTTCACAATACTTCCAAGCTCTTTCTAAGCCTAAGCCTAGCCAAAATCTTAGCTCCCAAAATCTTGTGACATGAGTTATGAGGTTCTATTCATAACAAGAGGGTGTGACTCTTCAACTCCACTTTGTGACCTTTGGACTACCCTCATCACTCTTAAAATTCTTCACAAAATGACACATTAAATTACATGGTGTCTTTTCATATTCCAATATTGACACTTGGAATTTCACTTACAACATAACTACGAATAATATCACATTTTCCACACGTACCAATATAAGACAAAATAGGGTAGATAAACCCTAACAAGACACAACACTATGATTATGAAGTTTGGGGAAAGTCCAACTCAACAACCTCCACTTGCTGCTTCTTAGTGACATATCGATGCCAAACTTGGTAATGTGTGATAGTGTTCCCAAACTTCTTAATGGTGTATTTCTAGAAGCGTAATCTAGCCTTCATGCAATCCAGGTACACCATATTGGAACTTGTACCCAACTTGTTCCTCAACATGACCAACATTTTCTTGAACCTGACAGGACCACCAATGAACTTTTCCATGTTGTGTGTATTCAGCTCGAAGTCTTCCCTAGTGGCTTCTTATCTCAACTACTCTAATTACTCATCGATCTCCTATCAGAATTGGTTCTTGGGTTTAACATCGATGAGGGAACCGATTGATGAGATATGGTGTGTTCTCACCAAGACATCCAAACTACTATACAACCACGCATATGAAGCCTATGTGTTGTTGATGAATGAGACAAGTTTCTCATTGTTCTGAATCAACAATAGTACCATCTCTTTCTCTAGATTCTCTTGTGGCTTCATATTCTTCACTAAGACAAGCAAGGTCCCTTTAAACTACATTTTCCACTCTTGTACATAGGAAATATCAACATGTATTTTTATTAGAATTTCAAAAAACTCTTTGCTCTACTTTTGTAGGCCATGCAAACAGACAACTACTTTATGCATGCTAACAAATCTGTCATAGAGATTTCACATGGTTTCTCCAATTGTTGATACTTCAGCAAGTATCATTGTGCTCATCTCCCCCAATATGAAAACTTCATTTTATGTTGTTGCTCGGATTTGTTCTACCTCTTCCTTGGCAACCTGCAAGTTCTTTGCTAGTTTCTCTTTCTCAGTCGTCATATATTGAACATTTGATCTTGTTTCTCCTACATAGGCCAAGCTGGCTTCACAAATGGCAGTTGGATGCTTCCTAGTGTCTGACACTATCACCCTTTCTTTGATCAATATAGGTGACATGTGATCATCTAGAAATTGCTTCCTTCGTGCTTGTACAATCCTCTTCTGCAATTCATCAAATGACATATTGTACACATCCATGACCGGATCATCATCAAGGAGGAAAAAATATCCTTGCTCGCTCTAGGCTGGCTATTCCACTGGAGGTGGTGGCAATTGAGGGATGGCCTATGGTGCTCTCGGAATCAAGTCACCATCTTCATGTTGTTACTTATGTTACAACTCCATGTTTGTCACTTCAATCAATTACCCAATATACTAAGAAAGCTCTCGATCCTACATTTGTTCTTGTTCCTCCTCAGTTGTTAGTTGTTTCATCTCTTCAATCTATATCAGTTTTGTTTCCTCCATCTTCATGCCTTTCCTTTGTTATTATTCCTACTTTTGCTTCTCTTCTCTTTATCTACTCCTCAACTCTTATTCTTCCTTCAACTTCTTCTCCATCTCCCACGGCTTTAGTTATGCTTCCTACAACCTATGTTTTTCTCTCTTCCTCTACCCTACTCTCTTCATTTGTTTCCTCCTCTTTGCTTTTGCTTCCAAAGCTGCCTTCGCGATAATAGGATCTACCATCATTTTGTAGCTTTTCTCTCCCTCTTGATTGTCAAAAATCTTCCTCTTTCTGTTTTCTTTCACGGGATTGTTGCCTTGTGCTGTTGTTGTTGTTGCTTTTGAAACTGTTGTTATTTTCTAAGAAGTGTTCTAAGTACTTGATACACTAACTAACTCATTGAGTCTAAAGGCATTCTAGCAGTGCCTCTAAGAATCCTTCTTTGGCCAATGAAATTCCCCATTTATCCACAAAAAGTAAACTCTCATACAGTGGGCCTTGAAAATACTATGGGGATCATAAGATGAAAGAAATTGGTTCCAAACTCACATTTCACTATGTCCATAGCCTCATTATATGCATATTTTAAGTTATTAATATTGTATAATCCGATTAGAAAAGGAAGAGTGGGCCATGGCACTTTCTTCTTCCTATGAAGTGTTGCTGACAACCCTATAGCAAGGTGGTATGATACTTCTTGCATGATCATTTTTTCGGTGGCATACCTTGGTACGACATGCGAAGGCTTCTCTCTACCAAACTCTCTGATGAAGGTGCCACATAGGGAGGCATACCAATCTTCAGTGTTTAATATTACCCCCATTTCTTCTCGAGGAATGCAAGGTATATCTTGCTCAAATATAAGCTTGTATCGCAGGATGATAAAGTTGTCATTTAGCCTATCCACCACTCGTTGGTAACTACAGTCTGAAAGCAACGTGTAATAAATGTTCATGACAGTATCTCATGGCGTCCATGTCCATTTCATGCCATGGAACTATTTTTGTGAAAATATTGCATCTAATATGTATGCATACATAAAAAAAAAATCTTATCCTTGGGCAGATTCCAAGCCTTAGCTACATGGGACTTCAATTGTTGAGCGAACAGTTCCAACTAGTTAAATGGCCTCCCATAATTCACCATCTTGTCTAGTAAGACTGCCCACCCTTCAGGAAAGGTTTATGTGTTCTCTTGACCATATATTCTGTGAGAAAAGATTATCAAGAACTTGTAAGCCTTCCTGAAGGACTTCCTCTTGTAAACAGGGGTGGGTGTCTGCCGAAACTTCAATGGTTGTTTCACCCAACACCTAACAATGTATCTTGTATTCACATAGCTATGGGTGGTATAGAAGAGTGAGTCCATGTGTTTCAATGGCTTGGGAAAGTGATACATCTGCTGAAAGTATTTTTCCCTGAAGGTGGCAAGCTACTATTTGTTAGCACTACTCAATGTCATAGTTTGTTCATCTGTATGTGAGACAATCTAGCTAATGATTTCTGCACATGAGAAGACGAAATACCTGCATGAAACCTTGTCTAGCCCTGACTATTGGATGCTAAGATAAACCTATTGGTTCTCCAAATCTGTCTCAAAGTCTTTTGCAAAAGTCTCCTTGATTTATTTCTATGTCAGTGTTTTTCCCTTCTCAACAAATAATTGAGTATCTACATACACTAGTAAATCAACTGATGTCTGATCAACTTTTTCCCCAATACTTCTCTCGCTTGTTTCCTTTGATGCATATCTATTGGATGCCTCAACAATTGTTGTAGCTATGGGACAAAGAGGACACTCATGGTAGGAAAATGTCATTTTAAAACCAAAACAACTTCAAGGAAATTTTAAGCAGTAAGTCGTGCACTAGATGTGATGTATTACGTAGTTTTTCTTGACAGGTGTAACTAGCTGACTGTGGGAACTGGGCACTATGAATTCATAGTAGCTAAGGTGGAAGCTTGATGACTAATGAGTCCCGAAAACTAAATGAACACGAGCATAATTATCCCATGCATGATCTCAAGATGGCAGTGATTATACATGCACTGAAGATGTGGAGACACTACCTTCTTGGCAGGGGGTTTATGCCTATGAGTGATCACATTGGGTTGAGGTATTTGTTTGACGGGATGAATCTAAATGTCGAGAAGGCTAGCTAGTTGGCCACGATCAACAAGTTTTGCTTTGATATCAAATACATCGAATGCAATGAGAACCAAGAAATAGATGCTCTTAGTAGGCGGGTATAGGGGAATCACCTAGCAGTTATGACCTCTTATGGGATAGATTGGCAGGATAGGATCTTGCAGGTAGGACCACAGGATGTCAGATATATGGATATTGTGCACAGGTTCTAGCAGAGTACAGGTACATGTATAGGTGATAATAAGGTATAGGTATAGGTACAAGTGATGGCATAGGTATAGGTACAGGTGATGGCATAGGTATAAGTACATCTAGTGGTATAGGTATAGGTGCAGGTGCACAATGATTCGATTATTGTCTTATGGTAGATGGATTGGTCAGGTTCTGAGATAGGATATATGTGTCAAATGAAATTGATCTCAAGAAGGTGATCTTGAGGGAGTTTCATGTGAAACTATATTCAGGTCACCTAGGTTACTAAAAGAGACTGACCATAGTGAAGAGCCATTACTATTGGTCGAATCTGAAAAGGGATGTAGCAGAGTTTGTTGTGAGATGTTTCTATTGTTAGTGAGTGAAGGCAGAGTGAAAACATCTAGGTGGACTGGTAGAGCCGATCACAATTCTGGAGTGGAAATGGGAGGTCATTTCCATGGACTTCATCACAAGGTTTCCGAAGACAGTGAAGCAGCATGATTCCATCATGGTCACTGTGGACAGGTTAACAAAGGTTTGACACTTCATTCCCATGAAGTCTAAATTCTTAGCTAGTGAGTTTGCACAGGCATTCATCAGAGATTTGGTTAGACTACATGGTGTTTGGAAGAATATTGTTTTAGACAAAGATGTGAAGCTCACTTCTAAGCTTTGGAAGGAGTTATTTTCAGGTTTGGGAACATAGTTGGCCTTCAACACAACTTATCAACCGCAGACGAATGGACAGATAGATAGGGTCCACAAGATATTAGAGGACATGTTGAGGATGTATGTGATGCATCAAAAACGTGAATGGGAAGAGTATCTCCCTTTGGTCTAGTTTGCATACAACAACGGTTATCTAGAGTCACTAACTATGAGTCCTTTTGAGACATTGTATGGGCAAAGTTGTAACACTCCCATTAGTTGGAGTGATCTGGTTAGAAGAGTATTGATCGGGCCAGATGTGTTGCTAGACATTTAACAGGAGATGCAATTGATCAAGAAGAATCTCAAGGCATCTCAGGATAGGAAAAATATTTATGTAGACAAGAAGAGCTTGTTCAAAGAGTTTCAGGTTTGGGAAGAGGTGTACTTGTACACCAAACTGAAGAAGAGCTCCTCACATATTGGATCATGTTTCCAAGTTGGCACCATGGTTTTGTGGACCCTTCAACATGATTGAGAGGACTGGACCAGTAGCCTATTGATTTTCACTACCTCCAACAGTGAACATCCATGATGTTTTCCATGTATAATTTCTTAAGAAGTATGTTAAAGATGTTGATCATGTGATTGACTGGTCTGTATTGTAGGTGGAACCAAATGGAAAATTCCAGTTGGAGCCTCATTGTATATTGTAGAAAAAGGTGCTCATTCTTTGGAATGGAACAATAGAGAAATTTAAAGTCCAATGGAAGCACTTTGGGCCCATGAAGCTACATGGGGGATGGCGGATTAGATGTGGGATATGTATCCTTCCTTGTTTACAGGTTGAGGCAAAGAAGCGTGATATGGTGGTTTGGTGATTGCTTATGGTTGTTGCTTTATGGTGGTCTAGTATTTGCCTTATGTTTGTTTAGTATATGCTTTATGGTGATCGATATATGCTTTATGATGGTTGATATATGCTATATGATGCTTTGATATATATGCTAGATATGATGCTAGTATATTTTTAATATATGATTTGGCATATGTTTTGGTGTATATATTTTTTCATGATTTTGTTATATGTACACCGATGTATGGATGTAAATACCATAACGAGTTGTGTTATAAAGCTCAACTATGTGGTATGGATGTTATGTTATTATGCTATAATGTGGTTATTTTATCATCATGTTATGATGTCATGTGAGTTGGCACTTAATAGGATGATCATTGTAAATACCGTAATGATCAATGTTATAAAGCTCCATTATGCAGTTTGATTTTATGTTGTCATGATGGTTTTTCTCTTGAGCGAATCTTTCATTGTAAATACTACATTGAGTTGTGTTATAAATCTCCATGAGAAGTATGTCTTCTTTCAGCAGGTTGCTGAGGTATATGTGTGATTGAACATCGAGGATGGTGTCCCCCAAGGGGGAGGGTTCCATAACAGCCCTGGTGAAAATTCCATGTAATAAATATTAAAAGCAATAACCTCAGATGACTGGGACACTTATTCCAAGATTAATGTGGGGCAAGACATCCTAGGGGGTGTTCATTTTGTTATTTATGGCTAAGGAAATTGGCAAAGGCATGGCTAAGGAATTAAAATGCATTTTGGAACATTTATTTATGAAAATAATGGAAATTGGGAGAAAAAGGAGGTGAAAGGTCACAAGTTGCTTTTAAGCAGGAAAATGAAGAAAATAGAGACCTCATTCATAAAAAGGATTCTAAGGATCAGTTGGTAAAATTTTGTTAGTTCAATGTTGGAACTCTCTCTCATTATTCTCTCTCTCTCTCCCCCATACTCTTGGACACTTAGGGATTTCTTGGAGCACTCTTGGAGGGTGTGGCATACTTGGATTCTTGGAGAAAGAAGGAAAACGAAGAGCACGAAAATGTAAGAAGGCATCGGCATCAGCAACTACATCATATTTTCTTGCAAGTACCAAGTTGCATGTATGAATTCTTCACTATTTTTGGCATGCATGGAATATGAATGTAGATTCTTCGTTGTGATCTGTCATTGGCATGGAGGATGGCCTGGATCAACAGTCGATTGCCTAGCCTTGCCATTTCTTGGATAGCCATGGTGATTGTGGGTATACTTTTATTGTTTTGTTTTGGTTGGTTCTCATGTTTTCATAGCTTGGGTTGATTTATTAGTCCTAGAAGCCCTGTAACAACTTGGGTTGAGTTACTAGTCCTAGAAGCCTTGGTTGGACAAATCATCTAGAATCCCTTGGTGGGTTGAGTTACTAGTCCTAGAATCCTTGGTTAGAAAAAATATCTGGAAGCCCTGTATAAGTTGTGGATTGAGTTACTAATTCTAGAAGCCTTGGTTGGAAAAACACTCTAGAAACCCTGGAAGGCTTCGATGGACACCAATCTAATGATGGTTTTGGTGATTTCTGACTGTGAGGTGGAATCATTGTTTAATGTGTTGAGGTGGATGGCCTCTGGAATCACTGGATGAGTTTTGATTGATGTGTTCTATGAGATCCCACATTCATGCTTGGAATATGGCACGGGGGTGGATGGCCTCTAGAATCACTGGATGAGTTTTGATTGATGTGTTCTATGAGATCCCACATTCATGCTTGGAATATGGCACGGGGGTGAATGGCTGAAAAGATATTTGGCTCAACCATTCTACGGTCAAGTGGAATGTGGTAGTCCGATCTCCAGTTGGTTCATTGCATTCATTATTGAGAAATAATTTCATTGATTTCCATGTGTAAAATTATTGTTGTATTTATGGATTTGATGGTTGTCAAGTTTATTGTATTTATGTTCCTATTATGTTGGTTATATGCACATTTTATGACAGCAGTTATGTATGGCTCTCAACGTTTTTTTACTTGTATGTGAATGGATAATGTATCTATGACCTAATAGATGATGATGCATCAAATGGCATGAGGAAACAATGATTCATAGCAATTCTCAGATACGTATGAGATCCCTACGCTAAACTCTGTTATTTACATATGTAGGTTACATGTCAATGATATGTTTGAAGAAATGCCTATCATGGCTAATAGGGATCTAATAAAGGAATTGAACAAGTATTTTCTTTAGTACTTTCATTTCCATGTTAATTTACCGATCTAAAGAGATGGTTCAGTTCTGGGTAGTGACCTAGACTCTGGGCCTGCAAAAGTGGCTCAAATCCCAAATTTGTTGGCATAGCACTGACAATTTTTATTCACATTTGCTGACAGGTAGGCCTGTGAGAGTGAATTTAGGCTGTTGGTCACTTCCTTTCCCATAGAATGAGAGTTACTATGGCCCAAGAGACCTAAAACAATAGTGGGACCCGAGGACAAGCTGTGTGAGTGGATGACGTGTCCTCTGACGGTTTTGTTGATGATGTTGGATGTATGTATGGTGTGTTTCCGATGGTTCCACTTCCTTAATGTGACCTAGAAGGTCGAATCATATCATAGTGACCTCTCGTCACATGTTTACCCTAGCTGGTCGGTTGCTTGTGTAGATGTGGGAGGAGGGTGATACAGATTGGTATCAGAGCATGGTTCACCCCTCAAACTAAATGGGCTATGTGTTGGACATGCATGCATGTCATTTGCATGTGTGTATCTTACACTTATATACTTGTTACATTTTCTTGATGATTGATTTGGGCTGCAGTATGGTTATCATGGAGAATTTGGTATTGATTTCATGAAATGCATTGTCATAAGTATATAACTGATTGTGTATGGATTGTATGTCGCTTACATGTTGAATTCATGCTACCTACTTACATCCTTGTATGTTAGGTTACATTATTGAATATTTTGATTACATGCATCAGTCTTGTAGGTTGATTACAATAACTGATCGATTATGTTCAACAACATTTCGTTATGCGTATTTGTAGTTGGTTTGGAATTCCTTATGTAAATTGTTGGTTGCATGTGGAAATGTGTACAATGGAGTAATTTTTGTTGTCATGCATGAGGTCATAACATGCATTGTTGATATGGCCTTGCATTGATGACTGGATCCTAGTTAGAGTAATGTTTATGAGTTGATACATTTACTCGCATATGTCTATATGATGTTATGATTATGTTATACATGTATCATGTTGATTTGGTAATCTTGTAGACAATTATCTTCCCCGATATATACTAAGGTGTGTTGGTTTATTGTGATTTGGTTTACGTGACATATTATGCCTTGCAGGAAGAAATATCAAATGGCTAGCAAAATGGTTGACTATAGAGAACCTCCCTATGAAGTCGAAGAGCAATATGGTGTTGGGAACCCCTCTGACTTGGTAGTTACATTGAAAAATTTAAAGGACGAGATAAGGATTTGTAAAGAAAATAATGACAGAATCACACAGTCACATGAAAAGTTAGTAGAGGTGAATGCAGCAATACTTCACAGCTTGTCAAATTTTCAACGACAAGGACCACTACAGATCAATCATGAGATGGAAGATAAAACTAATGGAGCATATGGTAGTAGATCTCATGGTAGTCGTCAATCATATAGAGATGATACAGTTAGAGATGGAAAATTGTTGGACGCTCTGGAGAGGAGGAGGGATAGAGACAGGTATGCTTCTAGTTCTTATTCAAATAGGAAATATGATCATCATCGGTATCATTCTTACACGAGGAGTGATAGGGGGTACTTTCTAGATTAATTTGATAAGGCAAATACACCTACTTTTGATGGAGAAATAAAGAGATCACAAGATGCATAGGCATGTTTGCTTGGTATGAAGAATTTTCTTAGGTTGCATGACTACTCAGAGAACATGAAAGCTACAGTGGCTACTTTTAGTCTTAAAGCTAAATCAGACATTTGGTGGGAAGATGTGAAGAATTTCAAAGATATAAATGAGGAATATCTAACTTGGAGTGAGTTTGAGCATCTATTCAAGAAGAATTATTTCTCAGAGAGATACTTCGATGAAAGGGAAAAAGAATTCTATGAACTAAACATGGGATCCATGACAGATGATGAATACACCAGTAAGTTCTTGGAACTGTTGAGGTATGTACCTTACCTCAAGGAGGAGAAGGCTAAGATTCATAGATTCATTAGTGGACTACCGGTTGAATTTAAAGATAGGATTGAATTCAATGAGCCTAGATCATTGGAGGAGGCCAATCGAAAGCTAAAGCATTGTTATGAACAATAAAGGTGCAGCATTGAGCATTAGTGGAATTTTGAGGTTTAAAATGGGCCTCCTAAGGAAATTATAAACTAATAGTGGAAATAATAAAATAGGATTATATTACATCATCAAGTTTTAGAGGGAAAAAATAAAAAAACTATTTTTTCAACTCGTATTTTCAACTTATCTCCCTATGGGTTTAGTCAAATTTTGAGTGACAACACTCATTGGATGCATAATTTGGTTCCTCATCTAAGGAGTACCCATGTTGCATACCTTTGATGGACCCTACTACACAAAAGAATGGGAAATACATGAAACACATGATTGCAATCACATTTTTTCATGTATTTCTCATTTTTCGTGTAGCAGCGTCCATCAAAAGTATGTCACATGGGTACTCCTTGGATGAGGAATTAAATTTTTCATCCAACAAGTACTCTTGATCGAAATTTGAGTAAAACCTTAGGGAGATAAGTTGAAAATACGATTTGAAAAAGTAGTTTTATTATTTTTTACTTTTTTACTTTTTTACTCCAAAAATGGTGAATCATCCCCCATGGATGACATAATCATCTTGAATCCTATTGGTTCTTATAAAGTTTATTTTGGTTATAAAGTTTTCTTAGGAGGCCCATTTTAGACCTCAAAATTCCCTTAATGACTAAGCCAGACTAGAGAGGTGATGTAAAGAATAAAGGGAAATGGGATAAAATGCAAGCAAGGCCATAGGGTACAGATAACAAGGAGAATGTGGCACCACATAAGAGGTTCAATGCATCAGATACAGGACAGCGACATCGAGCTGAAGAGAAGAACAAGGATGGAGACTGGAAACCCATAGAGTGTTTGAATTATGGAAAATATCATCGCAAGAGATATTGTCCACAAAATCAAGGTGGTAGATCCCAGAAATACAGTGCACAAGAAGTGCAGACTGTTGGAGATGTTGGCCAAAGTGTTCCTTGTATCTATGTAGCTGTGGAAAATAGGAAGGTAAAAAATCAGGCATCTACCATTGAGATGGATGGTAATATTTGTGATCAAGTTATTTCTATTTTGATTGACCCTGGATCTAATTATAGTTATGTTAATTCTAACTTGGTGGATAAATGTGGGTTGAATTAGGAGTTGCATGCAGATTCTTAGTTAGTTCAGTTGGATACAGGCATGAAGATGTGAGTTTGTCATTGCATAAGAGCTTGCGCATTTTCCTTAAATGGTATGCCTATAGTAGTGCATTTGAATGTACTAATGTTGGGTTCATACAATATGTTATTGGGCATGGATTGATTGTATCTACATAGAACCAAGGTTCACTGCTATGACAAAGCTATTGAGTGTGTTGATGACAATGGGGAACCAAGAGTCTAGCAAGGTAAGAAGAATCCACATCAGTTAGGATGGTGACAGCTATGAAAGCAAAGCGTAGCCACATGAAAGGGCAAAAGCTATTTGCAGTACATATTTCTAGTGATAAGGCTAAGGAGGCTGAGGATATAGATGTGTTGAACATGTACCTAGTTTTACAATAGTTTAGGGATGTATTTCGTGATGACATTATAGAGTTTCCACCTCATATGGAGGTAGACTTTTCTATTGCCTTAGTGCCAAGGGAAACTAGAGAATCGAAAGCACCTTACAGGATGAGCACACCTGAGTTGGTTGAGTTAAAGTTGCAGCTGAAGGAAATGTTGGACAAGGGATACATTAGGCCAAGTGTATCAGGTGGGGCGCATAGGTCTTGTTTATGAGGAAGAAAGATGGTACCCTCAGACTATGCATTGATTATAGGCAATTGAACAATGTGACTATCAATAACATATACCCTTTGCCAAGAATTTATGACTTGTTCAATCAGTTGAAGGGAGAAATAGTGTTCTCGAAGATTGACTTGAGATCCAGATACCATCGGGTATGCGTCAAAGAGGAGGACATATACAAGACTACGTTCAGGACAAAATATGAGCATCATGAGTTTGTTGTTGTTTTATTTAGCTTAACTAATGATCCAACCACATTCATTTGTTTGACGAATAGTGTGTTGCATCCATATTTCGATAAGTTTTTATTGTGTTCGTTGATGATATATTGGTATACTCTAAAAATGAGGAAGAGCATTCTGAGCACTTAGCAGCAGTGTTGAGATTGTTGAGAGGGAAATAGTTGTATGCTAAGCTCATAAAATGTAGTTTCTTTCAAACAGAGGTACAACGCTTGGGACATGTTGTCTCCAAGGAAGACAATGCAATAGATGCAAAGAAGATAGGGGCCATCATGGAGTGGGTAGCTCCTAATCGTGTGGATGAGGTGAGATGTTTCATGGGTTTGGTAGGATATTATATCAGAGGTTCATCAGGAACTTCGCCTAGATTGATTACCCCATCACATAATTGCAGAGGAAAGGTAAGAAGTTAAAATGGACTGAAGAGTGTGAGAGTAGCTTTGAGCAGTTTAAGTAGTTGTTGACACATGCAAAAGTACTACATATTGTAGGTTTGGGTAAGGAATTTGTGGTATGCACATATGCTTGCAAGAGAGGGCTTGGTGGAGTCCTTATGCAGGATGGACAGGTGGTATGTTATGAGTCTTGGAAACTAAAAAGACACGAGCAGAACTATCCCACACATGATCTCGAGTTGGAAGTGATTATACATGCACTGAAGATGTGGAAACACTACCTTCTTGGCAAGCGGTTTTTGCTTATGAGTGATCACATTGGGTTAAGGCATTTGTTTTACCAGTCGAATCTAAATGCTAGGGAGGTTGGATGGTTGGCCATGATTAGCAAGTTTGACTTCAACATCAGATACATCAAATGCAAGGAGAACCGAGTGGCAGATGCTCTTAGCAGGAAAGTACAGGTGAATCACCTAGTAGCTATGAGCTCTTATGAGACAAATTTGTAGGATAGGATCTTATAGACAGGATATCAGGATGTCAGATATATGGAGATTTCACACAAGTTGTAGTAGAGTATAAGTACATGTATAGGTACAGGTGATAGTAAGGTACAAGTACCGGTGATGGCACAGGCATAGGTATAGGTATAGGTAGTGGTATAGGTATAGGTTCAGGTGCATAGGGCTTGGATTATTATCTTACAACAGACGAATTGGTTAATTTCAGATACAGGATATATGTGCCACCTGACAGTGATATCAAGAAGGTGATCTTGAGGGAGTTTCATGTGAAACTATATTCAGGTCACCCAGGTTACTAGAAGACACTGACCGCAGTGAAGAGATATTACTATTGGTCGAATCTAAAAAGGGATCTAGCAAATTTTGTGGTGAGATGTTTCAATTGTCAGCCAATGAAGGGAGAGTAAAAACATCGAGGTGGAATGCTACATCCGATCACGATTCCAGGTTGGAAATGGGAGGTCATTTCCATGGACTTCATCATAGGGTTTTCGAAGGCAGTGAAGCAGAATGATTCCATCATGGTCATTATGGACAGGTTAACAAAGGTTTCACACTTCATTCCCATGAAGTCTACATTCTCAGCTAGTGAGGTGGCAGAGGTATTCATTAGATATTTGGTTAGACTACATGGTGTTTGGAAGAATATTGTGTTAGACAAGGATGCGAAGCTCACTTCTAAGTTTTGGAAGGAGTTATTTTTTGTTTTGGGAACATAGTTGGCCTTCAGCATAGCTTATCATCCACAGACGAATGGACAGACAGAGATAGTCCACAAAATATTAGAGGACATGTTGAGGATGTATGTGATGCATCAGTAATGAAAATGCGAAGAGTATCTTCCTTTGGTCATTTTTGCATACAACAATGGTTATCAGGAATCACTAAGAATGATTCCTTTGGAGGCATTTTATGGGCAGAGTTGTAACACTTCCATCAGTTGGAGTGATCCGGTTAGCAGAGTATTGACTGGACCAGATATGTTGGAAGATATGGAACAAGAGATGCAGGTGATCAAGAAGAATCAAAAGACAACACAATATAGGCAAAAGAGTTATGCAAACAAGAATAGGTTGTTCAAGGAGTTTGAGGTTGTGGAACAAGTGTAGTTTTGTATCAAACTGAAGAAGATCTCCTTGTGGATTGGATCATGTGCTAGGCTGGCACCACGATTTTTTGGACCTTTCGGTATCATTGAGAGGATTGGACCAGTAGCCTATCAACTTGCACTGCCCCTGACAGTGAATGTCCATGATGTTTTCCATGTCTCATTTCTTAAGAAGTATGTTAAATATGTTAATCATGTGATTGACTAGTCTGTATTGCAGGTGGAAGTAGATGGAGAATTCCAGCCGTAGCCTCATATATATTGCAGAAAAAGGTTCTCATGCTCTAGAACCAAGCAATAGAGCAAGTTAAAGTGCAATGGAAGAACTTTCATCCCAATGAAGCTACATGGGAGATGGCATATTAGATGCAGGTTATGTATCCTTCCTTGTTTTTCGGTTGAGGTAAAGCAGCTTGATATGGTGGTTTGGTGATTGCTCATGGTGGTTTCTTTATGGCAATTTAGTATTTTCCTTATGTTGATTTAGTATATGCTTTATGGTGATCGATATATGCTTTATGATGGTTGATATATGCTATATGATGCTTTGATATATATGCTTAGATATGATGTTAGTATATGTTTGATATATGTGTTAATATATGATTTGGCATATGTTTTGGTATATATATATTTTTATGATCCAATTATATGTACACTCGTGTATGGATGTAAAAACCGTAATGGGCTATCTTGTAAAGCTCGAATATATGGTATGGGTGTTATTTTATTTTATTATGCTATCATGTGGTTAGGTTATCATGATGTTATGATTTCGTATGAGTTGGCTCTCAACAGAATGATCATTGTAAATACCATAATGAGTTGTGTTATAAAGCTCCACTATGCAGTATGTTTTCATGTTGTCAGTATGTTTTTTCTCGTGAGCAGATATTTCATTCTAAATACTGCATCAAGCTGTGTTATAAAGGTCCATGAGCAGTACGCCTTATTTCAGCAAGTTGTTGAGGTATATGCGTGATTGAACATCGAGGATAGTGTCCCCCAAGGGAGAGGGTTTTGTAACAGCCCTAGAGAGAATTCCATGTAATAAATGTTAAAAACAATAACCTTGGATGACTGTTACACTTATTCCAAGCTGAATTTTGGGCAAGACAACCTAGGGGGTGTTCATTTAGTTGTTTATGGCTAAGGAAATTGGAAATGCAATGGTTAAGGCATTAAAAGGCATTTTGGCACATTTATTTATGAAAATAATGGAAATTAGGAGAAAAAGGAGGTGAAACGTCACAGGTTTCATGTGAGGAGGAAAATGAAGGAAAATAATGGAAAATGAAGAAAATAGAGGCCTAATTAATAAAAAGGCTTCTGAGGATTATTTGGTAACCTTTTTGTAGTTCAATGTTGGAGCTCTCTCTCATTATTCTCTCTCTCATACTCTTGGATACTTAGAGATTTCTTGGAGCACTCATGGAGGGTGTGGCATACTTGGATTCTTGGAGCAAGAAGGTGAAGGAAGAGCAGGAAAGCAAAAGAAGGCATCAGCATCAGTAGCTACATCAGATTTTCTTGTTGGTTCTGAGTTGCATGTATGATTTATTCACTACTTTTGGCATGCATGGCATATGCATGTGGATTATTGGTTGTGATCTATCATTGGCATGGAGGATGGCCTAGATCAATAGTGGATTGCCTAACCTTACCATTTCCTAGATACCCATTGTGTCTATGGGTTTACTTTCATTGTTTTGTTTCGGTTGGTTCTCATGTTTCCTTAGCTTGGGTTGAGTTATTAGTCATGGAAGCCCTATAAAAACTTGGTTTGAGTTATTATTCCTAGAAGCCTTGGTTAGACAAATGCTCTAGAAGCCTTGTTTGGACAAATGCTCTGGCAGCCCTTCATGGGTTGATTTACTAGTCCTGGAAGCCATGGTTGGAGAAATGCTCTGGAAACCCTATGTAAGTTGTGGGTTAAGTTACTAGTTTTGGAATCCTTGGTTGGACAAAGGCTCTGGAAGCCCTGGAAGGCTTGGATGGAAACCAATCTGATGATGGTTTTGGTGATCTCCGACCATGAGGTGGAATCACTATTTTATGGGTCGAGGTGGATGGCCTCTGGAAGCCCTCGATGAGTTTTAATTGATGTGTTCAATAGTATCCCACATTCATGCTTGGAATATGGAATGGGGGTGAATGGTTGAAGAGATATTTGGCTCATCCATTATATAGTTGTGTGGAACATGGTAGTCACATCTCTGGTTGGTTCATTGCATTCATTAATGAGAAATCCTTTCCTTGATTTCCATGTGTAAAGGTACTGTTGTATTAATGGATTTGATGTCTATCATGTTTATTGTATTTTTGTTTCTATGATGCTGGTTATATGCACATTCTATGATAGCATTTATGTATGGCTCTAAGCATGTTTATGTGAATGGATAATGTGTCTATGACCTAATAGATGTGTTAATGGTGTTGGACCCGCAAACATGTAAGTGATCTCCCCGATAAGAAGTCCCAATTAGACCTCGAACTGTTTGGTGTAAGAGTCCCAACATTGTGTCATACGATAATGCCTTGACCACGATTTTGCATAGAGGTAAGTAAGATGTCTCTATTGGTAGCAAGGGTGTGACAGCTGCAGCAAGCCAAGGAAGGTGAATGAGAGGTTCTAACACACTGAGGGTGAGGTGAGTGCGCCCCTTGGAAACCTGTAATAGTACGCGGCTTGGAAGGGAACACACGAGCGAAGATGCATCACAACCTAGAAACAAAGTTAGCGAGCAATCCAAAGTGATGGTTAAACCAACAACACATTTCAGAAAGATTCGTACATAATTATATAGAGTAGTCCATACATGCATGCGTAAGCAAACAAATACATATATCATTTAGAGTAAACCAGATAGCATAGAATACAATACAACATATGGATGAAATGTGTTGGCTCTGTTATATTATGTGTAAGTTCCAGTCATATAATACATCCATGTCCAACCACTAGTTCCAATAGTGGAATGTTACAACCACAACCGCCTGCTCCTCCAAACAAATGCACTAGCTCTGCCAGTGGAGAAGCCAAGGCTCGTTACAATACTATCCAAGCTTTCTCTAAGATACTCCTATCGAAGCTTGGCTGACCAAAGTCATTTACAATGAGTTATGAGGTTCTATTTATAGCAAAGGGTACGGTGACCCTTGACATTCCCTTTGTGACAGTTCGTCTACCCTCATGACTCTCCATCTACTCTATGAATGTTACATCCAACTATCGATACTTGAACTTCCACTTGACAAGACGTTATATTATAATGCACATGTGCTCATGTGAGACAAAATGGCTTGAGAAATCCATGCAAGGCATCATTGACACTCGGTCTGTTGTGGTGAGACCAACTCTTTGACATGCTTGTGATGGTGAAGGTGGTGAGCTAATGCCAAGCTTGTTCATCCGTGATGGTGTGCATGCACTCCATGGTGACATCTTGCTAAAGCAAAATCTTGCCTCTGTTGCATGCAGGTGCATTAGTGTGGCTCCTTCATCCAACTCGTATGCTACCATGTGCATGGTCTTCTTAGTGCAACCGAATCGACAACACACTAATGCATAGTGTTTGTGCTAATCTTCTAGTGTGTGTCAGTGGTCATGCGCATCAACTGTCAACTACATGCTCATCTCTAGTCAGACCTGCTTCTTCTCTTCGCCTTGGTGAGTGTGTTGAATGGGTTGGATCGCATGAGTGTGCATAATGACATGCATGATGTTGAATCCCTTGCATGCAATCAACAACACTGCTCACCATTTCTTCTTCGTTCCAGCTGTTGGGATGGATCTGTAACTTATACGGGCACAGTTTCATCCGTGAGCGCATGTTGCGCTCCCTGTTGTTCCTGTTCCTGTTGCAACTCATTCTCTTGTCTATCCAACTCATGTTCTTCCTTGAGTTGCTACTTCAACACATGCAACTCCTTCTTTGTTCCATTCTTTGTCTTCGCACAATTGTGTCATCACCTCATAGCCTGAGTCTCCAAAGTTTCTTTCATCATTAGTGGATCTGCTTGAGCTTGCAACTTTGTTCTGCCTCTATGTCATCAATCACCTTCCTCTTTTCATTCGTTACATATGGTATGCTACCTTCATCTATTGTTCATGATGTTACTCGCTATGATGTTGCTGCCGTCATATCATGATGTCCTTGCCTATGAACAACTTGATGTCTTTGTGAGTAGGCAAGCTCATAGACACTTGATCGACTACATCCCTAAGTGTGCTCTAAACAGTTTCTTCGACTCTGCTCTCGTGGAAACCATTGTACTTGGTTGTTGAGAGGTAGATGAACACTTGCGAGACATGGAGACATGGAAACAATCATGGTAAGAAATTTTTCATTCGGAAACCAAAATGAACGTGAGAATTGACTAGCAACATACCTGTGTGACTGATCATGAAGGTCGTGCAATTTCTGCCGGGAGGTTGGGAGACTAACTACCAAGACTGTGCAAGGCATAGTCTGGGCTGCTATAAGGCTAACAGATTACTAGAACTGTGCAATTCACAATCTAGTCTAACTATTGACTGCTGGAATTGTGCAATGTGTAATCTCAGCTGGTAATGGTTGTACGCATAGTGACTGCATTACGCATTTTTATGGGCTAGTAGTCATTATCCCTTAGAATTGCCAAAATCCAATACTTGAGGATAGTCACTGGGAAGAAATGCACATTTTCTGAGTGGAAAAAAGAGCCTTCCCTCTCAGCATTACGTAATGTTGTCTTGGTGAGGTAGAGTCCGGGCTAAGGTTGCCTAGACTCACTGACAGGGAACTGAAAGCGAAAGTGAATGCGGATGCATGGTGATGCTGAGTGTAAGCATAAGTGAATGATCGTGCATGCAAACGGTGAATGACAGATTCATAAAACAGAACAACATGCATGTGAGTAAGGCGAGTCACTTAATCAGAATTCATGAAAAATAGTTTCATGCATGCGACAATAGTGAGATGTTAATGAAAACTAAAACAGTGCTTGTATGAGCTAGAATGTATCAAAACAACAACAAGCGCTCACTAAAATCAAGCGGAAAATGTTCGTACGAAGTGAAACACAAAAAGTGCTAGAAATGCAACACAATACATGGAAAGTGAGCTTAACCCAAAACAACTAAGTTGAATATGCCGACAACTCCTAGATGTGATGTGGGATGTCAGAGCTTCAAGGTTTATGTGAGGAATGAGCTCTACAGTGTCTTGTTGATGAGTTTTGATAAAATCGAGGTTGTGACACTTGGTGGGAGGTTTTTGAAATGATCCTTGCATGTAACCTCCAACTGCCAAAAATAGATCCCTGAAACAAGGGATGCCTTTGCATGCTCTCTTGTGAGAAGCAACCCATGCATGCAAGTCTATTTTTCTCAGTCCTAAAGGGAACTGGTCAAATCACCTACAAATGCAAGAGGCTACTCAACTACTTGGAGAAGGTGCTTATTTCTGGTTGGGAGCTAGGCTGGCTACTCATAATATTTGCTCAATTTCTGGGCAGAACAGCTGACTGCTGCCCAGATTTGCACAAATTCCAGGCTGAGCAGCCTAGCTGGGAAGGATTGCGCAATTTTCTAGGCAAAGCTTACTCATCACAATTGCACAATTCTAGGGCCCAACAGGCTGCCAACTAGGATTGCGCAATTTCTGGAGGGAAGGTTGGTTGCCCTCCATATTTGCACAAATTCATGAAAGAGCTACTCAACCGTCTTCTGGACGAAGTTCGGATGAACAACATGTGAAGGGAATGCATCAAGGTTTGATCGGCAAGCTATCTCTATACAAGAAAATCACTAGAGCTTGTGTACTTGACGAAGCAAGACATGCTGATGTGAAGGTTTGTTATAGAAATTTTTGGGCACTGCAACCCCAATAAAACATGTCCATAAACCAACGGCTCCTAAGTCCCTAAAAGTGTTGTTCCATCCCCTAAAAGAACAAGGTCAGCTGATTACATCATCTCCTAAAAGTTCTCCATGAGAAACTACTCAGAACTGGTCAAAACTGGACCATCTCACCTGCTCCATGGTCAAAGTGCGCTGCATCCCACCTAAATGCACATGGGAGATGCGATGCATACTAAAAATCCCTTCTATGGGGTGCGATGAGCGAGAGTGGACAAATGGCAGAGTCAATTTGCGAGGTGGATGATCATGGAAACTTCTAGAAACTTCTCCTGTGACACTTGCCTCTCTGCATTCGCCCAGGGATGAGTAAGAGATCATCAATCTCCAAGTGGAATCAAGAACTATCAAAGAGAGGACACTAATCAAATCTTAGAAGTTGACTCACCTCCCTGCAATCATCTATATATGGATCCCTCATCCCAGAGATCCAGAGGCTGGAATTTTGTATCTTGTAAGGAAGTGCTGCTGGTTTCTTGGTGTAACATCATAGTGTTGGGTGATCTAAGATTTTCATGAGGTGAAGAAGGGCTTTCTTACTGAGAGGATGATGCTGGGTCAGAAAAATTGGTTGTAATCCTCTTTGCTATTCTTGATATTAATAAAGCTATTCAAGTTTTCCTCCACATCCTTGTATGGTTGATGATATATGCATTTGTGTGGTCAATATATATCTGGTCCTATATTGTTTATGATAGTAGATCTCTATTCTTGGATAGTGTTATGCTGCTTTGATTCCACAAGTGCTCTTTGAAGCCAGGTAGATGAGGAAGCGAGTGGCAAAGATCTATCAGAAGGGAGAATAATCAAGCAAGGAACCAAGCACAAGATAGAGGTTGGTCTCCTTTATTCCTCTCTTATCTACTTCTCATAAAGGAAAACGGAAGTAGTTTTAGTTTGTTTGTTTCTAAGATAGCTACCAGTCTTAGTGGGACTAACAGCTCTGCATAGACACTAGATTTCCTGATAAAAAAATGGCGACTCCACTGGGGAGCGAACAGATTTTTTGTTTGTCTATATTTTTTTGCTTTATAAACTTACAAACAGAGCCTGAAGTCAAGCTAGCTAGCCTTCGAACTGCATTTTCTATGCAAGTGCAAACTAGATCAATGCTTCTTCAGTCTATCTCTGGGTTTTGTTTATAAAATGAACAATCGATTTACAAACTCTCTAATTGCCCTTGTGGTGGCTCTAGTAACCTCCTCAGATCTACCCCTATGATTTATTTATTAATTATCACTTGCTCGGCCTAAATCCCTGAACTGTGCTGCAAACTGTGATCAAGAACTGGATCAAAAGTCTCGCATTGTACCATCGCACCCTCTCTTCAAGGATATCAGTATGCATCGCACTTTCCATGTGTTGTAGGTGGGATGCATACTGGAATCCCTGTGTAACAGGTGCGCTGATCAGAAAAGGCTAATTTTGCCTCCAGACTTTGGTTTTTCTTCACTCTTTTCAGCTATATTCAGGAGTTTTGCTGTCTGTAGTCAGTATACCTCTGTTGGAAACCCCCTTCCTTGCCATTATTCTACCTCCATTGTGCAAAGAATTGTAAATTTTTTATGTATTGTGAGCCATTTTCATTTCTCTTTTACAAAGAAGTAGCGTAATTGAACTATCGTTTCTTGATTTGGAAGTGTCGCAAGTGTCATTTTCAGTCATAGAATAGAATCTGATTGTTCTTGATAGTCGCTTACACTATTACTCTTGTATTTGATTTGGATTAGTAGTTTTTCAAGTGTCAAAAGCAAGTTTTCCATTCCAAATCGCAAAGTGTCGTCATTGTCTTCATTTTTTCTTGAAAAGAAGCTTGTTAGTAATGTTGCTTTGAAAAATAATTTAGATTTGCACTTAGATTTCTTTTTATCATTCACACATTAAGAAGGCTGAAAACAAATACATGCATGTGCATTTGCATTTAGACTGTTTGTTGGTTTGATTTAGGACAGTGCATATAGTGTGTGCTCTCTGCTCTATGTTGAAAGAATATCATCTCTCTTTCTTCAGTAGCTAGGATTTTCATTGCAAAAAGAAGATTAAACAATTGTTTATCATCTTAGATTTCATTTTAGGAATTGTATATCTACATCACGCAGTGAACATGAAAGAAAAATTTCTTAAGCAAGATCAGCTGTAAAATAAATTTAATGAATCTAAAAAAGCTTTGGAACCTAACGCACAACATTTAGAAGTCTAGGCTAGAGACGTATTCCGGCATCGTAAAGCCTGGTAACTGTTGTTTTCATTGTTGGTTGGGTGATTCCTCCACTTTGAGATGACAAGTGCCAGTACGGACTTGTGCTCCCACGTACCGTCGAGTATATATTGGGAGACCACAATAGGCTATATCCTTTATCCATAGGAGCCGTGTCTACCACCCTATCGATCGTTATGCACTGAACACAACATTCGGGAAGATTGACTGTCGTACCGTAAAATGTATTCTGTAGTTTTGCGATTGGTTTGGTAATCCCTCTATCTAGATTTCTAGAGCAGTATCTTTCATTCCTTTTCAGACTCCTTAAAGGAAAAGGTCCATCTGAGCACTTGTCACTTCAATCTCATTAAAAATCGAAGGCGACTAGAGTCATCTTTTTTTTTTTCTTGACTCTTAAAAATTGAAAAAACAAGTTGTGTCAAAGCGTCTAAAATTTATTTTAATTGGAATAAACATCGCATTTCCTACATTGGTCTTAGGTTGAGGAAAATGGATTCCACCAAGCAAGGATTTCCCCTTGGGGGAAATCCTAGTCCTTTCTCCTCTTGGGGAGATGTTGGTGCACCCCATATGGCCACATTGTCGCTTCCAGGATTGACAATCAGCCTGCCCGTATGGCTCTTCTCGACCTCTGTCATTTAGAACACCGTGATTCCTGAGCAATCAAGTAAGCAACTACACGAAAAAAAAGCTACCCCCCAACCTTCTACTTCATCCAGTTCTCCCTCTCCTCCTTCCTCTTCGCTTGATGAAGCTGGTAAAGCCAAAAACCAAGTAACTAAGAGGAAGAAGGAGAAGAAGAAGAAATAAAAGAAGAAGAAGGAGCTAAAGACGACGGGGGGCAACCAGGCATCATCTAGTGAAAATCCACACACTACACTGTCAAAGCCTAAATCTCTATGTGTCATTTGCAAAGGAGATCACTATCATCGAGATTGTCCCTACATCCCTTAGATCTTAAGGGACTGGTATCCTCATTTTCACAATCCGGTGTCAACAACCTCTGATGATCATGTTGAAAGTACACCGTCAACTAGTGAAAGCGAAACGTCAGGACAGAAAAGGAAAAGTAAATTCCCTTGTAAACTATGTGAAGGTGATCACACCGTCCACCATTGTCCCTTCCTAGAAGAAGCTAAAAGAGTTTTGGACGACCGTCCAGTTTCACCGTTATGGCTCCCTCCTGGATATAAGAAACTCTGGCCAAGTCCATCGCTAGTTGAAAATCCGACTGACACGCCATTTTGGTCAGTCGAAGCGTCTACCATTGAAGATAAACCATCTGAATCAACACTAGACGAAAGTCAAAAGGTCGAGGTGGCAGTTGACCCGGTCTTGCCTTCAGAGGGTCCATCTTCAGATGATACAGTCACCGAAGAGAACAAGAGCGACATCGTTCAGATTCTCTTCGTAAACACAGACTCCAATGAAGATGGGGGAAGTCTACCTGTTCCTTTACTGCAAGAAGGAAGTTCATCAGAGTCATATCCAGCCGTCTATTCGGTCCCACCTCCAAGCAACCTAGTTGTTTCCTTCGATTGGAATCTACTAGGCAGAACCCATTTACCAGCGAGTGTACCATTTCGAATCATTGCCCAAATATACAGAATGGTCATGGCCAGTACCATCATAGATGAAGGGGCTTCTATGAGTATCCTTTCCTCAACTTCTTGGAAAGCACTTGGTTCACCATCCCTTTTGCCTAAAATGAGAAATCTAACAGGTTCTGACAAAGGAACCAGTCGACCGTTAGAGATCCTTCCCAATGTGCCGATAACATTGAGAAGGAAAACTATTCACATGAACGTAATGGTAGTCCAAGGACCCCTGGATTATAATCTACTCCTTGGACGCGACTATATTTATTGCATGGGAGCCATTGTCTCCTCACTCTTTAGAGTAATGTGTTTTCCGCATGAAGGAAGAGTGGTCAAGCTCATAGACCAGCTTTCATTCCCCAGTTCACACATAGCAAATAGTCAAATACCATCCCTGAATGGTCTTTTCACACAAGGAATGTCTCATCAATCCCCAATCCGTCCACCTGATGAGCGCGAGTGATTCGGGAGGACATGACTGAAACCCAGGGGGCATGCACCCTGGTCTGTTTCGGCAGGAAAACCTTGGGTATAGGGTAGGTTTCCACGAAGGATATATGACTCGTTTATGAGATTAGACTAGAATGAGATTCCTCTGTCAAAGTTATGTGAGTGGAGGCAAGTTGCGCTACTCACCTTTGTCTATTTTGGTAGACATCGTCGAGGAAGTGTTTTTTCTACAGTGCGGATAGAACAATCTTTGGTAACCTGGAAATTTTTCGCTATACCTGGGGGCATGCAAACCTTTTGGCATGCAAGCGAAGAGCGACCATTTATTTTTTAAATTTGTAGGTCCTCTAACCCTTTAAACTCATAGGATTGGTCGTTTCCCAACTTGCATAAAGAAAGGATGCAGGGAAAAGCTTTGAAAAAATGCCATCTATGATGAGACATCCTCATTATACGACTGGATCGAGCAGTTTTTATGTGGAGTTCAAGCTCGTTAAAAATTAAACATAAGCAGTGAGCAAATGTTTCCCCGAGAGTTTAAACTCATTCATTAAAAAATGAACCAATTTCCGGTAAATAACCATCGTGAATGCATCATCATCAGCCTTTGAAGCCTTGGTCGTGTTCTTGTGATCACCTCCACTCTATTTCGGCCGATCATTCACCTCCACTTGATTGTTTACCTTTTTTGAGGAACAGCTGCGAAGAGTGATATTGTTAGCCATCCTTGTAACACTGTCGTGATTGGAAAATTCCAAACCTTACCTGGAATTAGCTGCTACCCGAATTTATCACTCGTTCCTCGAAAAACGAGTCTCCTTTAAGCTCTTTTCATCTGACTCGTAAAATATGAAAAGATTGCCGAGTAATTTGGCTCTCCAGCTCGTTAAAGTAACCGAAAGTGCTATCCCTCCTTTAAATTTTAATCTTTTTGGACCTGAGGGATTATTACGCAAAAAGATCGAGCGCTTGTTTTGTTCGGCTCGTTAAAATTACTGAAAATTCATCCCTTTTGTATTATTTTATACTTTTTCAGACTTAAGGGATTATAAGATGAAAAAGGATTATTGGAGTTTTCTTTACGTCCCTTTCAGACTCTCTAAAATTGAAAAGGACCGAGTTATCTTTGTCGTTAAACTCGTTAAAACCGAATAGCGGAAAACTTGTCCATACAGACAAGAACGAGTTTCACTATTGCTAGGCTCGTTAAAACATAGCGATAGGTTTGCCCGAAGGGAAAATTATAGAACAAGCATATGTTATCCTCCTCAAGCTTGAAAAAAATAAAGAGGTACTAGTCAGCAATGACTGGGGAAAAATTGGGAAGAAAATTTGAAGAAACTTTATTGGTAGCAAGTCACTCTTGAACATGACACTTTCACTCCGCATCCGAGTCGAGTTGGGTTGTTTCGTTCACTGGTCATATCACCATCGGTTCATCACACCATCAACATTTGGGGTTAACACTACCAATCCATCATGTCAGTGTCACCGATATGTTCAAGAGAAGTCACTCAGAGAATTCACCTTGGTCTCATCCACTGCAATACATTTACGCTCCATTCTGTCATGACCACCACCCTGAACCTTATATCCTCAGATTGTTTTCACCTCCATTAAAATCATTTGCTCCGTTCTGTGTCATAGATTTGAGATTCACTAAGGCCCTCCTATGACGGATCACTTCTTGTTGACATCAGCTCATTATCCAAGAAGTCGATCTAGGAACAACCCTTTCAGTCCTTTGAAGCTTGCATGCCTCAATGGCAAGTTTCTCACTTCCGGCGACAGGTTTACATCAATGGCCTTCGACCGAAAGATTTTGCATGGTGTTCGATGCCAAGTCCCTTATTCACACCATGCGAATTATCCTGTAGTACCTTGAGGGTCATCATCATTATCGGTGATTCCTCTCGCGCATGTTAACAGCTTACATCACTGGTTGGTAATCGGGCGATGTCTTTCCATGTTCGACTCCAGAACATCTCTCACATGGATCGACTTGTACTTTGAGTGAAGATTGAACGAGATTGAAGACCCCGGATCTAGTTTCATCCATCCGAGCTGCTATATATATTTAGGAGAATAAAGACATCAAATGTACATCATTGCTGCACAAATAATCATCCAATCAAAGGGATGATGGCTCTACCATAATCATCAGTCTGCACTCAGACGATTGTCTGTCTTATGTACGTGAAAATGAATTTATAAAGTTGAGCATGGGAATGCCCGCCTCAGCTATATCATGAAAATATTATGAATATAATGTATTGTATTGTATCTTATTACAGGTCACCTTCCAGCTCGAAAAAACTTCGGATCCTCATGATAAAGCATTTCACCCGACATCAAAAGATTAACGACCTCATGCATTAGGGAACAACTATTATAGACATTTTTGGGCACTGCAACCCCAATCAAACATGTCCATAAACCAAGGGCTCCTAAGTCCCTAAAAGTGTTGTTCCATCCCCTAAAAGAACAAGGTCAGCAGATTACATCATCTCCCAAAGTTCTCCATGAAAAACTACTCAGAACTGGTCAAAACTGGACCATCTCACCTGCTCCATGGTCAAAGTGCACTGCATCCCACCTAAATGCACACGGAAGGTGCGATGCATACGGAGAAGCCCTTCTATGGGGTGCGATGGGCGAGGGTGGACAAATGGCAGAGTCAATTTGCGAGGTGGATGATCATGGAATCTTCTAGAAACTTCTCCTGTGACACTTGCCTCTCTGCATTCGCCCAGGGATGAGTAAGAGATCATCAATCTCCAAGTGGAATCAAGAACTATTAGAGAGAGGACACTAATCAAATCTCAAAAGCTGAATCACCTCCCTGCAATCATCTATATATGGATCCCTCATCCCAGAGATCCAGAGACTGGAATTTTGTATCTTGTAAGGAAGTGCTGCTGGTTTCTTGGTGTAACATCATAGTGTTGGGTGATCTAAGCTTTTCATGAGGTGAAGAAGGGCTTTCTTGCTGAGAGGATGATGCTGGGTAAGAACAATTGGTTGTAATCCTCTTTTCTATTCTTGATATTAATAAATTTATTCAAGTTTTCCTCCACATTCTTGTATGATTGATGATATACGCATTTGTGTGGTCAATATATATCTGGTCCTATATTGTTTATGATAGTAGATATCTGTTCTTGGATAGTGTTATGCTGCTTTGATTCCACAGGTGGTCTTTGAAGCTGGGTAGACAAGGAAGTGAGTGGCAAATATCTATCAGAAGGGAGAAGAATCAAGCAAGGAACCAAGCGCAAGATAGAGGTTGGTCTCCTTTATTCCTCTCTTATCTACTTCTCATAAAGGAAAACGAAAGTAGTTTTAGTTTGTTTGTTTCTAAGATAGCTACCAATCTTAGTGGGACTAGCAGCTCTGCATAGACACTAGATTTCCTGATAACAAGGCTGGTAGGGAGGCTCCAAAACGAAGCTAAGGAAAAATTTTGGATGGTGGTTGTATAATGGTAGAACTCCAACTCTCTAAATGGACCTTGTTCGTGAAAAAAATTCTAACACCTCTGGAAGTATTGTTCAATTCTTAGTTCTTCTTGTTTCCACACTTACCTAATTGTAAGATGTAGCATCTGCCATGCTCTTGGTCGATTGACACACATTCCAAGCCAAGACAACAGAGTTGTTTCGATTTGGGTTGAGGGGTATATTGGTGCACAAGAAATATAGTCGTCAGAGTCTTAGTTTCATCTCTAGTGTTGCTCCACTACCAGCAAGCCTCGACAATACCTCGACAAAGTCACACAGGAACAGAAGCATGGCTCCACTATCAGCAAGCCTGGTTAGTACCCAGACGAAGTTACTTTCATCGACTCTCTGTGTAGGAAGCCTTTCTCTTCTTTCACCTTATTCATTTTTCATTTTTTCAAACTTTTTTCATTTTTTTCATTTCTCATATTCATAATTGTGCATAACACTTATTCATTTCAGAGGCGGAAAAGCGATCCCAACTTATTGAGAGCAAAAGAGGTTGTTCCTACATAGAAGTAGTTTATTATACCTCTGACATGCCTGTTAAGCTTTTCCCCCTCCCCTTACTCTACTTGACTCAGCTGACAAGGGTTAACCCAAAAACAACTGAATAGAGTAGGTGATACTACTAAGCGCGCAAGCGTTGTGTTTTCACTAAGGTTCACTTCGAACAATACATATTTTCCATTGATGTATCATGGACTGAAGACAACAATTTCTTACAAAAGAGAGTGGACAACAGATAACCAAATGTTGACACTTGTACAAGTCCTCTCGTACTTTACCCAGCTTGTTTTAAGAGTCATACATGGTTTCATGCGAAACTAACTACGAACAAAACAAGAAAACAAACAACAAAGAAAAGCATAAGCATAAGCAAGAGTGAAAGCAAAGAAAGTAAGAAAACAAGTAAGAAATCGAACAAACCAACAAAGAAAGTAAGAAAACAATCATGAAAGCAAACAGACTGAAAGCGAATGCTACTCTTACTCCTAAGCTAATGGTGCATGGGCCATCTCATGTGAAATGATACTCCCAATGCAGCCACTGATGCATTGGTTGACCCATGTTGGTGAAGGCATGGTTCACGAACAAGACAACTATGTGAACTAGAAAACAAGAAAGATATAATAGTGAAGACAAACACACTCTGAGTTTACAAGTGACCACAGAACAAAGATGAGTGAAAGCGCATGACATGCACTCTATGGAGATGCCATGTTGTTGTGCTAGACTGCATCCAGATGTTGAGTGTGTGCATTCTCTTGACTATGAAATGCAAGAAAATGTGACAAAGGTAGACCACTTATGTTGTGCATGTTTGCTTGCTGTGTAAGTTTCCTCCAACACATGAGTGATGGGATCGTCTAGTTCAAGTGGAGGAAGCAAAATTTGGGTGTTTGGTTGAGCTTCAATGCTAAGCAAAGAGTGATGAGGAACCTTGATTGTTTCAAAAATTTCCTGACCAGAAGTGAAACCAACCTCAGGACAGTGAGCGCCTGACATAACCATCAATTCGGGTTGATGTGCCTCGAAAGTTTGTGGGGTTTCGACTTCATTGAAAGATAGATCATTGTAGACTAGTTTCTTAGATAGATTAACAATGATTGAATCAACATCGTGATCAAATGAAGAAGTAGAGAGATCACGACAACCAAGATCAGAAAATTTAGGATGTTTGTCAGCATCCTCATGATTTGATGAATCAGACAAAGGGTAGATGAGAAGCAAATATGTTCACCCTTTGTGTTTTCAGAAATGACAGATGAAAGATTGGACGGATTTCGAAATGAAGATGTGTCCTCTCTGCACTATGATGATAGACTGACATCTGATGTGTCCTGTGAATGATCGGAAGTAGAAAAATCTGGAAATGGGTATTCACAGCAGAAATCAGCAATGGCAGAATCGCAAGGGATTTTAATATGAAGTGGATGAGGTGTGGCTAGAAGGGAGTCATCCTTCACCATGGGTTCTTCTTTAGATTCCCACACACACTCATCGTGAATGATGGCATAGGTTGGCTACTTAACAGCAACTTCGTCGACAACTTGATCCTCATTCACAACTAGTGAGGAGTCTGAAATGGAATAACACAAGACAGTACAATCTGGAGGATCAACAGAACGTGAGGACGAAGATGGAGGGAATGAATCCACATGACAACCAACAGGCTTGCAAACCAAATCTGTGCAACTATCAAGAGCAGGTGGGGTGGGAGGATGTGATAGTTCAACAGAGGTATGTGCATGATCTCCCACATCACTCTGTGATGGTGGAGCTCTTTGATGAGGTCAACGCAGACAATCACTTGTGACAGCGATTGTGCCTGCTCATGATTGCACAGTTCCATCACTGGAGTATGAGTGGGATTTGATTAATTTCAAGAATGATGGATTTTCAGATATGTAAAGAAGATACTCAAATCTCCAATCGAGAAATTCCCAATCAATATCATCTTTAGGGAACGATATGCAATATTACAAAAGCATGTGTGAAACTGTTCAACGGACTCATCGGGTGCTTTTCGTAATTTTAAAATTTCTTTGTTGAGTGCTTTACAATCAAAGTGATTGAAAGCACGACCTAGCTGTGCGACCAAATGAGCAAGAGATTAAATATATATTTTTCAGGGAGTGTGGCACACCAGTGCATTAGGTGCCCTCGAAGTGCGTAGACGACCATCGCGTATCTCATGTATTCTTCAAAGGATCCATGTCTTTTGCATGAGCCTACAATGCCGACCACGTGCCTAACCAAGGCTACGTGGCTGCCACCATCATATTTTTTATGAGACAAGTTATCTGAGAGTTTTTTCAAGATAATGAAATCATTTCCATAAGACATACATTCTGGAAGAGCAACTTGGTAGTTAGTCATGATAGGTATGTAGAGATTCAAAACAGATGTGAGGACTTATATTGTGATCCGAACTTCCTTCTAGTGCCAAAATGTTGACGGTGATGGATCTGCTAACATGTAAGGGGATCTCCCTGGTAAGAAGTCCCAATTAGACCTCAAACTGTTTGGTGTAAGAGTCCCAGCAGTGGGTCGTATAGTAATACCTTGACCTCGATTTCACTCAAAGGTAAGTAAGATGTCTCTATTGGTAGCAAGGGTGTGACAGCTGCAGCAGGCCAAGGAAGGTGCATGAGAGGTTCTGACACACTGAGGGTGAGGTAAGTTTGCCCCTTGGAAACCTGTAATAGTACGCGGCTTGGAAGGGAACACACGAGTGAAGATGCATCACAAGATGGAAAGCAAGTTAGTGAGCAATCCAAAGTGATGGTTACCAACAACACATTTCAGAAAGATTCATACATACTTATACAAAGTAGTCCATACATGCATGCGTAAGAAAACAAATACATATATCATTTAGAATAAACCAGATATCATAGAATAAAATACAAAATATACATGAAACATGTTGGTTCTGTTATATTAAGTGTAAGTTCCAGTCATACAATACATCCATGTCCAACGACTAGTTCTAATAGTGGAATGTTACAGCCACAGCCACCTGCTCCTCCAAATATATGTACTAGCTCTGCATAGTGGAGAAGCCAAGGCTCGTTACAGTAATGTCCAAGCTTTCTCTAAGATACTCCTATCAAAGCTTGGCTAACCAAAATCCTTTACAATGAGTTATGAGGTTCTATTTATAGTGAAGGGTTGCGTGACCCTTGACATTCCCCTTTGTGACTGTTCGTCTACCCTCATGACTCTTCATCTACTCTATGACTATTACATCCAACTATTGACACTTGAACTTCCACTTGACAAGATGTTACATTACAATGCACATGTGCTTATGTGAGATAAAATGGCTTGAGCAAGCCATGCAAGAGATCACTGACACTCATTTTGTTGTGGTGACACCAACTCTTTGACATGCTTGTGATGGTGAAGGAGGTGAGCTGATGCCAAGCTTGGTCAACTGTGATGGTTTGCATGCACTCCGTGGTGATATCTTGCTGAAGAGAACTCTTGACTCTATTGTATCTAGGTGGATTGGTGTGGATCCTTCATCCAACTCATCTTCTATCATGCACATGGTCTTCTTGTTGCAATCAAACCAACAACACACTGATGCATAGTGTTTGTGTTGGTGGTCATGCACATCAACTGTCAACTACATTCTCAACTCCAATCGAACCTGCTTCTTATCTTTGCCTTGGTGAGTGTGCTGAATGGATTGGATTTCGTGCATGCGCACAATCACATGCATGCTTCTGAATCCATTGCATGCAATCAACAACACTTCTTACCATGTCTACTTTGTGTCAGCTACTCAGATGGATGTATAACTTGTACGGGTGCAGTTTCATCCATGAGTGAATTTTGCACCCCCTTCTATTCTTATTCTTGTTGCAACTCATTCTCTTGTTTGTGCTGCTCATTTTCTTCCTTGAGTTGCTGCTTCAGCACATGAAACTCCTTATCTGTTCCATTCTCTGACTTCGCGTGATTGCATCATCACCCCATAGCTTGAGTATCCAAAGTTGCTTTCATCATCAATGGATCTACATGAGTTTGCAACTTTGTTCCGCCATTGTGTTGTCAACAACCTTTTTCTTTGCATTCGTTGCATCTGGTATGATGCCTTTATGTGTTATTCATGATGCTACTCGCTGTGATGTCGGTGCCATCATATTTTGATGTCATTTTCTATGAACAAGTTGATGTCTTCGTGAGTAGGCAAGCTCTTAGACACTTGATCAATTGCATCCCCAAGTGTTCTTTGAAATGTGTCTTCAACTCTACTCTCATGGAAACCATTGTACTGCTAAGAGTTAGATGAACACCTGTGATACCTGGAGACATGGTAACACTCATGGCAAGCAATCTGTTAGTCGAAAACCAAAATGAACTTGAGAACTAACTGGCAACATACCTGTGTAACTGATCATGAAGGTCGCACAATTTCTGCCCAGAGGTCAGGATACTGACTACCAAGACTGCACAAGGCATAGTCTAGGCTACTAGGAGGCTAACTGATTGTTGGAACTACACAATACATAGTCCAGTCTCGCTACTGACTGCTGGAATTGCACAATGCACAATCTCAGCTGGCAATGGTTGCAGACTTAGTGATTGCATTGCACAACTTTCTGGTCTAGCTATCACTATTCCTCATAATTGTGCAATGCAAGATTGGAGGATAGTCACTGGGGAAAAATGCACATTTCCTGAGAGGAAGATAGAGACTTCCCTCTCAGTATTGTGCAACTTTGTCTTGGTGAGGCGGAATCTGGGCAAAGACTGCCCAGACTCGCCGACGAGCAACTGAAAACGAAAGTGAATGCGAATGCATGGTGATGCTGAGTGTAAGCTTAATTGAATGATTGTGCATGAAAATGGTGAATGACAGATTCAGAAAATGAAACAATATGCATTTGATTGAGGCGAGTCGCCGAATTGGCGACCATTCGTGAAAAACAGTTTAATGCATGCGAAAGCAGTGAGATGTTAATGAAAAGTGAAATGGTGCTTGTACGAGCTAGTATGTATCAATATGATAGCAAGAACTTACTGAAATCAAGCAAACAACGTTCATATGAAGAGAAACACAAAAAGCGCCAGAAATGCAAAACAAGACATGGAAAGCAAGCTTACCCTAAAACAACTAAGTTGAATGTGATGACAACTCCTAGATGTGATGTGGGATGTCAGAGCTTCAAGGTTGATGTGAGGAATGAGCTTTGCAGCGTCCAATTGATGAGTTTTAATAAAATCAAGGTTGTGACGTGCATGCCAGAAATCTAGGGAAATAAACACTCGATGGGAGGTTTTTGAAATTATCCTTGCATGTAACCTCCAACTACCAAAAATAGATCCCTGAAACAAGGGATGACTTTGGATGTTGCCTTAGAAGAATCAACCCATGCATGCAAGTTTGTTTTGCCCAGTACTAGGGGGAGCTGGTCAAATCACCTACACATGCAATACATTGCTCAACTACTGGGAGAAAGTCTACATTTCTAGCTGGGAGCTAGGTTCACTTCTCAGAAGATTTGTGCAATTTCTGGGTAGAGCAGCTAACTGCTACCCAAATTTGCATAATTTCTGGGCTAAGCAGCCCAGCTGGGAAGGATTGCGCAATTTTTTGGGTGAAGCTTGCTCAGCAGAATTGTGAAATTTTGGGTCCCAGCAAGCTACCAGCCAAGATTACCCAATTTCTAGATGGAATGTTGGTTTCCCTCTATATTTACACAAATTCTTGAAGGAGATACTCAGCTTGCTACTGGACCAAGTCTGGATGAGCAGCCTGTGAGGGGAATGCATCAAGTTTTGATCGACGGACTGTCTCTATGCAAGAAAATCACTGGAGCTTGTCTACTTGACGAAGAAATACATGCTGCTATGAAGGTTGGCAGGGAGGCTCCAAAACGAAGCTAAGGAAAAATTTTGGAGGGTGATTGTAGCCGCTAAACAAGATGATAATGCTTCAATTGGAATGAGGAAACAATGGTTCGTAGCGATTCTCAGATCATTATGAGATCCCTATGCTAATCTCTGATATTTACACCTATAGGTTACATATCAATGATATGTTTGACAAAATGTCTATAATGGCTAGTAGGGATCTAGTCAAGGTCTTGAACAAGTATTTGCCTTAGTAATTTGTTGTAGCGACTACAACCACCCTCCAAAATTTTGCCTTAGCTTCATTTTGGAGCCTCCCTACCAACTATCCTCATCAACATGTCTTGCCTTGTCAAGTACACAAGCTTCAATAGTTTTCCAACAGATTTCCACTCTGTGCATGATAGCTTGTTGCATCCCCCTCACAGGTTGTTTCTCCGGTCTTGGTCCAGCTGCAGGCTCAACAGCTCCATCAAGAAATTGTGCAATTCTGGAGGGGAACTAGTCTTCCCTCCAGAAATTGTGAAATCTTGTCTGGAAACCTGTTGAGCTCCAGAATTGTGCAATCTTCCCTGTCAACCTTCACTGGAAAAACTATGCAATCCAGCCCAACAGGAATGCTTAGCCCAAAAATTGCGCAATTATGGGCAGAAGTCAGCTGCTTAGCCCAAAAATTGTGCAATCCATCTGGGACAACTAGCCTAGTAGCTAGCAGAAATTGTGCAAATCCAGTCAGGCAACCTGCTGGGCTTAGACATTGTGCAATACCATCAGACATGATTCCTTGAGAAAATTGCGCAGTCTGAACCAGGACAGCTGCTCAGCCCAAAAATTGTGCAATCTTGGGAGACAGTCACCTATTCCTCCCCGAAATTGCACAATCCCTCTGGGACAACCATCTCTGCTAAGCCCAGAAACTGAGCAGATTTCATCCCAGGCTCACAGATCGATGCATGTGCCTTAAGGTTGACCGGTTCCCTCTGGACCAAGCAAAACTGATTTGCATGCATTGACTGCTTCTCCCAAGGAAGCATGCAAAGGCATCCCTTGATTCAAGGATCTATTTTTAGCAATTGGAGGTTACATGCAAGGATCATTTTAGGAACCCCCCGCCAAGTGTAGCTTTTCCTAGATTTGTGGCATGTGCGTCAAAACCTCGATTTTATCAAACTTCATCAACTGGACACTGCAGAGATCCTTCCTCACATCGACCTTACAACTCTGACATCCCACATTGCATCTAGGAGCCGTCGACACTTTCAACTCAATTGTTTTGAGGTAAGCCCACTTTTCATGTCTTGCGTTGTGTCTCTGTAGCTTTTTGTGTCTCGCTTCATGTGAGTGTTGTCTGCTTGATTTCAGTAAGCGCTTCTTGTCATTTTGATGTATGTTAGTGTGTATAAGCACCGTTTCAATTTTCATTCGCATCTCACTTCTGTTACATGCATGACATTGTTTTTGCACAGATGGTCGTCGCTGCGGTGACTCGCTTCACACACATGCATGCTTTCCCGTTTTATGAATCCTGCGCTAGTGTTTTACATGTATGAACATTCACTCTTTTTTGCACTCATCTCATCATGCATTCAAACTTCTCATGTTTTCAGTTGCTCGTTAGCCGGTCTACGCTGCCTTGGCCTAGACTGTGCCTTGCCCAGCTAGCATTGTGCATTTATGGAAGTGAAGGCTTTTCCTTCCCTCTAGAAATTGTGTAGGTCTGGCCTAGCACAGACCTCTAGGCTTGCATTGCTCAATTCTTAGAGGCAGTGTCCTACTCGCCCCAGAAACTGCGTAATGCAGTTTGCTGTTTGCATGTCACTGTTGACTGAAATTGTGCATTGTGCAATTTTAGTCCTCAGTACGCTAGGATGGACTATGCATTATGCAGTTCTAGCAGTCAGTCAGCCTCTTGACAACCCAGACTATTCCTTGCGTAGTTTTGGTAGTTAGTATCCTAAAATCCCAGCAGAAATCGAGCAACCTTCACATTCAATCACACAGGTATGTTGCAAGTTAGTCCTCAAGTTTGTTTTGGTTTTTTACTGACAGATTTCTTGCCATGAGTGTTGTTATGCCTCCAAGAATCACAAGTGTTCGTTTGTCTCTCAGCACCACAAGTACAATGGCTTCCAAGGGAGTAGAGTCAAGGACATTGTTAAGAGTGCAACTGGGGATTCAGTTGATCAAGTGTCTATGAAGTTGCCTATACACGAAGACATCAAGTTGTTCATGGACAAGGATATCAAGAGTATTACCAATGGCGTCACAATGAGCAACACCATCAACAGTGGAAAAATGCAGCACACCTACATGCGACGAATGCAAGAGGAAGGTTTTTGACAGAATAGAGACAGAGAAAAGCTACAAGTTCAAAGTAGATCCACTCATGATGAAAGAAGCTTTGGAGATTTAGGATATGAGGTGACGACACAACATGAAGATCGCGTGAAGGTAGATAATGGAACAGAGAAGGAGTTGCAAGTGTTGAAGCAACAACTCAAGGAAGAACATGAGCTGCATAGACGAGAGAATGAGTTATAGTAGGAACAGGTACAACAGGGGGCACAACATGCACACACGGATGAAACTACAGCTATACAATTTATGGATCCATTCCAGCATCTGGCACGAAGTAGACAAGGTGAGAAGTGTTGTTGATCGCATGCAAGGGAGTTCAGCAGCATGCATGTCATTGTGTGCAAACATGGGATCCCGCCCATTTGGCACACTCACCGAGGCGAAGACAAGAAGTAGGTCCAACTGGAGCTAAACATGTATTTTGACAAGTTGATGTGCATGGCTAGTAGCACATTCTTAGAGATCAGCACATACACTATGCATTAACATGTTGTTGGTCCAGTCGCACCCAGCATGACCATGCACATGTTATCATACGAGATGGATGGAGGAGCCATATCATTGTACTCGGATGCAATGGAGTCAAGAGTTTGCTTTAGCAAGATGTCACCATTGAGCGCACGGACACTATCATGGATGACCAAGCTTGGAATTAGTTCGCCACCATCGACCATGATAAGGATGTCAAAGAGTTGGTCTCACAATAACAGTCCGAGTGTTAGTGATGTCTTAGATCGCTTTCTCAAGCCATTTTGTCTCAAATGGGTACATGTGTAGAATGTATGTAATGTCTTGTCAAGTGTAAGTTCAAGTGTCGATAATTGGATGTAACAGTCATAGAGTAGATGAAGAGTCATGAGGGTAGATGAATGGTCACAAAGGGTAATTTCAAGGGTCACCCCACCCTTTGCTATAAATAGAACCTCATAACTCATTGTAAAGGCTTTTGGTCAGCCAAGCTTCTAATAGGAGTATCTTAGAGAAAGCTTGGACAGTATTGTAAAGACCCTTAGCTTCTCCACTACGCAAAGCTAGTATATCTCTTTGGAGGTGTAGGTAGTTGTTACTGTAACGTTTTGTTGTCAGAACTAGTGGTTGGACATAGATGTATTATATGACTGGAACTTACAATTCTTAATATAATAGAGCCAACATGTTTCATGCATATGTCATATTGTATTCCAGCTATCTTGTTTACTCTAAATGATATATGTATCTATTTGCCTATGGAAGCATGTATGGACTATTCTATATAAGTATGTCTGAATATTACTGAAATGTGCTGATTGGTTTAACCATCACTTTGGATTGTTAGCTAAGTTGCTTTCCAGTTTGTGATTCATCTTCACTTGTGTGTTCCCTTCCAAGCCGTGTGCTATCACAGGTTTCCACCCCACTCTCTATGTATTAGAACCATTCATGAACCTTCCTTGTCTTGTTGCAGTTGTCACACCCTTGCTACCAACAGGGACATTTTACTTGCCTCTGTACGAAACTATAGTCAAGGCGATATTGTACAAAACACTGTTAGGACTCCTAAACCAAATGGTCTGAGGTCTAATTAGGACTTCTTATCGGGGAGATCCCCTGACATGTTGGCAGGTCTAGCACTGTCAACATACTTTCTTTTCCATGTTAACTTATCGATCTTAAGAGATGGTTCAATTTTGGGCAGTGACTTGGGCTCTAGTCCTGAAAAAGTGGCTCAAATCCCAGAGTCGTTGGTATAACGCTGACAATTTTCATCCATGGTAGCTAGTAGGTATGAGAGCGACTTTAGGTTGTTGGTCGCTCCCTTGCCCTTAGCATGATAGGGACTATGGCGCAAGAGACCTAAAACAAGAGTGGGACCCAAGGACAGGTTGTTTGAGTGGCTGACGTGTCCTCTCACGATTCTATTGATGATGTTGGATGTCTATATGGCGTGTTTTCGTCGGTTCCACTTCCTTAATGTGACTTAGGTGGTCAAATGATATCATAGTTGTCTCTCATCACATGTTTACCCCAAATAGCCATTTTCTTAGGTAGATGTGGGAGGAGCGTGTTATACACATTGTTGGGAAAGACAACACAGTTTCAGGAACTAGGGAACCTTTTGACTTAGTGCACTGCGTAGTTTCTAAGCTTATTGAGGGTTGTGTAATTTATGGGATTAGTTCTGGGTTTCCCCCTCACGACTGCGCATTTTCTGAGCTCAAGGTTCACTGGAAGTCAAGGCTACATAATTCCCAACAACATGGATAGTCACCTTTGAGAATTGTGCAGTTTCTGGGGGAAAGCCCAGAACAGCTGTGGGACCAAGTCAGGAGATCATCTTCTAAGTTAGAATATCATCTAAGTAATCCAACACAAGCAAAAATGAAAAGATAAGTCTCAGTCAAAGCATGAATACCCTCATGAGTGTTAGATGAGTTGTTGTGGTTAAGAAGGAAAGCTCCAAAATCGAAGCATACGCAAAATTTTGGAGGGTGGTTGTAGTCACTACAATAGGTAGTTTCCATAAGTTTCTCAGTGTGAGTTGTTATCATTTTGTATTATCTGAAATCTTATCCGTGGTTAGAAAATATTGTTCCCCTTGAGGCAAATTGAGACTAGATATAGCATGAACAATGATATTTTTGTTGTTTTATGAAGAATTTTTTAGGCAATACAATTGAAATTCACAAAAAAAATTATTTTGCAAAAATAAGCCAAAATAAAATTGGATTCAATTAATAAGGAAAAATCGTTGAAATGACAACTTATGAAAACCTTAAAACTTATCATACAAAATTAAAAGAATCAAAACATTTTTTCTTACAAATAGGTAATAAATGAATAAAACTAAAAAACAAAGAATATTTTAAAAGGATCTCACTATTTTATGAATAATTATATTGATCAAAAAGTGCATAGCTACTTTGGAGATAAATCTCAACCTTTGGTTTGTGTATATTATTATGGCTAGCATGACCATATAAATTAAATGGAAAGTAAGTGTTGATAAGCGTCAAGTGCTATAGGGAAACTTAGTCCCTACTGCTCAAGTTAGAAATTATGCTCTAAGAAAAATTTCATAAAGCATTATAAACTATGTTGGTCAATACTAAATTAATAGTGGAAATAGCAAAATCAAATCCTACAGTCTTACGTTGGAAGGAACTAATAAATTGAGATGTGAAGTGGATAAATTATTGATTCACACATAACGATTTGCATAAATTTTAGTGGGTAAGAACCTCTAGTAAATCTACACATTTATAGTTTTACTCCTACATAAGTGTGAAGAAAACATTAATAATAGCGTGAAGTAGCTCCTGGTAAGTATGTTTATTTACATCTTATCCTATCCAATTTTTTATGCAAAGACTTTCTTAATTTATGATGGGAAATAATTCATTTTAAATATGTTATTTACCTAAGTATGAGTTATTTTCAAGGATTTTATTTATTTACATCTTATCCTATCCAATTTTTTATGCAAAGACTTTCTTAATTTATGATGAGCAATAATTCATTTTAAATATGTTATTTACCTAAGTATGAGTTATTTTCAAGTATTTTATTTTTTCACGGTTTTCTTGCAAACCTTAAGAAGAAAAAATCAATAAAAACCATGCATGGATATTGTAGCCATATCCATAAATTATGGAATAAAATATGTGATGCAATTGGGTGATAACATGGAGCTGGGTTACACTTTTTGGCAAGAGAGGGGGTGTTTAGGTGAAAATAAGAGAGGGCTCGAGCAACAATTTAAGCACTTAATCAAGTCATTTTTAAGTGCTCGATTGAGCTTATGGAGTGCTAAAAAATAGCTCAATGGAGCTACTTGAATTTAAAACTTAAGCATTCAATTATGTATTTTAAGTGCTTAATCGCTTCCAAGGTCCTAAAATCCACAATCTCAGCACACCTTCAGAAAAATTTTCTGCAACACCATTTTGTACCCTAGCGCACTTAGGGAAATTTTTTTCCTTAGGTGGCAGAGTTGATCATGTTGAATTCACGAAGAAATCCTCTCTCCAATGACATATGAGTTTGACATTTTTGAATTCATATGATATTTTCCATCTAATTTATTTTAAACATAATGCTTGAATTTATTTTGGATAGTTTTAAAGAGGTTGAATAAAAAATCAATAACATAAAACATACACAAATAAAAAATTTCAAAAAATACCACTATCTTTGTTTATGAGTCCTCTTCAAAATTGTTGGTTTTTCAATTTATTTGAATAAAAAGCTTATACATGTGTCTACGAAATATTACTTTGCTAACTTCAAAAAATAATAAAAAATATAATTTGGCATAAAAAAAAAATTAATATGAAAAACTTATTTCTCTTCGTGTAGATCATGCTATATATATATATATATATATATATATATATATATATATATATATATATATATATACACATTTTAGACTAATTTATGTTATGTGAATGCATGCTTACCTCTTGAGATGTGTGAAAATTTGTAAGGACAAACATTTCATTTAATGTAAAACTGACATATTATACTACACTAAAAAAATTTGCAAGAAATATCGGCAACAACATAATTCCCCACAAATTTTATTTTTTCTCCGAATCAAAATTCACAATGTTTATATGAATTTTGAGGGCTTGAATTGGATAAGTGTAAAATTTTGAAATTTCATCGTCATCTTCATACATTCACCCAATTATCTAAATGAAATTATATTTTTCAAAGGATGCAATAAGACCAACAAGTTATGGTCCAATCAAATATTTGAAATATATATTTTTAATAATATTGAAAAACAAATATTTCTTTTCCAAAGTTAAACATTATACGTTGTGTTTGTCCATGCTAAACTAATAATGGTCAACAAGCAAACCCATTGCCATAGTCATGGTTGGGCAAGAAAAAATAATAAGTATCAAAATACTTTCTTCATAATACATCACACATTGCTAAAATTAGAAAAAAATTGTAAAAAATAATTAAATTATAATATTATTTAAGTTATTAGTATTTATTATAAAAAGAATTAGTATATAAATTAAACATATACATTTGAAAAGACATTGAACAAGATTCTTATTCATGGAGATTTACCTCCACTTTACATTATGATGGGTCAATACCATGATTTATCAATACCATATGCCCAAAAAAATTATAGCTTACATCATATGACACTTGTTCATATGACATCTTTTTAATAACCAATTTAATTAAAAAGATAAAAATAACACAACTATTTTTGAGATAAATCTCAACCTTTGATTTATGTATACTACTAAGAATATTCTAGAATATTTTTTGGAAGTTAAATTATTAATTTTTAATTTAAATATTATTAATTATTAAGTTAAAATTCTAGAAACTTTATTTCAAAATAGACAAGTCTATTGACTTAATTAATTTTTTAATAATAATAATAAGATGATTATAAATTAATCAATTGTTATAATTTTAAAAAAATGTTTTGATAATTATATTTGTTTACAACCCATGTAATTTATACAGTTATACTAAGTTTTACAATATCTAAAACCGAAAAACAAATTACAACTAATTCTTTTAATTGATATTATTTTTCTGAAATTACAATAAATTAATTTGTACTTTAAATAACATAACTTATAATTTATATTGGTAAATAATATATTATAATAATTATCTTAATTTAATTATTTTAAAAGACTAAAAAGAGGCCAGTGAAAGGTGGGTTAGCATGCCTATATATATATAAACGAGAGAATAAAATATATATATATATATATAAACGAGAGTATAAAATAAAAAAAGAAAGAGAAAGAAAGAACGAGGTAGAGGTTGGTGAGCATACCCTTAAAAATGAGTTTAAAGTCATTGACAAAGTATGATAACAAATAAAGAGGATACGAGAATGGAAATGTGTATTATATTATTTACTTGGTGGAAGAAAAGTTAAAGTGGCAACGTACTTTAATTTTAAAACGAGAAAGTTGAAGACCCAGCACTATAATCGAAATCAATAACGGAGCTTTCAGTTTCTACGATAAATAAAATACAATACAAGACGGGCTAATCTCTTCAATGTTACTTCTGCTTTAAATTTATTTATTTATTATTATAACATAAAAATATGATGATGTAATGATTTTATTTATTTTTTAATATGCATATTAATGAATACATATGTTTTTATTCAAATACGGATTTATTATTTTATTTTATTTTAATTATTGAAGCAAGGGTGACCTCACACCTCCTCATGGTAATAAAATAATCAGTAATACATGACTTGTTAACATCAATAAAAGGGAGTGTTTCTTTTTCAAAGATGATTATTATTCTTTTAAACTTATTACATATAACTAAATTTATTTTTTATTCTTCACGAGCAATGCGATGCTTTGAAATGTAATCATTATCTTGTAAAATAAATTATAGAAAATAGCATCTAAGATGTTAAAATGTATATTTAATTATATATTTGTGTCTTTCATCAAGTGAAGGAGGTGCATGGTCAAGCATACAAAATAATTTTGTTTGCCTTTGGGTATAAATTAAGATGCGTTGAGTGCATGATGCGAATAAAATAATGCCCCCACCTTTGTAGTGGAATAATTTATGCTCGTGATTATGTATGGACATCTATTTTTAAGATAGCAAAGCATTATTCTAAGTTTATTATAATCTTTATTAAGTGCAAAACGTTAATAAGCTTCTTAATATTATATATTTCTGAATGCATTTTTATAAGTTTAGCACATATTATATAGTATAGATTAAGTGATGTAGAAATATATATATAGTTTGTGAAATTTAAAAAAACATAATGTTTCGCATATAAAGAATAATTATAAAAAAATTGATTAAATAAAATTTAAATGGAATAAGTATTTGATGCTTAATTCAATTATTAAAATACAAAACATTTATATTATTAATAGTTAATATTAAATTAAAAAATTATGAAGTTTAAATTAATAATAATATTTCGTAAATGTTTAGTCAAATTAATATATATACAATGCTTTTTTTGGTTTTTTTCTAGTTAATTTTAACCAAAATTTGGTAAATTTTTCTAAAATTTTAGTTTAAGTTGTTTAATTTATTGAATCATAATATACATGAGTTTTTGAGAACGTTAAATTTGTTGATATATTAAAAAAAATATTTTAAAAATTAAAAAACATAATATTTGCTTGAAAATTCTCTTTAAAATATCCCTATTTTTAAAAGTGGGGATACAAATAACCCCTCTAATTATCGAGCAATTATGATCAGCCCTCTCTTAGCCAAGTTATATGGTATTATTTTGGAAAATAAGTTGAGCATATACCTTGAAAGTGAAGGTAAGCGGGCTAAAAGCCAAGTGGGTTTTAGAAGGCAGCACTCAACAACAGACCACCTCATTACACTTAGGATCATTGTGGAGGAATGCCGCAATGATAAATCCAATCCATTTTGTTGCTTTGTGGACTTTAGAAAGGCTTTTGATACGGTTCCTAGAAACAACCTCTGGAATAGATTAGAAGAGCTAAAGGAGGTTCCTTTCGAGTTGAGAGCTGCCGCTATAAGGTTATACAAGAATGTAATTGCCAAGTTAAAGAGAAATGAGGGGTGGTCAAAATATATTAAGTGTAATATCGGAGTTAAACAAGGTTTCCCCATCTCCCCTATCTTATTTGGCATTTACATCAACAAGCTAGAAGGTTGTTTAGAGGAAGCAAGTTGTTCTGGCACGATCTTAGCTCAGATAGTCATCATCCTTCTTCTCTATGTTGACGATATTGTTCTTCTCACAAGGTGCCCATCTGATCTTGATAAGCAACTTAGACTTCTTAAGGGTTTCTGCTCTACCATGGGTATGATTGTTAACACTCACAAAACAAAAGTTATGATTATCATATCCACGAAGTACACTTACACTAATTTTATGTATGACAATAGTAACTTGGAGGAAGTGTCTTCTTACAAGTACCTAGGAATTGATATTCATGACAATCTCAACTGGAACTATAACATTGAGAAAAGGATTAATGGGGGGTGGAAAGCTTATTTTGGTCTTGAAAATAATTGTAAAATGGAAAACCTCGCAATGTGGGATAAAAAGAAGTTCCTCTTTGAAACTTTAGTCACTTCTGTTATCTTAAATGGATGTGAGCTTTGGGGTTGCAACATCTCTAGAGAATCCTCGAGAAAGATTGATCAAATCCTATGGATGTGAGGTTTGAGATTGCAGCATCTCTAAAGAATCCTGGAGAAATATTGATCAAATCCAAAAGCGTTTTATAACGTATAATCTCAAAATTAAAAGCAATACACCCTATCCTATTCTCCTTATAGAAGTGGGTCTCTCCTCTATCGAAAGCCTAGTTATGACTAGGCTTCTATTGTACAAGCACAAACTCAATAACATAGGAGACCATAGACTTCCTAAGCTAGCCTTAAATTCCAGCCAAAACCACCGAAGGCTCAAACGAGGCTAGTATAAAGACACAAGGGCCTGATCCATTGGGAGATCGACGAGAATGTTGCATTGCAAAGCATTAATAACATTAAAAATATTGTTACTTCTAAGTTCAAAGAAAAAGTGTGGTGTGAGAAAGATTTAACAACAAAAAGAAAATTAAGATATTATAAGGAGGTCATCAACACCACCCTAGAAGATCAAAAGTATCTCTCTGTTTTAACTAGCTCAAAGAAGAAAATTAATATAGGCAAGATTAGAACGAACTCTCATGAGCTCCATAGTGAAACGGGTCGTTGGGCAGTTCCTAAAAGACCATGGATGGAAAGGATCTGCCATCTCTGTGAGAATATGAACATCGAGGATGAAAATCACTTCCTCTTAGAGTGCCCCACGTACAACCACATTAGATCTCAATTTCATAATCTTTGTTGCAATACTGACCTTCCTAGTCTTTTACAATGTCAAAATTGTAGTGAGCTCAGGAGGGTTCCATCCAAACTTTTTGAGCATAAGAATAAAATCTTAAATAAAACTAAATAATTCATTTCTTTAGGTCTAATAGGCCAAATTTTGGTCTCAGTTGACGTTAACCACCACCATCATCATCATATATAAAACATATATACTATTTTTAAATATAATATCTAAATTATGATAAAAATAAATAACAATTTTAAATATAACATTTAAATTATCATAAAAATGAATAATGGTTTTACTCTTTGGAATTGAGTTAAAAATACTAGCGGTGGAGTTTCAATATATATACTTTCAACATCCTTACATAGACAAAAACCCAAAAGTAGATGGGATTTCCAAATCCGGATAGAAATTAGATGGCGATGTTCACATTTTAAGTTTCAACATATATATACTTTCAACATCCTTACAGAGAGAGAAAAAAACCCAAAAGTTGATAGGATTTCCAAAGCGAGATAGAAATTAGATGGCAATGTTCACATTTTAGAAGGGTTTGGTAATGGTTGATGTAAAAAAGGCACTAATGTTTTAAATGAGTTTTCATATTTGGTAGTTTAGAATACTATAACATGTTTCCTTTACAACAGTGTGAACATGTACAGTTATATATGTTATTGGTTTATTCATTTGATCCATATGAGTTTTTATATTGGTTTATTCATTTGATCAATATGAGTTTTTATATTTGGTAGTTTAGAATATTAAAGCATGTTGTCTCTATAATATTGGGAATATGTAAAGGTATAAATGTTATTGGTCTATTCATTTGATAAATATTTTTTTTAAGAGATATAAATGTTTATTTGTTTATTTATTTGGTAAATATTATTATTTTAATAAAAATAAACGTATATTTATTTATTTATATATAGATTTTAGACAAAAATATTATTTTTTCTCTGAAAAATAAAATAAAATAAAACAATTGTTTTATTTATATTTATAATTTAATTATAATTTATAAAAGCAATATTGACTTTGCCTTGTATTTTTTTATTATTTTTTATTTTGAAAAAAAAAATTAAAACTGTTGAAAAGTGTGCAACAAGAAATGCTTGTTGAGAATACAACAAGATGATGGAGCTTAGTGAAAAGAGTCGCCTTCACTAAGTGGGCCCGCAGGCTATTTTTGGCGCAAGTCTATTTTTAGACTATGTCTATTTTTAGACATATGGATCATGTCTATGGATTGCAGGTTGCTGTTTATGGATGATTGGTCAAGTTGGGAAAAATAGATGGACTTCTATTTTTGATGAAAGTGTGAGTGATCACAGTGTGAGTGATCAAAGTCTATTTTTAGACTAGCTGTCAAAAATAGAAAAGTCAAATATTATTGTCTCATAATAATATTTGGACTATAAACTTGATCTTATTCTCTTGGAGCACTTCAGAATGAGCTACTGATGTGGTACATGCAGATCCCACAAAGAAATACGTGGTTACCTATGGGATGACTAATATTTGTATGCAGGACTTCAGTTAGAACTCAAGTGAGTTGAGTTTAGTGGACTGGAGGTGCAGTTGATGGAGTTGTGTTCAGTTTAGCTTTGTTAAACTGGTTGTATTTAGTCTAACTGATCAATAGACTAGAGATGAGTTGGGTGAATTAGTTATTAATTAATTCACAAGTTATTAACTCATAATACAACTAATGAATACATCAGTTAACTCAGTTGCATGTCAGTGCATGTTCACTTCAACAGGGACAAGTGGTAGAGAATCAGATTGCTATCAGTTGTGACTATAGTTGTGCACCAGATCTTGCACAATCAAGGGATTGAGTATGCCAATGAGTTTGCTCATGTATTTGCCCACATTTTAGCTTTTGCTCACGTCCACAAAGAGTGAGTGACTATTTTGCAGGTGAAAAACGAGTTTGGGAAGCTATTCTCATCAGTTCTTGAGCAGGTATTGAGCAGTGGAGGCAGGCAAGCAGTGGAAGAGATTTGGAGATCAGATCTGAGCTGTATTGTGTGTAACAGGTGGAGCTGGTACTGGATTGCTTGTGATAAGCATTGTACTTTGTAATGTTACATGTTCTCAATCAATAATATACAGATAGTGTGGGGTTTTTAGCGAGATGCTTTCCCGGGGATACATACTGTGTTTATGAGTTTGATTGATGCTTCTATGTGTGCCTGTGAATGTTTCTGCTTCTGTAAATTGATGATCAACGTAGAGGAGATTATGTATTATACATGTTCCGCTTATAATTGTACGATCAAGATAATCTCTCTGAATATGTATTAAATTATTCAAAATTTCTAAAAAACTAGTTTTTTTATATTTATAATTTAATTATAACTTATAAAATTAATATTGACTTTGACTTTAATACTTTGTATTATATTCCTAAAAAATAGAAAAGTAAAAATAATTAATACAACATACTCACTCTATAATTAAGTATTATTTTAATATATAAATTTAAAATTTAAAATAAATATATTATTCTAATATACAAATTAAAAATAAAACAAATATTATTAAAAAAATAATATAAATATCACTGAAAGCAGAAGTAGCAATATCCATATCATAATATAAATGAAATAATGAATTCAATTAATAAAACGACATTCTAGAATGAACAAACGTGTTAAAAAAGTATTATGTTTAAATATCTTTCTAAATGTAAATACCTTAACATAATCTCGAATCAAATATCAAGTTGAATTAAGAGAATAACATTTTAGAATGAACAAATTTGTTCATGGAATAGCAAGTTGAATTAATAAAAAAACATTTTAGAATGAATAAATTTTTAATTTGGTTATATTTTACAATCGTTTAAACATATTTTATTAGATATATTTTTTAATTATTTAAAATAAATAAAATGTAAATTTAATTAGAATTTATGTATTTTTTAATTTTAAAAAAATTATTAAATATTTTTAAAGTTATATAAATTTAAATTAATATTAATATTTTTGTTTTTTATTTATTTATAATTATCATATATAATTTGTATAATTATACAAATAGATAATAAAATAAATGTAAATATATGATAAATATCAAAACACTTATTATATTTATTGCAATTTTTCCATAGTTTAACATTATGAATTGAAATTTATTGTTTTTTATTAATATATATAATTATTTATAATTTTTTCTGCAATAATTTTTGGATGTAGTTGGAATATTTATGCCATGCTTTTTAGATACTTTTAGATTTTTCATTGTTAAACCATCAAAAATTAAGAACCTGGAAATAGCCCATGATCACATAAATAATATATTTACCATCAATTACTACCCACCAAAATTTAAACAAATATTTGCATAAAAAATGGACAGGAACATGATGTAAATAAATACTTACTAGGATTTGTGTTTTCTTCAACACTTTAATAAGTAGGAGTAAAAATGTAAATGTGCTTAGCAAGCAATCAATATTTCAGTTTTATATAATAACAAAATGAAATCGTATTAACCATTGATTGATTAAAATGTTACTTAATTATTTTATAATATTTAAATTACTTTCATAATAAATATTGTTATAGTGAATAAAGTTGAATTAAATAACCTTATTCATAAACAAATACAATGGGATAAAATTATTAATAATTAAGTGAAAATTGATTCAAATTATAATTTTTTATTTAAAATATATTAAAAATAGTTAGACATATAAAAGTGATTCTAATCAATAAAATAAATTATAGTAAATAAATTACATAATTTTACTTAATATAAATAAGAAATGAGTATAAAATTATTAATCATAAATTAAAATGGTTATCATTTCAAACAAAAAAGAGGTAAGTAAATAAATAATTATATATTTGAAGGAATACATTCAATCTATCTTTCACAAATATATCTCATGAAAAAAAAAACTATCCTTTAAAATATATTTATCTATACTTAACACAGAAAATGTAAAACTTTCTAGACAACATTCTCAACAAAAACATTATCACTACATTAAGACATTATTATTGTCACTCCCTAGGATTTGATTCTCGACAACCACAACGTAGAATCACATTTAACAAAATATCTCAATTTATTAATCAATAAAACTTAAATTGGGCAAGGAGAGGGAACAAATTTTTTTCACTCTATGCTAGTTTGCAAATCAGGATATGGATCTATGGTGGTTTAATTGCCCCTTTTAAATAGGCTACATAGATCCATAGTAAAGATGGATCTATGGTGGTTTAATTGCCCCTTTTAAATAGGGAACATTCCACATGAATACCATGGGTCAATACCATTGGTCAATTCCATGTGCCATCTTTATTTTTATTAATATTATTGTTAGGGTTAATAATGTTTTTTTGCATGGTATTAATAATAATTTGGCCTATAGGCTTCACCTAAATAAATCCTCTTTTTTGAGTGTTTGTAAATATAAAGTGGATTATAGAGTAAATATAAAAAAATGTTTTATTTATTTATCATACCTTTCATTTATTTATATTTTCATTTATTTACCTTACCTCTTTTATAAATATAGCATTTGGCTAATGAGATTCACCTAAATAAAATCTATTTTTTGATTTTTTATAAATATAAAGAGGTTTACGGAGTAAATATAAAAAGAGGTTTTATTTATTTACCATACTTCTAGTTTATTTATATTTTTATTTATTTACCATACCTCGAGTTTATTTAAATTTTTATTTTTTCACCATACCTATTTTTTGAGTGTTCATAAACCTCTTTATATTTTAAACTTATATTGTATTTATACATAATAATAATTAGATTGATTTTTAAATAGGGTGGACATTAGATTAAAAATGTTAAATGTTAAACATTACATGTTAAATTTTTACATTGACATTTATTTTTATATTTACATTACATTTACATGTACATTTACTTTTACATGTTTACATTAGATCTACTCCATATTGGGTTGTAGAAGGCCTCTTCAGGCAACTAAGTGGTAGCATTTGTTTTATAATACATCTCACATTGTGAAAATTAAAAAACAACATAAAAATTAACATCATCATCATTATAAAAAGAATTAATATGTGAGTTAAACACATATATATGAAAAAAATGTAACAAGATTTTTAATTATGAGATTCACTCCTACTTTATCATGAAGAATATTAACTTTTAAATAGGCTTTGTTACAATACCAAGGGTCAATAATATGACTTATTAATACCACATGCTCAAAAAGATATAACTCATTTCACAGTCAAAATATTTTATATAGATTTTATTTTAATTTAATTTTATAACATTTTTTATATTAAATTGAAAAAAAAAGATATAACCACTTTTGAGATAAATCTTAACCGTCCACATTGAATACTACTCAAAATGTTCTATGAATATTATATAAAAGTTAAAGCATACAATCCATTTATTAATTATTGATAATTAAATTAAAATTCCACACTATATACTACTCAAAATGTTCTATAAATATTATATAAAAGTTAAAGCACACAATCCATTTATTAATTATTGATAATTAAATTAAAATTTTAGAAACTCGATTCCAAAATAAACATGCATAGTACAATGTTGACAAGTTATACAATCCATACATGATACACACCCAAAATAAAATACTACTTGCTAACATAAACCACATATAGTATTAAACATGTTTTAAAGTGAGATATATTTTAAATGTTTTGGTACCAACAACTTAGTACAAGTTAGTTTATATATATATATATATATATATATAAATTGCCACAAAACAATACAATTTTTTTCGAAGTAAGGTCTTTTATATTACTATTGTGCAAATATACATAACAAATGTATTTTTCTACTCATTTTCCATGAGGGAAACGAGACCAATAGCATAAATTCAATTTTTTCATATTATCAGTATTATGGATATTTATAATGTATTTCAAAACATAAGCTACAAAGCATAAAGATTAAAATTTTGGCTCTTTGAGATGTTCTCAATTAAAATTTTAGCTCTTTGAGATGTTCTCTTCTTCATTTGAGAGGCTTGCTTAATCATATTTTACTAGAGGGGTCCAGCTAAAAAGGTAGTTTTCATTCACATTCATCATCAGAGTAGGAGGAATTAACATAATTTTCCAAATCCTTTGACAGCCTTGTGATTTTCCTATCTAGCTTGTATACCTTCTCCATTATTTCAACCATCCAAATTATCATCTTTTGTTGAATGCCAACTCTGTTAGTGAGCACCCTACCCATTATAATGTTCATGTGTCAGTATAGGTTCATTTTTTGCATATAGGATTAGCCTCGCGTTCTATTGAGTTGTCTACATTA